>VWPW01028083.1:57802-165579 GCA_013389825.1 Crypturellus undulatus | reverse complement strand
CGGCCGGAGGCGGCGGGCGAGGCTGCCCCGCGGGTGCCGCGTGCCAAGGTGGAGGCGGCGGAGCTGGAGGAGGCGGCGGGCGGCGGCTGGAAGCCCCTCTGGGGCTGCGGGCACGAGGCCCCGGGCGCCGTCGCGGCTGGAGGCAGCTGGGAAGACTCCAGAGAGCTGAAGGTGCCCGAGGACGAGGACAGGGGCGATGGGACCGTGCTGCTGCCCGGGGCCGTTGAGGTGGAGCCACCCGAGGCCCTTGGTGCGCTGGAGGAGGCCAAGACAACCGTCCCCCTGAGCGAGGTCGTGCTGGACGGCAGCGAGGACGTCCCGGCCGCACTGCCCGGCCTCGCGGTCCTGCAGGCGCCGGAGCTGGCGGTGCCGCTCGTGCTGCATCCGTTGCCGTCCGGGAGCTGCATCCAGTTCCAGGGCCCTCCTCCGCCTCCCGAGCTGCTGCACGTGGCCAAGGTGCCCACGGTGCCCACGAGCCAAGTGCCGCTTAAAATGCAGTCTTTGCTGGAGCCATCAGTAAAAATTGAAACCAAAAACGTGCCCCTCACGGTGCTGCCCTCCGATGCAGGTACTTAGTTGTAGGAACCATTAGAGTTGGCAAAGTTTCAGCTGCTGGCGGGTTCTACCAGGCAGGAGGACACAAAGTAGTGCTGGAGAAGTGGCCCTTTGGATACGCTAGTTCATACAGCTCTTTTGTTCACCTAAGGTGCAAACATTCAAGAGCACAACGTTCCCTAGGGGTTTCTCGAGCAGTGCCGTTTTGTCTACTTGCTCCTCATCTGCCTTAAACTCCTTATAGCTGGTTTCCGAATTTCAGGGAATAGTGGTTTCAAGTTCAGCTTAGGCATCTGCTTGATTTTTAAAGCCATGAGGATTTGAACGCCTCTCATTAAGAAAATCAGGAGCTGTTAAGTGATGAAGTGACCATTAAACATCTGGACTAGCATTTATTTTTAAAGACATACAGGTTTTTAAAATTAACTTGAAGTCCTAAGGACTAGTAGACTTGCCCTTTACTGACCACGTAGAGAGGTCATTTCTAAGCTTTTTTTCTATAGAGGAAGATGCTTGGTCAAAGTTCGGTTGTGAAAGGGCTGGTGTTTATGTCACCAGCTCGATGCAAATCCAGCCTATGGTTATAAGGACCTAAAGCTGGGTGTCATGTAACAGCCATCTGGTGAAACAGGTCCCTCCAGCAAGTGGGCATCTAAATCTGAGAAAAGAGGTGGGAGAGGGAAGAAAAAATAAACAAAGAAAAGAGCAACAACAACCTCAGAGAAGCGAAGAATTGCAGAGATGTGGGGCTAAACTGCAATACTCTCCTCAGATCCGTCCCTGCATCATTGCTATTTGGATGTATAGTTGGTTCGTGATAATGAATTTGCAGTGATATAGTCTATATTATATTTAATTTATCAATACACAGGCATTACAGAAAGCAGTCTAGCCAATGAAATCCAAACCATTTTTTTTTAAACAGTCATTTCTATTTCATATAGAAAAGAAAGAATTTAACAGTTCTTCTGGATATTGCTAAACTCCCTCTGGAAATACCTCTGGAGTGTAACATATATTCTGTATATTGCCTGGTAGATGATCTTCTTTCCTCATTTTGTCACATAGGGATACCAGATACTCCATTTAGCAAGGACAAAAGTGGCCATGTGAAGCGTCCGATGAACGCGTTCATGGTATGGGCTAGGATTCACCGGCCAGCTCTAGCCAAAGCTAACCCAGCTGCCAATAATGCAGAAATCAGTGTTCAGCTTGGACTGGAATGGAACAAACTGACTGAAGAGCAGAAGAAGCCCTATTATGATGAAGCTCAGAAAATAAAAGAAAAGCACAGAGAAGAATTTCCTGGTAAACATACCTTTATTTATCCAAATACTTTAGAAGTTCAATAACTGTAGAGAAAAAAGAAAAACAAAAGTGTGATCTCTTTCATTAGAGCAAATAATAGAGTTGAAAGGAGTGATAGACTTTCAAGTATTTGGCCCTTCCATCAGATTTTAGTACCTGAAAGCATAAACATATTCATTTTTAAAAAGGTTGTGGCCTGTGGAAACATTTTATAGGCTTCCAAGGGAGCTGCCCAGGTGGCCTGTGGTGATATAACATGCACCCACTCCTGTGAAAACAGGAAAGGGAGATGCCCCAGCAAGCACAAACAGCGTTGTGTTCTGTGGGCATTGGGATTCCCAAATCAACATGTGGAAGAAATGTTTCCCCCACCTTTTTCAAAGGCTTAGGAATTTGTATCCTTAACAAATTCATTTCTCCTAAACACTACAATTCATTAAAAAGGCACCAGCAAAGCAGAGCAGAAGTTTTTTGAGCAGTCTTTATGAAAGCACTAAGACCTGGCATGTCATAGTCCTTTCTGGCTGTGATGTCATAAATCTGCTAGTTCACAATCATGACAAGGCCTGACTAATACATCATAAACAGAACACAGAGAGCAGAATCTCTCCTTCTGTCTTTTCACCTTTGAACAAAGGATTTCTTTAAAGTAACATAAGAGCCTGCCTAAGAAAACCAAGTTGCTCAATCCAAATTGTAAAATTATTTCTCGGTCTGTTAGTGTTTAGGCAATGTAAGTCAAGAACAAGTGTAATCCTTACTGCCTAAATTTTAACAGGATTTCTAGTAGATCATATATTTCATCGTATCTTTTAACAACAAGGTATATGTGAGATTTAAGGGGCTAAGGAAACAATCATGAAAGATCCATGTTTTGAATACTGCTGTACCCATAGTACAGTATCATATTCTCCTTTACACTCTTTCCTTAGCTGCGCAATGTCAGTCCCCACTGTTTTGTGGTTCTTTGTCTCACAAACACTTTGAATGGTAACTGCATTGGTAATCTAACTGAACTGGTAACATAACAGAGCCCTAACATGCTCATTTTAATGCCTCCTCTGATAAAGCAGGCCTGCTGGCCCACCAAAACTGAAAGTTTTGCCTTTGACAACTAGAGCAGCTTATGATTCATATTTTTTTTAGATACTTTAGATTTACATATATTGTAGCTTTACAGAAAGAAAGAGATCATCCCCCAAGTGGGAAGTCTGTATCTTTTTCATCTCTGACAGGTTGGGTTTATCAACCACGACCGGGCAAAAGGAAGCGTTTTCCATTGACTGCCTCCACTGTGTTCTCCAGCACTTCTCAGAATATCATCACTACAAATCCAACTGCCATTTATCCCTTCCGATCACCCGCCTACTCCGTTGTCATCCCTAATGTTCAGAACAATATTGGACATCCTGTCTGTGAGTTTTTAGTAGTCTGAGTAAATGATTTTAAAAATTAGAATCTACCTATTGTAGGAGAAGTTCTGCGCATGATAGTGTAGATATAGTTAAGATAAGATTACTCAGTCTGTTTAGACACCACTGTATCTGTCAATCCTCCTTGATACTGCACTGCTGCCGTCTAGCTCTTACCTTCTCAGCCATTTCTCCCTTTGCTACCCTTAAATTCTTCTAGCTGCTTCCCTAGGGATCCCTGCTGTTGTCTTCCTATCTTCTAGTGTTCTAGTTCTCCCCTTCTCTTTCTGCCTTTCTGGATTTTTTTTTTTGATTTTTTTTTTTTTTTTTTTTTTTTTTTTGCTTTGTACTTGCTTCCTCTTGAGCTACAGCTGTCCTTTTTTTCTTCTTGTTCTGTCCCCATCACAAACATATCTTCCCCCACCAGATAAAATAGCTGCTCAACACACAATACTAAGCCTGGCAAAACTTAGTAGTTTGGCTCATGGCATCTCTCCACCGCTCCTACCTTGGTGTGTCTTTCTAGTAAGGGCACCATTGCCGTAGACAAACATTCAACAGCTTAGACTGCTTAAAAGAGAGGGCAGATAGAACTGTCAATAAAGGCATCAGAAAGGAGGATGATAAGTAGGGAGGGTATGGGCAGCAATTTTAAAGCAGCCTTTAACACTGGAAGAGAAATTTTTCACTTGCATATTTTTTTACATGAACAGTTAGATATTCATGTCCTTCTAGGATAGCTCTATATATAATTCGTCAGCTTGCGTATGTCACACTTTGAGCCCACAAAGCTCAGCTTCTATGCTCACCATAACATAGTTCCAGAAGAAACACATTTAAAGAATGCACTTAACCTTGAAGTACCCTCTGTTTTGTTATTGTTGTTGTAAGTCAATGTGCAGTGTAATAGGGTGTAGCATAAAACCCCACAGGCAAATAGACCGCCTGAGTGCAGCCCCTCGTGTTGAGATGAAAGAGCTCTGGCTCTAGCAGTGCATGGATGTAGATTTCAACAACAAATGCATAGATCTGCTCACTGGCATTTTCTTTTTGGTGTGTGAACACCGATCTGCAGGGAATGCTCACTTTGTAATGAGGAAAATAAATTAAGTGGCCATTTATGCTTCATAACAATATTTTGAAATGTATAAGGGAGTATTCTACTTTGATTTGGCCCAGTTCTGAGTTAGCAGTGTGATTATTTCCTAAGTCCCTCTGCAGATTTGTTGAAATAATAAAGAAAAATTACTTCTTACCCTAATGTATCTTATAACATTGTGTTCTCCTCACATGCTACTATGTTTCATTCTAGAGTTTACTATCTTTCTATTGTGGTTGAGTGACTGCAAAAATTTAGAAGCATTAAAGTCCCATTTACACAGACTCTTAAAGCAGTTAATGTCTTCTGAAAATATTAGCCCAAAGTGTTCTGAAATCTTTATGTGTAAAGGCAACCCTGTTAACATACAGTGTGATTTGAAAGTGTGTATGTCTGCAATGCATTTTAAGGTGAAATTGGTTGGTGGGTATGTCCATGAGTGTAACAAATGAGAACATGTGTCTGAGGGCAGGGCATTGCAGCTATTGCTTCTGCTCCTCTCTGCTGTTTGGCACCATGCAGGTTAATTGAGAATTTGGCTTTTCCCATCTGAGTTGGTAAACCTGAAAGGCTTTTCTGTTCCCTAAAGGTGAAGCTCCTGCCATCCAGCTGCCAGCATCTTCCATTCAACCTCCAGGTCCAATTACACTATTCCAGCCTGCTATTGCAAGCACCACCTCAGTGGCCGTCCCAGCTCCAGCTCTGCCCCTGCACCCTGTGATTTCACCACAGCACTTTGCTGGACCTGCTCAGACAGAAGCCCTTGTATCGTCTGGACCCAATTGCTCTGTGAAGAGACCTGCATCAGCTTCCATGGAGAGCCCTAGCAGGAGCCCAAGTAACACAAGCACTGCCAATGCCAGATTTTCTGTCTTGGATAATCAGACTCCAAAGGAGTATTCAGAGATTTCTACTTATCCTAGAAGTGCATCTCTTCCCCAAGCTACCCCTCTTCCCCACTCACATCTCTATCAGCCTCCTCCCATCGGTCATCCAGCCAGTCTGTTCGGAGCACCTCCGCGGTTTTCATTCCATCACCCATACTTTGTACCTGGACCTCACTATTTCCCTTCAAGGTATACAAAATATATAGTATAAATATATTATTAAAATGATAGAATTCAAGTAGGTGTTTGGGATGTGTCCCTGGATACTCTGATTGCAGCTGTCATAACTCCCAGTATTTCTGAAATCCAACGTAGTAGGAAATACCCTCAGAATTTCTATATAAATAGTAAGTCCTCATTTATCCTTTACAGTCTTGAGGTAGTCAATTGGAGATCAATCCAAGAATTCAGGCTTATCACATACTGCTTTATCTGTGACATAATTTTATTAATACATTAGTTCTTTTTTTTGTTTTGTTTTTGAAGCAACTTCCTCTGTGTGTCTAGCATGAAGGGGTGCATATGCAGGCCTTCCTTGCTGATATGGAATCTGCTCATGATACTTATTATGGCTTCGGAGCTTGTCAGGCATATTTTTAAATTAAATGTATTTTGAATAGTTCAGTGGGATGATCTCACTAGCATAGACTGCACTAGAGCCATTCTGATTTTCTTGCTTGAACTGCTCAGCCTGCAAACTTCTGAAAGACATTTTCCCACCTCTTTCGTTGCAGCACGTGCCCGTTCAGCCGGCCTCCATTTGGCTGTGGCAACTTCTCCAGCTCAGTGCCTGAATGCCTCGGATTTTATGAAGACCAGTACCAAAAGCATGAGACAATGTTTTCATCTCTGGATAGAGACTACCCCTTCGGAGAGTACCCAGAGGAACATGCACGGATTGAGGACTCCCCTAGCTGTGAGAGCCTCGAAGGAATTGCCTATTACAACAGCCAGAGCCACGGCGAGGAGGGGTATTTGAGCCCCATGCCACAGCTGGACATTGGAACATTGGAGAATGTTTTGTCAGGCACCCCATCAACCCCCTCCAGCATCCAACAGGTTAATGTGACTGACAGCGAGGAGGAAGAAGAGGGGAAGGTGTTGCGAGAGTTGTAATTTTATAGCAAATGATAATCCAGAGAAATACTGCAGAATGTGAAATAAATGTTTTCCTCTAACACCATCTTTTCAGTCGGTGTGTTCAAGGGGAAATCTATGTAGCCTGAGTGAGTAGATCATTTGAGAACTCTGATGATCGGTTTGTATTTTGAGAGATCAGATATAGACCTGGGAAGGTCCCAAAACCCCTGGAGTTTCACTGCTTCATCAGGGCGTTGTCTGGGCTCTGGCTCAGGAAAGCAGGCGCTTAGACAGGTACTCAGTACTAAGCACATGATAATGTGCCTTTCTGAGGAGACTTGTATTTAAGCACATCCTTTTAATGCTCTTCTGAATCAGGATATTACCTTTCTTTGTTCATGCACAACATTCTGATGCAATTTGATTTTTTATGTTTTACTTTAGGAATTTTAGCAAGTGAAATATTTCTGTTTTACTAAAATGGAATTCTTACTGTGAGGTCTTGAGTGTGCAGTCAAGAGTGATTCTCCACAGTTTTATATTTTTGCTGTGATGCAGTGAACAGTTTTAAGCTTTATTTAGTTAATTTTTATTGTAGGCTGCATTTGTGGTACAAATGTTAGGTAATGCACTTAAAATTTGGTCAATTTCCATAATATTTTATTTTGCAACTAGTTCCATAAATGAAAATGGGATTGTCCAGAAGGTATGGTAGAACCTAGAGAGAGGAAAATTGATGAAATCTGGCTTTGTGACTTACACCAGTGAACTGTGAGCTGATCCCTAAGTGTAGTTAATATTGGATTCTAGAGAATACTGAAGGTAGTCAAAAGGGGAGAGTATCTGTGCTGAACTCAAAGACTAAGTAAATTCTGTTTTATGGGGTTTTTTTTGACACTATTAATAATTAATGTTATTAAACTTTTTTTTTTATGTTTGAGGGGAGGGAGTGTCATTTCTTTCTGGGAATCCTGTTGTTCTGCTGTTGTTGTATTTAAATAAAATCACCTGAACAATGTACTTACCCCTAGTGTTTCATTTTAAGCATTGGACATGAAGCTGAGTGAGAACACGTAAACTATAATTCATAATTACTGTGGAAATATGGGAAAAGTTGTATCCTCTGCTTTTAATGGGAGCCCTAAAGTTTGACCATCTTATATCAGGTTATCTATAAAATCTCTTTACACTGGATCTGGCGTATTTTGAGTGTCCTGTCAAACTCAAGCCCTCTGTACTCATCCGTTGAGTTAGCATTATTGATAAAGACAGATACAAACAGTTTCCATATACCCCAAAAGACAGTCCTAAGCCAGTGTAAATGAAGTCAATATCCTCTGGATTCTTTGCACTTTGTTATGGTTATATCAATCCTTTTTAAAGGTTTTCTGCTTCTGTGGGCTCATAATCCCATTTCCCAAGGGCATATTCCCCTTTAAGATAAAAATCTCTCATTTGAAAACCACTGCATTTTGTAGTTGAAAACATAATTCAAGGGTAAATCCTTTCTACATGACACAGTGCAACAGGCCCTGGCTCCACAGCATCATCAGCACAGATGAAACATTAAGAGGAAAGTCTTATAAATAGTAGAAAATATCAGTTCCTAAATTATCTTGTCACTGCAAGCTGATCTGGTCTGCAGGAATGCATGAGGGCAAACACGCTAATTCCTACTCAAGCATGTTTCAGGGTGTAAAACAGCTGTTTGTGAGATTGCTCTCTAGATCTAACTTTTTTCTCTTGTTTTCCTTTTTGTACACTGTGGGACTGGGTATAAGACATATTGCAGTGCACCAGGATCTAGAACAGTTGCTGTAAAAGTAAAAATCACTTCTTGTACTTCTCACCATTGGAATAGCTTGTACTAAATGCGGCAAGTGTTGTGGTGCTTTAAATATACAAATACAGCTAAAAAGATGCAACATTTGAGTATATGAGTGGCTACTGCCACTAGGTTCACTTTTCTGAAGAAGGATTGGAGGAAAAACCACAGCACCGTCGCACCCCTTAGGAAAACGCAGCCTGTGATTTTGATATTATTTTCCTAGGGACATATGGGGAGCAGCCTGCGTCTGGTTCCTGATCTCCTTACAGCCCTGCTCCCTGTTTGGCAGGACAGCTGCTCCTGGGCTCTTCCAAGTATTCCCACTATTCCGCATGGATGGGGAAAACCAAAGCTAAATTGCAGACTGGGGTCAGCAGAAGCTGTTCTCGACTGTTAAAACTCAAAATAATGAAGTTTGCTGTTAAATCACCAATTCTCTTCACAGCTTCACAGCCTTCCTCCTTTGATCATTTTAAGAGATCCCGAGGAGACAAATGTTCAAAACCAGAAGATTTCACTTATCATTCAAGTCAGCCAAAGATACAAAATTTCTTTCATCAGTGCAAGTGTCTGAAATGCAGAGGTTAGGCAGGACAAAAAGAAAAAAAAATCTTGCCTTTTCTTTCTGATACTTTGATTTTTGATAGCACTTTCTCCAGAGTCAGTGGGAGGTTTTTAACAGCAGTTCATTCACCAACCTTCCCTATTTCTGAACAGAGAGCTCCAATGAAAAATTACTGAGCTCTGAGCCTGTTGCATCTTCCAGTCATTCTCTGAAGTCTGTTTCTAACAGACATTCTGCTCTGCAGCCCTAGCTATTTCCTTCTAGGTGGGTAACTCCCAATTTACTATGAATATAATGGGAGAGTCATCACCGTTTACTTTCCAACCAAAGACAGCACTGCTAAATCACCTTGCAAACTCTGTGTGAAGTAAGCGCAAAATCCCAGGTGCACATGCATTCCCATCCGCTTTGCACCAGGGAAACAGAAACACTTAATTTTCAAAACATGTTAACAACTCCATGCCCCTATCCAGGATGTGGAAGCAGCAGCTAAGCTTCCCTGCCTTCATCCTTGTCTTCATCAAAGGCTATGCAGTAGATAAGGGACCAGAGCACAGATTTCCATCTTCCCAGCTGAGAGGTTTAATCATGCAATTAGGATCCTGGAGGAAATGAGTCTAAACTCTAAATGAGTTGGCAGTGTAATTCCCAGCTAACTTAAAGCCTGAGCCTGCTCTGTGATTTAGACAATTTCCTATTGACTTCAATAAGAGCTTTCTGAAAGCAAGGGCAAAAGCAGGATCTGGCTCATCCTTTGCCAGAGGTAGGCAGCATTAGAGCATGAGAGCTCTGTTAATAAGGCTAAAGTATCCTGAATCTTTCCATGTAACAATGTCTGAATAGTGTAAGTGATATAGCTTATATATATATATACACACACATATATAAATACACATACATACGTGTGTGTGTATATATATATATACATATATATATACATATAACTGCACAGCCTGTCAGCCTGTGATTTTTATGTAAGGATTTTCTGTCGATTGTAAATTACAATATTAATTCTTACATTATCAAAATCCATTCATAAAAATACTGCTGTATAACACGTGATTAGTGAATGTGTTTTATTTTGTACTTTTTATTTATTGTAAAAAATATCAGGAATAGTGCAGTTGTTTTCTATGTTGCAGGTAGCTATAAATAAATGGGAGGATTCTCCACAGAAGACTCAAAGCTTCCATCCAGGGTGTTCTACATGCCTAACCAACAGCTGAGGTTTGGGCCTTGGATTTTTGCCCCAGCAAATAACACTGATTTAGTTGTGTGAAGAAAACTCTTGACTTGATTGTGTTTCGGGTCATTTATGGACAATTTACCCTGATGACTTCCTTCTGCCATGGTGATATCATGAGCAAGCTGAACATGGCAAGATCACAAAGGCTTCTCAGGACAGCATGTCAAGTGCTGAGAATGGCATATGCCACCTGGCAGAGAGGTGACACATAAGAAAGTCATAAACCAGGATGACATCTGCAAATGGAAACAGTCACATTTCCTTTGGCACAATAGCAAGCGTCTGAGATCTTTTACTGAAAAACTTTCCCAGTGGTTTCAATAGCATATATAAACCTCTGGACAAAATCCCAAATCATTATTATTGTCTAGCAAACATTTATTCTAAATGGAACGTGAATTTCCCATCAGTCTGCTTTACTGATATACCCTGAAACACATCCAGGTGCAAATTCTCCCCACTTCTCAAGTTGCTTCCCTGGTTGTTCACCTACACAGGCACTTTCAGTATGAAGATGAACAGAAAAGATCACGGGTAATGCAAGTCAACAGCTACCTGAAGAGCATGCAGAAGAGGCAATGACTCTTTCTTGGCCATCCCCACAGCGATTGCTCTTCATGCAGCTGCTCAGCCCCCTTGATCCCTTGCTGGTGCATCCGCAGTTGGAGCTGCCTGGAAGTCTCTGGAGAAATAACCTGGAGTGAAGGAGGGGACGTGCCTTGCGCAGCTGCAGCACAGGGCTAATCCCCTTAGGCTCTGTCCCTGGAGCTGAGGGGTCTACCGGGAGCTCTCACACAGCTTGGACCATGGTATCTTTGAACCTGGCTTATCCTCTGAAGAGCAGAGGACTAGCAAAGAAATGATGCAGGGGCTGCAGGGAGCAACCGTGAAGGATGTAGTGAGAAAAGGATTCTGATCTGGGAGCACTCAGGAATGAGTGGTCGCACCTGAAGGGCAATGCAGGGACTATGGATGCTCCNTTGCGCAGCTGCAGCACAGGGCTAATCCCCTTAGGCTCTGTCCCTGGAGCCGAGGGGTCTACCAGGAGCTTTCACACAGCTTGGACCATGGTATCTTTGAACCTGGCTCATTCCCTTGAAGAGCAGAGGACTAGCAAAGAAATGATGCAGGGGCTGCAGGGAGCAACCGTGAAGGATGTAGTGAGAAAAGGATTCTGATCTGGGAGCACTCAGGAATGAGGGCAATGCAGGGACTACGGATGCTCCTGAGCCCCTGCCCAGCCCTCCTGTCTTCCCCAAGCGCAGAGGAACAGAGAAAATCTCCATCTTCCTCCCTCTCTCCCCGCCCGTACAGCCAACACACACCTCAGCCTGCATCTCCCCAGCAGCCAGTGATGACGCATTTTGCAGGAGATGAGGGACTAGGGATGCTTCTGGAAACACGGGTTCAGGCATGAAGGGTTGACTGGATTAAATATATATGCCCTGCTGCGTATAAAACCAGAGCAGCTCCCGCAGGACCCTCTTGGTAGCAATTTAGCTCTCGAGCTCCGCCCGGTCTCCCCTCCCGGCTCCGAGGCACGGGGGTCACTGCTGCGTTAGGAGAGGAGGCGAGCGGGGCCCCCCGGCCCTGCTGCGGGTCGGGCTCGCTGCGGGGCTCCGCGTCTCCCCGCGGGGCTGCCCGGCGGCAGGAGGAGGAGAAGGAGGAGGAGAGGAAGGGAAGGGAAGGAGGAGAGCAGGAGGCGCCCGCCTCCCTCGGCGGGCAGGGGGCTGCAGGAAGCCGCCCCGGCGCTTTAATAGCGCGGCCGGCGCCGTGGCCAGCGCGGAGCCATGCGGGGCCGGGGGCTGCTCTGCGGCATCGCCCTCTCGCTGCTGCTGCGCCCGCCGCGCCGCGGTGAGTCCGGGGGGAAGCGGGGTCCGGCAGCCCGGCTGCACCGCTCGGGGCGGGGAGCGCAAGGGCTTCTTTGGTGCCTTGAGCCCCTTTGGTGGGGAGGAGGAGGANCGGCCGGCGCCGTGGCCAGCGCGGAGCCATGCGGGGCCGGGGGCTGCTCTGCGGCATCGCCCTCTCGCTGCTGCTGCGCCCGCCGCGCCGCGGTGAGTCCGGGGGGAAGCGGGGTCCGGCTGCAGCCCGGCTGCACCGCTCGGGGCGGGGAGCGCAAGGGCTTCTTTGGTGCCTTGAGTCCCTTTGGTGGGGAGGAGGATGGTGGTGGTGGTGGGGTCGTCATCTCCCGCTCGCTCTGCGGGAGCGGGCTGCGGTCCGCGTGACGAGCAGCCCTGTCCCCTCTCTGCCCAGGCGCAGGGGCTGCCGCCGGCCCGGAGCTGCCGGCCCAGGTGGTGACACCGCGGTGGGAAGCGGCGGGGAGCCCCAGCAGCGAGAAGGTAGGTGGTGGGCAGCGCTGGGGCCGCGGGGAATGTGTGTCTTGTTTCAAAGCTGCACCGTTTCCAGGGGAGGGGCAGCATCTTGGTTAATAAAGGACCTTGTAAAGTGTGTTTCAGTCCTTTAAGCTCGTTGACAAGCTGTAGGCATAAGCCAGAGAGTCATCTGCAGAGCAGAGAGCTGGTATTTCTCTCCAGAAATAGAGAAAGGCTGGGAGAGGTGACTATCAAACCCCATATAGTGCATGTGAGGCTGCTCCTTGCATAGCCCTGCTCTAGTGCTTGCAATCACCTCCCACATGTGCTAAAACTCACCTCCAAGCTCACCTGCTCTGTGCGCTCCTCCCCGGGGACTGAGGAATCAATGCAATCAATGACATTTGTGGAGCAACTTCTTCCTACTTAAGAAGGGAAAGAATCACATCTGTGTGGGTAATAAATAGATCAGCTGGCAGCTCAGCTGAAGATAAATGTGTCTTAGCTGCCACGTGTAGCTGTATGAATCCCACATCCCCTTTCTTTTGTGTAAGGATGAAGGGCTGGCCGCAGTCTGTAGCGGGTCTGAGAAGCCCTGGGACACCAGGCTCCAGGCACAGATGCAGCTCAGCTCCTAGCAGTCCGGTTGCCACAACTGAGAATTGCTGATAACTCTAGTTTTATGTTCGAGTCACATGAGAATTTCTAAAATTCTCCTCTTCTGTCCTATTAGGAAAAAAGCAATGATATTTTTCTGGTGCTGTTAATTCTCTTAGAGACATTCTTGCAGTGTGGTTTGGAAGTCCTGAATCTCTTCATTATTGATTGTATTACAAATACATCTGGACAGCATTTTTCCTTGCATGAATTTGCTGGGTCTCAGGGGTCTCGCTTGGTTTGTTTCAAGCCAATTGCTGTTGGCTCCAAAACCAGTGTTAGCAGAGCCTGCCTAGAATTGCAGCTGGGTTATTTCAGTTGCAGCAATTGATAGATTCCAAAGTGGTGGGACTATTGAAGGAGAAGAGAAAGCAATATCAGTAATAGTCATGTTTGCACAACTTCATGAAGAGATTTGTTGATGGATACCCTTAGATTCCCTTAAGTTATGGACAAGGCAACTTCCATTGCTGTTCCTTCTATGTTAGCAAAATAGATGAAACCTGAGACTTATTGAGCACTTGCAAATCAAGTAGACAACAAGTCAACCCTTGGATTTAGCCATTTCTGCATGTGCTAAATGTATGAGCTTCATCAGCATGGGCCTGATGCAATGTCCTAGAAACTGAAGATGGAAGGAAAACAGGACTTGATGAAAGGAGAGGTTTGTAACTGAATTTAGAATTGATGAAGTGACACCCAAGAATGCCTATGGGCTGACTTGTCTTTCAACTGAATGCCCCATTCAGTTTGTGCTGTCTTATTTTTGCTTTCAGTTGATGACTTTTGCAAAATCCCCTCCCACAATAAGTAAGGAAATAGTATGGTTTGATCATCTCCCTCCATTTTAATGTGCAATTTCAACTGAATAGAGAAGTCTGTTCTTATCAAATAAGATCTTTTTCTTTTCAAGACTTTATTCATCCAGTTCCTTTCTGATAGAATTCTCAGAAACTCAGAAGTCTGCAGCTGTAGTAAAGGAAGTGAGGTTAGAGACTTCCAGAGGTCCTTCCAGTTGATATTTCTAGGATTATTTTCAACCTCTTGAATTATTTTTCATTTTTAATGTTGTTTAGTGTGTATATATTTTAGTGTGTAAGGTTTTAGTGCATATACTGGTCTTTGGACTAAGAAATTCATCATTTTGATGCTACAGTCTGGCACCTCTCTTCCTTGAACCTCTGAGCTTTAACCACTTCACATGCACTGGATCAGGCCCTCACCTGGAGGACAGTGAGGAGTGGTTTAACGGCAGCTCCAGTTTCCATGTTCCTGCTTTGCTGGTGGTGGTGCGGGTTTTTTTGTTTGTTATTCTTTTTTTTCTTTTTTCTTTTTTTTTTTTGTATTTATGGTAATATATGAATAACAGACACTGTCTCATTTGCACACAGCATCCATTCAGAGCTGAAGTCAGGATAAATGTAGAAGGACAAGATCTGATTCTGGACCTGGAGAAGAATGGGTGAGTGCTTGCGCAGTGTGTTTGGAGCCGTGTACTTGCTGTAATAATGAGTTAAGTCAACAGGAAAATCTCCACTGACTTCAACAAGGTTCTGATAAAGACAGGATGAGGAAATCCTTTTCTGGATTTCAAGGTTATTCCAGGTCTAAGCCTCTGCTGCTGTTAAACAGAGGCGGCATTGGCTTCAATACAGCTTTCTCAGCAAAAAAACAATGATGACCTGGCCTGCAACATATAAACTTATTCTTGCATTAACTGGAAAATGTCACTGCTATGAGGTGCACCGTTTACCAAGTGGCTCACTGAGCTAGAGTCGGTGCAACTCTAAGGAGGAATTAAATTGCTGTGGTTAAAGCAGATTTTGCTCCGTTTCCTGGGAGAAATGATCTGACAACTCAATTGCATAGGTAACCATTCATGCTAAAGTGCCTTTGTATTTGCTGAAATGCAGCCACCTCTCTGGTATGATACAGCAATGTTATGTGCACATAGGAAGTGATCTGTATTGAAATCATCTGCAAATGCAGGGGGATAGAGTAGGTGGGATGATTCTTGTCTGAAGGTTTGCTCTGTCCCAGGCTGTTTATGTGGATTAACTTCCAGTAATGGGTGGCAGCTGGAAATCAACTGCGATAAGCTCTTTCTTGCTAAGCTTTCTCTTCACACTGTTGATGTTTTTGTTTGTTTGTTTTCAATCTGTCTTACACATGTCTCCTAGAACCAGTGTCTGCCAGAACAATGACTCTGGGATAATAACCCTTGCCATATTTTAGATGAATCATATGCATATCCCCAGACGCACAGAACTTGGGGACGTAGCTCTCTCCCTGATAGAGCGGAACGAAATGCCAGAAATCACTATTAGTTCTGTGGCAATACAGAAACGTAAATGACAATCAGGGTATCTTTGAGGAGCACCAGGTTCTTCTCAGCATTGTATGCAGTAAAGTCTGAGATCGGATGAGTGATAAGAGTACATTCTCCAAGGTGTTTTCTGTAATAGACCATGTAAGCTACTGGGAATTTCAGAGCTGACAAAACTGAAAGTTTCTCGGTCAGTAATGTGCCATTTTGAGCCAAAAAGAAGTAGCCATAAATTCTCTGTATTTTGATATCTCTCAGCTGGGAAAATAGAGAAGTGATAGATGAGACCAGGCAGTAAAAGAACCACTAACTAGGTCCTGCCTGAAGCAAGAAAATGAGCTGCTGCTGACAACAGATGTCGGCAGCGATGGTCTCTGACCTGAACCTGGAAGGAGCTTAACTGCTGATGGGAGTCTCTTCCCTAGCACAGACTGACGGGTCTTGAATATTCTGCAGTAACTGTGCAGAGGTGAAGATGTTTCTAGCACGGTGGAAACTGGCCAGCGCAAGGATCCTCGCTGAATCAGTCTGTGCTCCGAGGATGATGACATAACCCCCAGGTGCCTTGCGGGAACGGTGCCCTGGTTTTTCCACTGCACACGAACTCATTGCCTGTGTTAGTAAATAGCATTATAATACAGGGCTTCTATTGTGTTTATTTCCTGAAATGCAAGTTCATTCATTGAGCTGTATACGCAGACTTGCATATGCGTGTGCACACACACTTCCACCGAAGGGTATATCCCTCACTGGGATTGATGAAATACAGCAAGTGGTTTGAAGGTTTGGGTTGTTTTCTGGGGAAATAGAAGTGATTTATGGATAGCACTGCCTCAAGTAGGAGTCTTGCCAGGCCTCAGGTCCTTTCTCAAGAAAGGCAATGGCATGATCCCAAAACACAAGTCGGTGACCTTGATTAGATGAGAGCTCTAGAGAGCCACTACTTTCTGGAGACACATAAAGGTGCTAAAGTAGTTTATGGAGACACTCAAACTAAAAAGGGGAAGGATGAGGCAGACTGGGGTGGGGGAGAAGGAAGGGAAACAAAACAAAACAACAACAACAAAAAAGTCATCGTGGAAGCCCTGTGGGTGATGTTAGTAATCAGCACCAGCAACCACTTCTCACTGGAGAGGATGAAAACTGCATCATCTCTGTGAAGTTGCAGCAAGGCAGAGACCACAGCTGTTGGTGGCAGTTCCTCACATCCATGAGCTCATTATTACTACTGCTTTCTCTTTAGCAGAATTTTCTGTTCCTAAACTGAGATCTTTTGCACCAAACAATGACATGGCCAGGTATTTCTCCTGAGGGTTGGTAAGGTTCCAGGAGAGCATTAGAGAAGGCAGAAACTCTGGAGTGCAAAGTGCCTTGTCCAAGCAACCTTGAAACCAAGACTAGGCAGGTCTCAAACAGCTTTGAAGTGGGTAAAACGGCTTTAGGGAAGGTACTTGGGGCTTTTCAAATTAAAATGAAGCCCAGAGTTCTGGGCCATTAAACTGATGGGTTTTGCAGAGCAGCCTTTGGAAAACAGCTCTGCTGAGGGCCATCAGGTCCTGGCGAGCATCTAATTTATTGGATGGTTCCTAGGCTCTAAAGGAGATATAGCAGTCTCGTTTTCTATGGCTTGGAATAACTGGTGCCCTCGGGGGATTAGAGAGTCTTGTCCTTGCAGAGAGACAAAGCCAATGAATGCCAGTGCTTCAAAGGAGACTGAGGCGGGTGGAATAAGATTATATTTTGGAGGGTTTTGGTAGCAGCGAAATACAGTTTTCAGTATGTGGAAGAAATTTTCATAAATGTGTAATTTCATATTCAGTATGAAAAGGATATTGTATTTATCCATAAAGGTGAAAAGCAGAAATTATTATATATATTTCTGCTCAGAACCCTGCACACTTTATTTCATAATACACTCAGCAAACATGTTAGTTTAGGTCTCGTATTTAAGAATACAATTATTGCATTAGCAGCAGCCCTTGCATTATTTCCTGTTCCAACCCTTAAAGGTGGAACCACAGTATAGTTCCAAGTAAAGTTTACAACACTGTATAACATTTCCGAGTAATGACAAAAGTCTATTCCCCAAATGATTCAGATGAAATGACTCAAACCCCTGTCTTGCAGCTGCAGGGCTGGAAAGCTCTAAGCTGCACAAACAACAAATATATGGAGAGATGCCTATAAAACAGTTTTAAATTTGGCTAGGGCTTAGGAACGGAAGAATGTGAGCTGCAAACCTTGGATGCAAAGTGACTTTTTATTCCAAAGCATTTGTTAATAAAAAGCAGCCTTGAGCCAAGCGTGGTGGGGATGCTGGGACACTGGAGCAGCTCGGACTGTGTGTGGCAGAGCTGCCTGGTGAGAGCCTTTCCTTCCTAGCGAAGGAGAGCACTGATAGTTTCACAGCAAAAATCTTACGTGAAGGTTTCTCGTCTGAAATCAGGAAAAGTATCCCCAATACCCTCCTCCTCCTCTTCATACTTCCCATGGGGGAAAGCAGGTTTGGGAAAGGCAGCAGAGGGTGCTCCAGGAGAAGCTGCGACTGAAGGCCAGACTAAGCACTGCGCTGTGATGCTGGCACGGGAGCTGGAGAGCTGTCAGCCACCGTGGGTGGCCCTGCAGCTGTTTGGGCTGGGGATAAGAAAATGTCAGAGATGCCTCTGAAGCACAAGGGGAGCCTCAAGTGACCTCCACTCCCTGGAGCTGGTGCTGGCTTCTGTGGGGCTTTGGTTAAAGTGTAGAGCAGTTGAGTGAGGGTGGCATAAAGACAGCCCAGAGCTCATCTGAATTCAGCCCCAGACCAATCCACATAGTTATTTTTAGGCAAATGGGCCTGATAAGGAAAAACATCATTTCCAACCTCCTTGGCTTGCAACTGTGTAGCTGCCAAGTGCTCTGGTCCCGTTTGATGCTCTCGGCACTCTGATAAGGGATCTGCATTATCACTCGCATTTCACCGTTTCCTGCTTTTTCTCATTTCCAGGGCCTCTTTAATCAACGGAGTGAGGAAGAGGGGAGGTGGCTGCCGTCTCTGGGCAGGAAGGATATCTGAGATTATCCTACCGTTGGCCTATATATTATCAGTGTCTAATAGGCTTCCTGTGCTGAGAGTTAAAGGGTTATGTAATGGAGAAAAATAGAGTTTTTCCTGCTCTACTGCCTCTTAGAGTCATCATAAAAACAGGGTTGGAGTTTAGAAAGCCATAGCTGCTCTTCATCCTCCTGACTCTCCTGGGATTTTTAGCCATTTCTCTGTGTGGGGCAGGGAGGAAAAGGCAGGGAAATGGAGTCCATTAAATCGTTTGCTCCCTGGCTCTTATTATCAGCCAATTTCCTATTCATTTTCTTTCCTCTCCAGGTGACTTTTATAGTTCCGATTGCTGAAGCAGGGGCTTATGTGACAAATTTTGCTCTGTAGCTCGGGTACTGTAAGATGATTCACTCACCAAATGTTCCAAATAATACGGATAGCTACAACAGCGGGGAGGCTTCAGCCTGGGATATTTTCCAAGGCATTGCAAATAGGTAGCTTAATTTTTGCATCCGAAGCTGGAAAGCTACTTTTACCTTTCAAACTACTTCTGTTAGAAAAATAAACAGTACATTAGAGAGGGCTCTTGAGGAAGTGAGCCTAAGAGCTCCAGGCTTGGTCTGGGCAAGACTTGCCAAGACCAGGAAAATGATTTTGGATTTCAGGGATTTAATGAAGTGCCAGGTTTTGGCCAGAGGATTCAATCGGAGGTGAAATCTCTGATTTTCCCCTCATGATGGATACAGAAAGCAGGCCTGCCTGCTCTTATTGCCAGGGGTCACATTTTAGTGGTGTTCAGGTTTTAATAATAAAATTTTATTTAATATAAGATTTAAGTGAAATTCCCCCCTCTTACCCTACTTGGAAATGTTGAGAGGCAATAAAGCGGGGCCACAAATCATGGAGTGAAATTTGATGTCTAAACTTCCTTGGGAGAATCAATCCCCTCCACTCCAGATGCTGGCAGCCAGGCTGGACAGATTTATTGTGATTTGAGGAAAGGGAAAGAGATGTAAGAGACTGCAGTCGGACTTGGCCTTTCTAGGTCCCAGGACTAAAAAAATTAAGAACTGATGTTTCTTACAAGAGTGCTGTGAATATGATTTTTTTTTTTTTTTTTAAGGGGAGTAAAGAAGGAATGTTTGTCTACTTGATACTCAGGGGTGTTAAACTGGCAGCTGTCTGTGCAGACCAGCCTCTCTGTAACATCAGCCCAGACAAAGCTAGAGAAGGGACTAACTTATAACCTTGATTTTCCTTGTGCTGTTTGGGTCATTTGGGTGGCCAACGTGGCCACCTCTGCCTCTAGGTGCTTCTCCATTCCCTTTGGGTGGCGAGGTGAGCAGGAGGCTCTGCTCTCGCCACGTCCCACACGCCGCGTGGCAGCTCCTATGAGAAAGCTGTGGTTTTGCCCTACACGGGCCAGCCGCGAGCCCAGCCTGTCTCTCCCGGTGGCTCCTGTGGGAAGCTGTGACCAGACTGACGTGATGTCTTCACACGGCAAAACCCGGAGTGCTGCCTTGCACGGCCAGCGTCTGCCACAGGGCCTGTTCGGAGAGCAGCCCAATGGCACCGAGCGCCGGGCTGGGTTTAGGAGAGCAGTATCACTGACAGGCAGGAGGGGCGGCAAGAGCTCTCCAGCTTGGTCATCAGCACATTATCCCAGGCCATCTGCTCATTATGGCTCAGAGCCGCTCCTCGTTCAGCTTCCTTGTTCGTGTGGAAGCTGCTCCAAGGCTTTTGCCTAGTGAGTCCTGCCAAGGGGCTGCCGCAGCCAGCGTGCACATCCCAAAGGATGAGATCGGGGGTGCGGAGCGGGGAACGCCCCATCTCGCTAGGAAAAGTCCGTCCCTATTGCAAAAGCAGGAGGGCTTCTCTAGGGCATCCCAAGCTCCCCTGTCACTTAAACTGACCTCAAGTAGCCCCACACAGCTGCCAGCTGCGACCAGGGTTTAGCAAAGAAGATTGATTCTGACAAAAAAACACTTTTCCTCTGGCCTCATCCATCCTTTGTGCTGCTAGCCCTCTAAAATTTGGCTCTTGCTGTCTTCTATTAAGATGATAAGCTGCCAGCTGTGTGACACTATCATCAAAGCTTTTAAATGATGATATTTTACATTCAAATTTTAAAGGCATTTGCATCTTCGTGTAGAACTGCTGTAGAGGTAGATACTGAGCTGTGTAAAAATGGATCAAATGATGCAATTTGCTTTCCTAGACTTTCATCTTTCAGCAAGGTGCTGAGCCCCCTGCTCTGATGGAAACGGTGAGCGGCTCTGTCAGCGCTGCAGGGCTGAGTTCGCCTGGAGCCAGCCCTTCATCCAGGGCAGCCTGGCAGTCACGTTCCGTGTCTTGAAATTATGTTGGGTAAAGTGGGGGGACAGAGGGACAAGACTGGACACCAGGGGACAAGCACCAAGGACTGCAGTGGAAGCTGCTGAAAGACAGAAAAAACAGCTATTCTTAGGGGATGCTTTCCAAGAAACAAGGAGCAGGAAGAAAACACCAGCCTGCTTGTTTATGAATGAAATAAGTCAGCCATGCAGGCCCCAGCTCCTGGAAACCCAGGGGCTGGTATCTAATTCTGATTTTAGTAGCACTAGACAGATCTGCCTCAGTTTGATGTCTGCTCTCGACACGACAAGCTCTTACACAAACCAGATACCTGCCTGAACTCATTGCTCAAGGCAACTTCCTGCAAGTTGATGCAATCTGTTGATTAAACGGTTGTTTCTCACAACTGGGTGCTGAGCAAGCTACCGCGGTCAGGCAGATGAAGGGAGTCGTGCTCTGTGGTATGGCACTTTAGGGTTTATCTTCAGTTTACACACGCAAAAGAGCTGATAACAGCAGTCTTGCTTTCTGGAAGATGCTTAGTGATGAGAATTAGCACAACAGGAAAAAAAAATAAAAAACAAAATGAGGTTTCCTGGGATACAATAAATTTTGAAAGAGAAGATAAAAGCTCTTGTATTCCTAACCCATAGTATCAGATAAAGCAGTGGTGTGCACAGAAGCTAAGTCATTGTTACATGTTCAGACGTTTGAACCTTTAAACCTAGGACAGGAGAAGCACTTCTAAACATTACGAGAAAAAGATTTGTCTCTTTCCAGTCACTGATGCCTAATTCGAGTAGTGCTCTGATATCAGAAACACTCAATCCCTTATTCAGACACGGTCTTTCAAGGTAGATTAGATCTGTGTGTCACATATTAAAATTCACATCAAGTGGAAAAAATCCCCAGTTTTGCTTCTGAATCAGCTTAATCTTTCAGGACTTCTTTATTCAGCCTAAAGAAATTAAGCAGAGCAAAGAATAACACTTTCTGCTTTCCTTCTAGCTTGCAGGTCATATTTCAAACGTCTGGCACACAAAATGTATTAAACAGCAATGTGCAAGGACTGAATTTTAGCTGTTAGCGTTGCCAACACTGCAATGTTGGTGCACAGCATCGTAGCACCAGCCAAGTGTGCTGCTTTGGTTGCCTAACAGTATCATGCAGGTTGCTATATGTTTGATATGGAGTCTACTGTATGAACTCTTCTTTCTATTTGTTTATTTATTTTTGGAAATGAGACAACTGGTTTAAAAAAATGTGTTTTAAAACTCTCTTGTTGCTTCTGAGATAGACACAGGATGTGACTTTCTTGGTTTGGCCCAGGTTTTGACTTGCTGCACATTTTTTTACACCACTGTTTAGCAAATACAGATGTTTGGAGAAAGGGGAAAGATGAGATGCTGCTTCTGGAACAAAGTCAAAATAGTTACTATTCAGCGCATAGGAGCGCTTTTTATAGACATTTGTTTGATTCTGGGCTCGAGTCAGGGAATACTGTCTGTATTAAGGATGAAAGGATCAAACTGAAAATGGGGAATCAGCATTTGCATAGAACAAAGATGTGATCCGGCTTCTTAGCTGAAGCTGACGTTTAGACGCAGACTGGTTTATAATTGTGCTCACACATACAACGTGGTAGGCTAGAAAGATTCTAGATTTGACATCGAACTTGCCCTAGCTCTACTGGATGTCTGAGCAGTGCCCAGTGATGTCCTGAACTGGTACACTGGGCTTGGTATGCTGAATCTTTGACATTTGGTCATCATAACTTTTCAGTAGAATATGAAACCCACTATATAGGGACCTATACCTGCTTGGGCAGCTTTCTCTCTCTTCTCTCTCCTTTTTTTTTCTTTTTTTTTTTTTTTTAAACACATTAAAATTGAGTAGTTCATTTGATCGAACCTGGGGACAGGCTCTTTATTGCCTTTATTTGTAAGGACCTTTTTGGAAGTGAGTGTGTGCCAGTTTCTGTGCAGGCAGCATATAGGTGCACATGGCTAGGTCATACATACTTCCAGCTTCTGACCCTCTCCCATTACGCGCGCTCTGCGCAAGGGAGCCCAGTATCTGGGTTCTGCAGAGCCTCTAATTGCTCCTGTGCCCTGAGGGAGCTATTAGCCTTCCCTCCCTGGGGAGAGTGTCAATGAGGTCCTTGCAGATGGAAAGCACCGATTTCAGAGCAGCGGGCAGAGACTCAGCCCAGTTCGCTGTGAATGTCTCCAAAATACCCATTTTCTTCCTGTTCTCTGCACATTTGTTTGGTTTGGGGCTGGAGGGCACAGCGTGTAATGAACAGGGAGCGTCCTGAGCCCAGTAGCAGTGGTTCGCATCAACAGGAATATTTAGACTGACTTCAGAAAGACCTGGATCTAGTAGATTTTCTAGCACACCTGGGAAATAGATTTCTAGGTCTAAAGAAAGCTTTTTATGCTTTTTTTTTTTTTTTTTTCCTTTTTTTCCTGTGTCTGCAGAAACCTCTTTGCACCAGGCTACACGGAGACTCACTACAGCCCGAGCGGGCGGCCCCAGACTGTCTCGCTGCCCCACACAGTGAGTACAGAGCCCGCTTTCATTTGCAGCGAGCAGGAAGCGCAGGGAGCTGGCCCGGAGCAGCGGGTCAGCTCCCTTCTGCAGAGACTCTCATCGGGGCCAGGGCTCCCCTCGCTCTGCACTGAAGCCCGGCTTTGCCAGCTGGGAGCTTGCAGCCAGAAAATATCTCTATTTTATGGAAAAAAAAAAAGGTTAAAATATTTTTGCATTTTGTCTGAATTCTGTTAGGAGAGAGGAGGATGGTCTCCAGCCTTGCTCCCCTCTGAATGCTGGTGAATAAAGAGCTCATTTATTCCTCCCCCTGCCCACCCCCTTCCTTCCTTTTGATTCTTGCCACAGGGTGCTCCGTGCCGGGGAAGTTCCCGGCCTTTGGGAGGACCGGCCAGCATAAGCTGGCTCCTTTTCGGCAAGAATCCCATGAATCCGTGATCTCACGCAGGCCTTGGGCCAACTCTCCACTGCAGTGGCACAAAGATATGCATTGGTTGCAATATAAAAATAGGAAAGAGCCCATGAGATCATCTCTACTGCCACTCCCTGGGACAGGGAGAAGGGACACGGTGGCGTATGTCAGTTCTGTGGTCCCCTGGGTCCCGTCGAGGCTGCTTGTGTCTTGCTGGGATCCCCCGGATAGGGATTTCCTGCTGCACGTGGCATAAACCTTCCTGCTGCCAAAGGCACCTCCTCTGGGGCCTGACCCAGGGCCAGCTGGCATTGAGAGGCAGCTCCTGTTACAGGCAGAAAGCTCTAGATGGGGCTTAATGCTGCAGCCATCTGAGTTGCTTCCTTGGGGATTCAAAGCTCTTAGTTTTTACTGGCAGCAAGGAGCATTTTTGAGCACTCCTGTGGGCCACACGTGGCAGCTGAAAGGCTGAATTTCAATACATCGACTCACAGAGATTGGTTATGATAGCCAAGCATTTAAAGAGGTGGAAGGAGGACAAACACTGGAGTACTCAGAGCTTGGCAGCGCTCAAATGGGAGCCGGTGTCCATTCCAAGATTGCAAGCCCCGCTCCCCGTGACTGTGCACTCTCTGCCCTGCAGGACCACTGCTTCTACCACGGCACCGTGCGGGGCAGGGAGCCCTCCAGCGTCACGCTCAGCTCCTGCCAAGGGCTGCGGTAAGTGCCTGGCAGCGGTGCTTGCTGCAGCAATGCTCGCTCTTTGCTCCACATCTCTTGCTTTGCTCCTTGCTGTGTCGTGCTGGGTTCTGCTCCCCAGTTCTGGTTTTGTTTCCGGTTTTCCCCAGGCAAAAGAGCTGTGGTGACAGCTGTGTAGTGTTTGCCAGAGGTTGGGAGATCCCGGACAAACAAGCTGGTTCTTAAATTCCACCCAGCCAGAAGCCTTGGGTATAAAAAGGAGCATGTCGGGGGAAAGCTGTAAGTTTGGGACCCCTTAATGGCCACTGTGGCCTGCTAGGCAACACCTAAACTACTTCTTCCTCTGTGCTGGCAGCATGAACTCCTGCATTAAGTGAGTTTAGCTCAGGAGACCATTGCTAACGACCCATATGGTATCCTGGATGGAAACAACAGCAGGACTTGTGAGGTCCAAGACTGGTCCTCTATCTAATGCAGAAACCAGCTCATTCTTCAAGCATCTCACATATGTTTAAGTGCAGTTTGGGACCATGACGTCCCACCGTGTTGTCAGCCTGCTTCCTTTCCCTTGCTCTCGGGTTTCTCCCTGGGTGGTGCAGGGATTGTGTGTGTTATGCCTTTAAAACCTTAGCTTTGGGAGTAATGGAGTCCTTGGCAGAAAAAGGAGGACCATATCCTCAGCAGGAGTAAATGAAATGATTCACTGAGACCAAGGAGCTGCAATCATTTACACCAGCTAAGCGTTCATTTCCAAAGTGCCGCGTATGCTTTATTGACATTAGTGGTTATGTGCACTCAAGAACTGATCGGAAGCTGGGCTTGATGGGACTTGGTCCAGGCAGGAAACAGGCATTGCCAAAAAGTCCTCAGCACTCTTAAGTGAATGTAACACAGGCCAAAAGACCTTGCGGCATAAACAGGGCAGTGTGGCCACCTGCAGTTTGTAATAAATAATCCAAAAGCAAAAGCAGGTGTTCTCTGCCTCTCTCAGTTTGCATTTTCCTAGGCTCTCCATCCCTAGCAGCAGAGGAGAAAAAGGTGTCTAGATGTGCACATGCCGCAGTGCTTCTGCACCCTGGAGCTGTCAGGCTGGGTGCTGGTGACTTCTTGACATCGTTTTGTCATGACTGGAAGTGGGTACAAGCTGCGTACACACATCTGCTTTCACTGCGAGCGTGCGCAGGGCGGCGTGCTGCCCTTCGAGCCCACGTCTTTGAGCAGGCATTAACCACGGGAGCCTTCTAGCCCGCACAGCTGTAAAATGACAGTTGAGGAAAACAGAACCATACGGCCTTGTTCAAGTCCCAGAGAAACCCATACCTCTATCGCTCCCGATTACTATCATGAGTGGTAAGAGCTAGCCTGAGGTCTTATTCAAAGGTGTGCACAAGAGGAAAGGCCCTGCCATCATTAGCTTTTCCACTAGAAGTTGTCTTCCTGTGATTTCTACATGTTTTCCTTGTTTCCACAGTGCCTAGCATCAGGAATCTTCTATCCTTCCTTGGGATTTAAGCATAATAATACCAAGGTGTTCCCCAGAGTGGTGCTTTGTAAAAAATACTTCTCAGTGAGAAGCTGTGCAACAGAGGAAGAATTTGCCTCCTCTACAGCAATAGCCACTGACTTTCCCTCCTGTTGCCTCCATCTCAACAGAGGACTCATCGTACTGAGCCACAATTCCAGCTATGTCCTAGAGCCTCTCCCCGGCAGCCAGAACCAGCACTTGATCTACAGGCTGGAAGACCTGAAGTTGTGGAGAGGAGCATGTGGCTACGAGGGCGCCGAGGCTGAAGACTGGCTCAGGGGCTTCCCTGCCGAGGTGGCCCCAGACCGTCACAGGGTGAGCAGGGCTCAGGCCAGGGCACTGTGGGCCTATGCGGGGATGCTCTGTGTTTCCCACCTCTCCGAGCCCCAGGAGCCTGCTGCTCTCTGGGAACATGGATTGGCAAAGGGGATGAAAGAGGACATCTAAAGAGGGTTTGTAGCAAGCTGGTTGCAGAGCAGTGGCTCCAGCAGGGAAGCAAAATAAGCACTGGGGCCCACATGGGTTCAGGTCATGGCAGTGGAGCAAGTGAGGGTGTAGTAGATGAGCTGAACCTGTTCCTGTACGGGTTTGTCCATCTGATATGAGATGTATGAACAATCTGTTCTTAACTCTCTTGCAAAGGTTTAAGCTAATCATAATTGGATGGTCTAAGGACATGTCCACGGGCAATTGCTGTAATTAAATTAGCTTGTAATACCTGGTTGCTCTATACCTGGTAACTCAGTCTTGTTTCGAGGTTCATGTGTGTGATGGGGTGGAGTGATGGCCAGGGAAAACCATACTGTAGAAAATTGCCTTTTACATATGTTTAGCAAAGAGTTTTTTGGGACATACTGGGGAAATAACTGGTGTTGCTGCTGGCACAGGTGAAGCGGGAGACTTTACAGGCTACGAAGTATGTGGAACTTCTGCTTGTGGCTGATTACGCGGAGGTAAGAAAAAAGATCCTGTTTCCACAAGCTGTGCACGGGCCCAGAGCTGATATCCCACCTGCAGGTGCTGGGGAGGTGGAGGGCAGCCGAGGCTGGGCTGGTTTTCTCTCACTATCAGGAGGGCTGGGAGTCTGAGTTGCATCTGCCCCAGCAGTCAGGACCCCCGCGGCACCAGCAGGCACTGTGCAAGTTGTTAGCCAGGGAAGTGACGTGGGCTCCCACCTGTAGAGCACTCAGGAGCCTTTGGTCCCTGCCTCATCATCCAGGTTGATGGTGACAGAGGCTGCCTTCAGCCTAGGGGGACTTGGAGGTTTTCAGGAATGATCTGTTCTGCCTCTACACTTAATCTCCAGAAGATAGCCAAGATTCTTCCTCCACTCTAAGATGGTAAATCAGACCTTCATGCCAGAGGTACCCACTGACAGTGCAAACCATGTGGTGTTCTAGTGATCGTCTAATCATGAGCACAGACTGGAGTCAGGCCAGACTTATCCATAATTTACAACTTGAAACTCAAATAGTGAAAGCCATGTAGTGCTTCAGGCTGTAATTTATTCTGAACAAAGGCAGAACTGCTCTATTAGGCAGCAGGATACTAAGGAAACTATGAGAAAACACATTGCATCCAGCCAGCAGTTGCCAGATATTCTTTAACGTTTCACTAGACAAATAGGAGTAGACACCTTTGCAGTCATAGTTATAAACTGCCCTTACTTTACTTGTCTCCCTCTCCAGGAGAAAAATCCCAGATTTTGCAAGTTTCACAGTCTGTTTAACAAAAATCTAAACATTTTGCAACTTATTTCCTTGAATCAAATTCAAAATCTATTTACTGATTATCAGGTGGCTTAAATAAGCAAATTCATTCTTTTTCAACAAGCAAAATGCATAACATCCTCTTTGGACAGTGCTCTGGGAGCTGTAAGCTTAGACATGAAGTGATGTTACAGTATGTTACACCTGATAAATTTATCAGTTCTTTGTCAGCTGCTGGCTCTGCGTGTTTTGACCTAGGATTAGTTCAGGTTGCTCCATTCAGTTGCTAACATAATTCCATAACACCTTGGTGTGATGCCAGTGAGGAAATATGAATATAAACATGTACAAGAAGGCTTGTAGTTGGATGTAAAGTGAGGAAATGCTTTTGGGCTTCACCTGAGAGTTACTTTCTCATTACCAAAATAATGTGACTTGGTTTAATGCATTTCAGCTTTTCCTAGTTGTGCTTGTGGAGGACATGAGCACATGGAGACTGACATGTTCATTTTGTTCAGTTTCAGAAGCATCACTTCAACCTTGAAGCAACACGGCTTAAGTTAGTAGAGGCGGCTAACTACGTAGATAAGGTGAGATCAGGTGTCAATGAACTGAGGAAAGTGAAGCTAAAATCATAAATTATGAAAATTAATTGACATTTCTTGTCAGCGATTTGGGGAGTGGACAGTGTTTTCCAAACAATTCTATTATTTGGACATGAAGGCCTATGAGGGGGTGGGACTCTCTGTTCCTTACCACATAGGTGGCAAGAGTATCCTGCATTTTAATACATCTCCACATTAATTATGTTCCCTAACTGCTGTTTTTTATCTCTTCTCTTCTCTTCTCTTCTCCTCTCCTCTCCTCTNCTCTTCTCTTCTTCTTCTCTCCCCTCTCCTCTCTTCTCTCTCTTCTCTCCTTTCTCCTCTCTCCTCTCTCCTCTCTCCTCTCTCCTCTCTCCTCTCTCCTCTCTCCTCTTCTCTTCTTCTAGAGCAAAGGCTGCTAAGTTGCAATGTATTTCCAGAGAAAACTTCTCCCCTGGACATGTGTGTCTGCAGAAGCATATAGCAGTGTTTATAGACTTGGTTTAAAATGCTATAGAATTGCTGGTGGTCAGTTTGTCATCTCTTTCTTCTATATCTTTTAGTTTTACAGATCCCTGAATATCCGGATTGCCCTGGTGGGGCTGGAGATCTGGACTCACGGGAATAAATGTGATGTAACTGAGAATCCTTACTCCACCCTGAGGTCTTTTCTGGCTTGGAGCAGCAAAGAGCGAGTGTACAGAAAGCATGATAATGCCCAACTAATTACGTAGGTTTATTTTTCTTGAAATAACCCATTTTTGCCACATGGATTGCTTGGGTGGTTGGGAAAACAATATACAGTCAATATTGTTCTAGGATTTGGAGTAGCAGATTTATGTAGTAACCACTCAGCCAGAGATTTTCCGGCGTTCAGAGCACAATCCATTTAGGGAAAGTAAAAGTCCCAGGCTATGCCACAGACTCAACTCAGGTGAATCAAAATGTGCATCAGGATCAAAAATCAAGTGCAGCCAGTGTTACTGTGTGTATCAAAAGCAACTGACATGAACTTTCATTCTCACATTTTATTGCACAGCTTCCTTCCACATCCTATCTGAACCATAAAGGAAATCTGTAAAGGGGAACTGAGCGTTTTGTGGAAGTTGTTAATTCCTAACTCATCTTGCTGAGTGAGACATGGGGGACATGGTGCTGCGGTCTGACTCATGTGTGACTCTTCCTACATATCTCATTAGGGCCAGTAGCTATGGCCAGCAACACAGATGTTATTAGAAGGAAAATCTGCAGCAACTTGTAGACCTCCTTGGCTCTCCCATGGCAATTCACTCACCAGCAAATAGTGGCGAATCAGAGAAGGACCATCTAGGAGCAAAATTTAGAGATACTTTCCCATATACTGTAAAGTCCTGTACTTGCAGATATCACTAAAGAAAATGTTTTCACCTCACATTCTGTTTGCGTATAAAGCTGTGGGTTGCAGGATGCTGTCTCAAGAGCCTCAGTGCTTTCATGGTCTTCCTGTGTTATTTTTAGGGGTGTCCCATTCCAAGGTACCACAGTTGGATTGGCTCCTGTGATGGCCATGTGCTCGGATTTCCAGTCAGGAGGAGTAAACATGGTAATAATGCCTAATAATATCTAATTATTACTAATACCTAACAATAATAATACCTAGTAACAATAATACCTAATACCTAATAAGTAGCAGTGAATAATACATACTATAAATGTCCTAAA
The DNA here is from genome assembly GCA_013389825.1 of Crypturellus undulatus. Classification (NCBI taxonomy): domain Eukaryota; kingdom Metazoa; phylum Chordata; class Aves; order Tinamiformes; family Tinamidae; genus Crypturellus; species Crypturellus undulatus. The sequence goes on along the minus strand of VWPW01028083.1, from coordinate 135,756 downwards.
GCATAGGAAGAAAAGATTTCCTAGGAAGGCCTCCAGCTTGCTGGCTCAGAGTCATGAATAACTTCAGTTGATATTTTCTGCCTGTAGCAAGGAGAAGTTCCATATGTTTGTTGACTGAGAGATGCACAGGGCTGGCATGGGCGAAATACTTAAGCACCTCTCTGACTTTGTGCAGGACCACTCTGAGAATGCCATTGGTGTTGCTGCTACCATTGCCCATGAGATGGGACACAACTTTGGCATGAATCATGATTCATCTGGCTGCTGCACTACTAGTGCTGAGGATGGAGGCTGCATCATGGCTTCTGCAACCGGGTGAGCCCATTTTAGGGGGTTTTGCTGGGAAAAGCAAAGGGCTTCTTTATATAAGAGACTTGGGAGAGAAAGAGAGAGAAATGCAGAGTGAAGTGGATCTACTGGTGCCTGCTGTAGGCAGCGTGTTTATAGAGATGTATCAGCATCAGACGGCTATGCCCAAGGCTAGGCTTAGATAACATAGAGATCTGGCAGTGTTTAGGAGTGGACCTTTAAACTGTCTGGTAGAAAGGAAAATCTTATCTCCCCAGCAACTGTCTTGGGGGTCCCTCTAACCTTGCATTGCTGGATTTCTGCTTCCTCCTGCATCCTACCAAGTGATCTCCCACCCCAAAGCAGGCTCACAGGCTTCCAGTGCGTACAGGCATGCACCTCTCCCTCTGAGGTGCCACTGCCAACAAGCACGGAGAAACCAGAGGTGGCCTGGACACACCCGAGTGTATTGACTTTAACAGATATAGACAGATGTAGACATCTGTTTAAAGTAGACCTTCAAACGTAGACATTTAATGTAGACATTTAAACAGGCTTTATTACTGTAGTCTGCTCATGAAATGCATAGATAAGTGATAGTTCTCTAAAGCATTTCCCACAAAAGGCTTTGTGTGATAGATTGTGCTAAAGAGAAGAAAAGGATTGCTCCAGGAAAGGACTGAGAAGAGCTTTAAAAGGCACAGCAATAAGGATGTATTTCTAAGTTATCAGTCATGCTAATTGTTCCATGTTTTGCTCATTGTCTTTGGAATTCTGCTAGACTTTACTGGTCAACTAAAAGCCTGCATTTAAAAGGGAAGCAATAGCTGTCACTGAGAGAAAGAGAAGTGAAGAAAGAGTGGGGAAACCCGTGAGAATTTCTGAGCTTATTTTTCATGAGGAACCACAAAACAGCTTCCATATTCCAGTCACGTAAAAACGCCAGCCAAACCCATTCACTTAGTCACATTTCCTCCAGCCTTATTGTTTGGGCATTTATCAGTTTTTTTTACATAATAATTTCCCTTAAATGCCTTCCTTTTACATCAGTGATTTTTCCAAGTAAGGGAAATATTAATGTGAAAAGTGAATTGGCCTGCATATAGAACATGTAATGCATGATCATGAACAGCGTTCACATTCAATCACTGTAGAAAACAAAATTCATAATTCCTATAAAAGAAAATATTCAAGCCTATCATAATGAGACAAGAGATAGGAAAAATGAAACACCATTTCTATCAGTTAAATTCACAAGTTAAATTCACAGAGTCAGAATTGTTCTAGCAGATTTGCATATAAGCCAACACTAATATTGACTGCCATACTTGTGAGCTCTCAAGATTCATATTTTATTTCAAGAATTACTTATTTTATTTACTTTTTTTAGGCCATTCTAATAGTAGCTCTCATTTCTAAAAGTAGTCTAGCTACAAGTTGGATCTGATTTTGAACAGGCACACAAAATCACGATTCACTTGAAGGAGCTGTGCCCTTTGGCATTTGTCAGTACTTGCATGTGCTCATACTTTTGTGCTCTAAACCATTGCCCAGTTCTGTCATGACGTTTTTCTACACCTGTCCATATTCAGGCACCCATTCCCCAAGGTGTTCAACCAGTGCAATAGAAAAGAGCTGGAGAAGTATCTGCAGTCTGGTGGAGGGATGTGTCTCTCCAACATGCCGGATACCAAAAAAATATATGGTGGGAAGAAATGTGGAAATGGCTACTTGGAAGAGGGGGAGGAATGTGACTGTGGAGAGGTGGAGGTAACATTTGTTTAGATCCAAACATTTGGGGTTTAGCTGGGACACAATGATTTTTGTTGCATACTTTGCAAATACAATTATGGGATACATAAAGAGCTTCAGTTTGTGCAAGAGGTATGCTTACCTGCTGTGTGTATATGTATATGCAATGTAAATCAAGGTTGTAAAGTATTGCATTTAGCTAAAATTACAGTGTCTGGTGTAATGCATTCCAGAACTCAGGGTTGGTGTAATCTGTGATTAAATAGAGGGGATACAGCATTTTTTTTTAAGTCTTCTTGCACATTGTAGTTTTATATATCTTTAAGTTGTCTTTACCTACAGCTCTACTCTTGATAAGGATGAGGCTTCTGTTAGAGCCTCATCTTGCTTTTCCATGTTATCTATACCTCAAATAATCATGACAAAAGAGAGTCTGGAACCAGCAGCTAAAATTCACAAGTAATGAGCACGACCTATCCTAATCCGGTGTATCCTCTCTCGGATACAAGTATGCAGTAGTGTAATCTGGCAGGTGCTGGGTTTAATGAACATACTGGGGAAGGAAGGCTGACACTCTGTTTGCATGTAATTCATCATGTACAAGAACAGATTAGCTTCACCCGCACACCTGGCCGCTCTGGCACATTCTTGTCTTGAACATCTGCCTTCTAAACGGTGCTGTGTCTCGTGTCTTCCAGGAGTGCGACAACCCCTGCTGCAATGCCAACAACTGCTCGCTGAAGCTGGGCGCCGAGTGTGCCCACGGCAGCTGCTGCCAGCAGTGCAAGGTGAGCGTGCGGGGTTTTCCTGAGAGAAGGGAGGGAATAACGGGGTGGTGGATGCGCAAGGCTGGAAAATGGAGGTGCAAGGAAAGCAAATGTGGCCAAACACAGAGTTTAGCTCCCTACCTCTGAGCAGCGTGGTCTCATTTTTATGAAGAACAGCTGTGAGTGTGATCATACCAATGGGGTCCTTTCATTTCCAACTCTGTCTAATTTAAACTAGTTGTCTTGACACCCGTTATAACCTCATATACAACCCATTAGGAGGAGCAGTAAATGCTGCTGGAGTGAAGTCATAGCACTTAAACACTTGGTGTAGGGTGGGACTCCTTTGGCTCTAGAGGCAATCTATACAGAACACCTCCTCCTGGAATTAGGCTGGATCATAGCTTTGCTCCTAATCCTCTTTTCTGGGGTGAGGTTGAGTTTCTTTTTGCCCAGGTACTTGCTGAAGAAATGCTAGCAAAGAAGGATGCATGTGTGTGACACTGGTCGTTTTACACCCCGTCTTTCTTTAGAGAGGCTGTTCAAAATAGCCCCCCGAGGTTTAACTCTTTCCATGTGTTGGCACAGAGACAAGTGTATGTCTGATCTACAGTCCCAAAGTTGTGACTGGGTGGAGCTGCACAGCTGCATGACTCAATCCATAGTTTGCACAATGCTTTCATATCAATAGTATTTGTGAAAAAGTTTTTGATTTTGGAGCCAAAGATCACAAGCTTTGTCCACAAATTCTCTCAAAAATGTACATATGCACCCACTATCTCTTCAGCTCATTTTTGGGTTTGCACATTGACTGCATGATCTTACCAACCTATCTTGAGTGTGAGAAAATCTGCAACATTCCAGGAATCCTCTGGATTCTCACCCTTTTCTCAAGAGAGGACAACCTGCAACATGCTCTGCTACACGTTCACATCCCTCTGTTCTCCATGTCCAGGGCAGACAGACAAGAATTAACTGGATAAACTTGTAGCAAGGGAGATAAAAGTTAGACATTACAAAAATGTCTCCAGCAGAAAAAAATAGACAAACTCTGGAACAGACTTCCCAAGCAGGGAGTTTTCTGAGAATAGATTACCCAAACAACTGTCAGAAAAGTTTAAGGTAAATCAGATTCTGCCCTAGGAAAGTGGGAGATTGGGCAGTGTCCCCTTGAGATTTGTCAGCCTTTTTTCCTGTGCATCGTCTCATCCATACCTAGGGAATGGGACCCAGCCACTAACTTGATTCTACACAGATTGTTTGGTTAATGAAATTGCAGAGTCATTTAGATCACTGCTGACCTCAAAAAACCCAAGATGAAATGAAGAAGAGATGAATGCAATATTTTTTCCTTATCTAACCGGAAACATTGTGCAGACATGAACCCATCAAGAAGACAAGAAATAATATATGTATTTTTTTCCTTTGCATCCTTTTAGCTGATGTCTCCAGGAACTCTCTGCAGGGAAAGATCAGGACTTTGTGACCTCCCAGAATACTGCACTGGAGAGTCACCGTTTTGCCCCGCAAACTCGTACCAAATTGACGGGGCTTCCTGTGAGGGAGGAAAGGCGTATTGCTACAGCGGCATGTGTCTCACTTACAAAGACCAGTGTGTGCAGCTGTGGGGGCCTGGTAAGGACACTACTTGCAAAGAAATATATTGTCATTTGAAGAGCCGCTTTTATGTGTCATGCTGCTATTATTCGGCATCCTGCTATTATTCACCCTGTATATGACAATAGCACCTATTGTCTCTACCTATAATAGCAGAGTATGCATGGTTCAGTCATGGTATGGAAGAGGCTGAAGAGCTTCCACCTAAATAGACAGAAGAGATGAAACAGGAGGGATGTGATATGGAAATAGTCACAGGACAGCAGTAACAAATCAAAGATTAAACCTAGGTCTCCTAAACTGGACAAGGTGCTATTGGTATCCCTAGAACTCTCCTCAAAGGTGTGCTAGAAAAGTCAAGGTTATTTAGGGCTGCATTCAATAGCTTATAATATTTGTTAGTTCTCCAGGGGGATGAACCATGGTGTTAAACCTTGACTTCACCATAGGCTCAAGCAGGAGCTAAGTGAGATCAGGGGAAACCCCTGTCCTTTCTGCACATTAGCAGGTGACAACTGGGAGGTGCTGGCACTGATCCGCATGCCAGCCATTTGCATAGCCTTTATCAGGGATGAAGTCCAAGGAGACCTTTCCACTGCATTGCTTGCTTGGAGGAGGCAACACAGAATTGCCATGCTCAGTATCAACCAGTGAAAGAAAGAACAGTTGGGTGGTTGGCATGGGTTGAGATAGGTTGCCAGACTCTGCAGGGATCACTCATGTGAGTCTCTCCCATGCAGGAGCAAGGCCAGCACCGGACACCTGCTTTGAGAAGGTTAACGCTGCTGGAGACATCTATGGGAACTGCGGGAAGGACATCTATGGCAACTATAGGAAGTGTGAGATGAGGTAAAAAGCCAAGCAGCAGCCAAGAGTTGCTAACTGGGGAACTGATGTTTCTGCACAATACAAATCTGTGGGCCAGTAGATGGAACCAAGTTATGCTCTCACTTCACTCCCTCTCTCTGCTTCCTGGGAAACCAGTTGCATTCTGCTAGGATTTAGAGTCTTTACAGCTGAAGAATTGAAGTCACCCTTTCCCCTGCCTCTTACATTTTAAAACAACTAGGTGATATATATATATATTTAATTCTAGCATAAAATTGGATTTTCAAATTTGTAAGCTCAGATGCAACTTTCTAGCAGTCTACTGAGGCAATAACTTTTTTGTCTTCTCTATGATTTTATTGAGTCTGGCCTACCCAATGGGAATGGCCAAATGGTACCTTTAGTACCCATTGAACACTATTGTCTGCAATAGTTTCTGAGAGTTTATTTATTTATTTATTTTCTTCCTTTGAGCAATGACTCAGCATTGCTACTTTATTTTACATTTATGGCTGCAGATATCTGCAAAACATTCACCAGGCCAGAAATACTCACTTTTGCCTTTCCTTTGAAAATAGAGATGCTAAATGTGGGAAGATCCAGTGCCAGAGCTCTGCTTCCAAACCCCTGCAGTCCAATGCAGTTGCTATAGACACATCTATCCACATGGGAAGGACACAGCTGAGGTGCCGGGGGACACATGTGTACAGATCTGAGAGCGAAGAAAAGGAGATGCTGGACCCTGGCTTGGTGCTGACGGGAACAAAATGTGGGAGCCAACATGTAGGTACAGCCATGTCCGTAATGGTTTGGCGAAGTTCAAAGTATCCCACCTGAGAAGTGCTCTGTGATTATTAAGCCATTCATTTCTTATAACCAATGCCTTTCTAGGGGAATTTATGTATGTTAGAAAATGAATTTTTTAGCGGCTTCTGAAAAGTGTTGGAAGAACTTGCCATACCTTAATGCTGTCCTGTGACACCCATGACTATATCAAGCTATTGACTTTTGAGCTCCCACTCCTCTCTCTGATTTATTTTATCTGAGAGTTAGGGGGGTCACTAGGCATTTGCTTGGGAACCACATTAACTTTGCAGCCTCTGTTCTGCCCATGGTATTACTTGCATTGCCGAGGTGTCTGGGAGTCCTCAAAACACAAAATAACACAATGCAATATGCAGTTCATAACTCCAATCCTTTCTTTGCAGGTTTGCTTTGAGGGACGCTGCCAGAACACATCCATCATCTTTGAATCTGAAAGCTGTAACAAGAAGTGCCATGGGCATGGAGTAGGTGTTCCCCTTTCTATATCCGTTTTGGGTTGAGGCAGGATGAGCCATCATTCATCGGTAGATGTTTGTCAGCTAAGTTCTGGTACTGCTCCGTGGGTTGTCTGGAGGGTAAAACACACAGGGGCTACTTTAGCAGCTAGGCAATAAAGCTCTGCTTTATTAGCAGAAATAAAAAAATCTTCCCTGTGTGGGAGGGGAGAATTCTGTCTTTCAAAGTGTGGAGATAAGGACAGGAAAGGAAATTTTAAATGCTGCTTTTCTCCTGAATTGTGATTAGTGGCACATCAGCACAATCATCCTTGGCTTTTGGAGAAAGAGAGAATTTCCAAGGAAATAATACGCATTTTCAGCCCCAGAAAAGGAAATAGCCCTTATCTCCCAGTTTGTGTTGATAAGAGTAAACTGTGTAGCCTTCTTTAGGACATGGCACTACAATCTCTGTGTCTTCCTGTTCCAGGTTTGCAATAACAACAAGAACTGCCACTGCAACCCGGGATGGGCTCCCCCATTTTGCAACAAGGAAGGGCTGGGAGGAAGCTTGGACAGTGGTCCCCCACTGCCACAAGGTGAGTGGGACCAACCCTACCTTGGTGGCATGGCAGAAAGTCTTGGATTAGGTTGGGAACAGGGAGTTTGCATTTAACTGACTATACTTTCTCATCCTCAGGCTTTTCAGTGGTAGCAATAACGCTAGCAGTCCTGGCTCCAATTCTTCTTGTTATTGGAATCATGATTTTAATTTGCTACCTGAAATGCTGGCATAAATTTTTCATTTGTTCTCTAAGGAAGACCCCACAGTTTAGGTAAGTCAGCAGAGCTAGGCTTTGTTTTCTTCTATCTACCCCTTTCACAGAAGAAAAATTGCAAGGGCTGTTAGAAATATAACTAAATGGGATTGTTGGTATATTCCACATTTGCTTCTCTTTTTTTTTTTTGAGTAAATGTTCTGTTAAATTATGGGAACAGAAAAAGGAGAAAACATATCAAGGAAATAACGCTTGCTCTTGCCTTTTCTTTCTCTGTTTGTCAGCGACACCCCTGGAAGTGGCCATGCAAACCCTGCCTTCAAGCCGAAAACCCCTCAGGGACAGAGGAAGGTAGAGACAATGTCACCTCACCCCTCGCCAGGGAGGGATACAGCTGCCCTGATAAGTGGGATTCAGTTCTCTCTCACCTTGCAATTAGAGATGGCTTTTCAAATGATGGAGAAAATAAGTGGGAGCTGACTGTATATATCCTTAAAAGAAGGATGCAGGAGTTGATGAGCCCTATATAGACCCTTGTTTCTCTTAATAGATCCTATTCTGCCTTATCCTGCACTCAGGAATGTAGAAACTGCAAACCCTGGATTTACTTGCAAACATTACATACTGCCCTACTGCTAACTTACTCTGTTCCCTCTACCCCCGTTTCTACCTTCTATCCCTAGTTGTCCAAAACTACTGATTTGAGGTGGAAATAACTAACCCCTGGAATTTGTGTGTCTTCTACTCAGGCTATTGGCTTCCCTGAAGTCCCACCAAAACCTCCTCCCCAGCAAGCTCCAGGTCTGCGAATAAACGCACACCAGCCTCCTGCTTTGTCCAACGGCTCCGTCTCCGGTGTTGGGACGCCCTCGTGGCCGGTGTATCAGACGGGCACAAAGGACATTGCCAGGCGGACGCCTCCAAGCAGGCCAGCACCTCCTGCTCCCAAAGCCCCAGTGTCTCAGGTAGGATGACACTGTGCTGTCCTGAGGGTGAAGTGTGATTAGGGAGTTTGTGGGGTGAGGATGGCAAAGCCTGTTGAATCTCGATGGCNAGCAGGCCAGCACCTCCTGCTCCCAAAGCCCCAGTGTCTCAGGTAGGATGACACTGTGCTGTCCTGCTGTCCTGAGGGTGAAGTGTGACTAGGGAATTGTGGGGTGAGGATGGTGAAGCCTGTTGTACCTCGATGGCAGTGCAGGGTTGGGAGTGCTCGCTGGCACATGTGTAGCTGAGACCCTCTCCCAGTGTCTGGCTGTGATTTGGGCTGTCCCGGGACAGGGTTAAGTCCAGGCAGCACTGGACACAGCAGCTCTGTGAGAGCCTTCCCTTCCTCCAGGTGTTCAATGCTGTTGTGTTCTAGTTTAGACTCCGCTTGGCATCCTAATGGGAAAGTTGGGGTGAATGAGCTGGGCTGTACCACCTCATTCCTCATGGAATGGGGAAATATATGGAACAAAATTTCTCTTAGTTTTACTGGAGAACAAAAATAGGGTTGCATAGAGGAAGCATAAGATTTAACCAACTCATCTTATGTGAGTGTCCTAACCACCAGGTTACTTTGCACGTTAAAAGGAAGGGGGTGTTATCTATTTCCTTCATGGTAATCTTGTTCTAAGCTTAGGGGAAAACACACATTTTTATGGGGAAAAAAAAAATTGTTTTGTTCTGACCTAACCTCTTTTTACCAAAAATTATCCACAAACTTTGTTAGATTAGGGCCATCTAGAAGGAAAAGGCTCATGTTACAGAGCACAGCAGCACGCTGGCTCCCAGGCAGCACCTCTAAAGCATATAGAGGAAAATAACAACAAAATGGTTTAGTGAATGGGTTTTGTTTCTAGCTCCATTGTTCCTATGAACAGGCACACGTGGACAGGAAAGAAAATCAAAACAAAAGCAGGAAGCTAAATCTAGTCAATAAGGAGTAGGTATCCTTCCCAGCTGCTTGTTGACATCGTGGTCCCTCTGTGACACATCCAGTCTTTTTATATCAGTCAGATGTCCTAGACGGGACACTTGCCCTAGGATTTCCAAAAGAAGCCTAGCCATTTCTGGGCTGGAGAAGAGCCATGAGATCTAAACCATACACAGGAAGTCATTAATTTCACTGTTTGCCAGTGTCAGTCTCTTCCTAGATGCTTGTGGTATTTGCCAGGTTTGCTCCCTTGCTGCCGCTCTTGTTCTACCAAGAGCGGGGTTCAAGGAGCACCTTTGCTGGTCTTGTTCTTTCTGCAGCCGTAGAGGCAAGGCCTGGGGGAGCGATAGGTCCCCCAGCATTAGCTGATGTAGCCATGGAGCATCGCACTTGCACATAGTGGAAGGAGAGGGCAGGGTTTTTGGGTGCCTTCCAGTTTCTTCATGCAGCTGTGTTTATTAAATCGACACCTGTAAACCAAAGACTTAGCCCAGAAACTAAGCAACAACAGGCAGTTAGCTCTTCTCCCTTCTCCCCAGGGGCATGCTTTACGCTGAAATTCATTAGACAGATGGAAAATACAACATTCAGAGTATCCCGCTAGGGATAGCTGTGCACAAACAAAGCAATAATTGACTGTAGGCAGGTGCTGGACTCTGTGTTTGTACAACCACATCGTGCGTGCGTTGTATGTGCAAAATCATGTAGGGCGCATATGCAGGGGCAAGTCAAACCTGTTTTTTTCTTGCTTAGGATATTTCCAGGCCTCGACCACCCCAAAGAGCTTTGCCAGCCAACCCTGTCCCCACCAGACTCAGGACCCGGCCAGGGGATGGCCCTGCAGTTCCCCTGCCCTCGGCTCATGGGAGGAACTCAGGACATCTGCACCCAGCAGCAGAGGTAGGGATCAGAGCACATGGGGACACAGAGCACATGGGGACACCCCACCATGAAATAAAACTACCCCCAGGAGCAGAACCTTGTGATCATGCTGTGGAACACCTTCATGCACAGTCGTGGTTGATGGACCTCAAGGGGTGTTGGCTTGGTTGGCTTTATTGTAAAGGCTTCTCTTTTTACCTGTGAAGCCTTTAGTGGGTTAAACAAAATGTCTGGTCCTAATTCTGCAGAATAACTAAATAATCCTAAACAAAAACAAGTGCATAGCCAGAGCAAAGCACAGGGCAGGTGTATACTCAGCCCAGCTACATTCTGAAACAACCAACTTGCTTCTCCCTCTCCTTGAGCCCTTCCCAGATTAGACATGGGGAGTGCTGAGTAACGAGGCGGTGGGAGTGCATGGCACAGAGGCAGCAAACTGCACCCTCACAGAAACACCTCTACTCTGTACAGCACAGATGCTACCTCCAGCCTACAGCATACTTGAAGTAGGCTGCAAAAATGAAAATTAAACCATTCTGAGCTCCAAGGAGAGAACAGGGGAGTTTTCCATATGAGGTGTTAGGGTGGGAATAAATGTGACCTGGGGCAGCATCCTTGGCAGCACCAGCAGGGATTGGGCAGCGTTTCCTCTCAGGCCAGGGCTCACCTCTCCGTGTCTCCTTCGCAGAACACAGGAGTCAGGATGGCCGGAGCAAGGAGCGTCCTCAATGGGTGACATCTACGCTCCCACGGGCGCCTGCGAACCCCGTTTGGTCCCTGCCAGCCCAGGATTCAAAAGGGCTTGGACAGCCCTCATCACCTGAGCAAATGAACATGGTCCCAAGCAGGTTCCAAAATCCTCTGGTTTTCTCTCTGACTAGAGCGGCTGCAGTCAGGCTTGGCAGGCTCGTACCCAGAAACTGCGCCAGTGCCTGCCACGCCGGACTTGGTCTGCCACGCTCACAGCTTTTCCTGCGTAGCGATGACTTGTGTATATGGTATTTAAATGTTATTGTGCAATATCCAATGCGGGGGTGGGTCTTCATGTGTTTTTATCAGTTATTTAAGTGTTTCTAAGGAGAAGAGTTGAGTCCAGGTGCTAGACTTGACAGGCTTTTATGTAAGATCCAGGCCTGTTTGCTTCCCTCAGCCCATGCAGCAGCTGCAGGAGCGTCTGTTGGTGCTATACAGAAACCACTGCCTCTGGGGAGAGTAGGACACAGCCCTTGATAAAACTTCTCCAGTTTATTCTCAGTTTACAGTCGCTGGCAAGCTGGGCCACAGCAGAGAGCAAGCAACCCACGGACACACTCCTGGTTGAAATAACTGGAGCCTCACTATGGATTATGGATTTTTGGTAGAGCAGATTAAGCATTTTCCCAAGGTGACCGTCTTCAGCAAGATCTCCAGGACCTTGGTCTTGCCGGGCACTTGGGTTTTTTGCCTTGGTGCTGTGAGACCAAAGAGAGCTCACTGGTGTCACCTGGACACAGGCACGGTACGACGGAGAAACTCTCAAAACCAGGATACGGGGCAAATGGCCAGAGGGAGGTTCAGCAAGGTGCTGACGCCTCCTCTCCACTGCGGTACTGCCCATCTTCAGCAGACACTTGTCATGGTTTTTATTTTTGTTTTTTTTTGTGAGAAGGGTGGGAACCTTCAGGTTGTGCTGAGTACCATTTCAGCACAGGCTATTGCCTCCTCCTATGATGAGAAACCTACCTTAAAGTTGCCCTATTGGTAAAACAGCAGGAATATTAATTTGATACACGGTGCTTTCATAGGACAGGCTGTTTCCTCCAGACTTTTTCTTGCTGGAGGAAGGTGTCCATGCGCACTTTAAGCAGCTGATAGTTCTGACCCTGTGGACCTACCGTTGTGAGTCTGATTTTTCTCTCTTACTGGTTTGGGCTTTTGTACATTTCTTTTCCCTCAGGATTTTTAAATGAAGATGTTTTGTTACGTTGAAATTATTCTGTTTTCCTTTCAATTATTTCCTAAGAGAACACAGGGGATTCTGGAGGAGGGATTAAACAATTTAGTCTCTGATTTAGCATGAACAGAAATCTTCAGTGTGATGCTGCTGCACAAGTTACAAATCATAATATTTGCTCAATGAAAAAACTTTTCTGGTAGTTCTTTCTCCCTAAGCTCTACACAGAAAAAGTCAGATAAATCTTGAGCACTCAGATCAAATTAAATTGTTAAATAGTTATATTTAACAGTAATTCTATACCAAACCAAACCAGTTTTTGCAACATTACTACCTCTTTCTCCACAGGAAACAGTACGCAGGGTGTATCTTGAATTTCTGGTCAATTATTCATAACCTTGAACATTCTGGACTTTTTATTACCTTCCACAGACCTAGAAAACAAATTAGCTTAAACTATTCCTCTCTGAAATAATGGTCAGCAAACAAAAAACATTGATATCTTAATCCTGACATGTCTTTTTCTGCAGTTGGGATCACTGTCCTCAAAGACTGCTGCTGGTCTTGGTGCTTTGATGAAACCAAAGGGTTTGTGCAAGCCCTCTTTGGTCAGGAATTTTCCTGGCAAAAGGCTGTGAAGGGAAGCTGGTGAGAGGGGAATTTTATTGACAGACACTTAAACCTTGAACATTTTTCCCTCTGGTGTCAGCTTCTCCTCATCAAGATCCGTCAACAACTACCTGAGATGCTGAGAACAGATCCACCTCAAACTCAAACCATCCAAAGCTGTCATTTCTTACGAGTAGACAGCTAAAGAGCCTGTGTAACAGCAGGTTTTAGTACTCATGGATGGAAGTCTAGGCTTTGTATCTGCCAGGAGTTGGCTTCATATAGCAGTTACCATAACATAGATTAAACCACAGCAACCTGATCCTGTATCTGAGCCCTCACTGACTGCTGAGGACAGCAGCATATTTCTGCTACAGCCTTTGATTTTTATCAGATGACCACCAAAAATCACTAAGAACATTTTCATAGCACCGTGTCTGCAAGCATTGGCTCAATTTTTTCAGAAATGCTTCCAGACACACAAAGCTCAGAAAACTGTACATGCCCAAACCTTAATGGGAAGCTTTAGTAGTGGAATATCACAAAGCCTCCCAAAGGTTATTTTTAGTAAAATTTTAAAATTTTCATATCCATCCACACTGAGTGAAAGAGAAAGAAGGACTGGAGGGAGGAATATGAGATGACAGAATGTATTTAAAATAAAAATGAAGACAATATTACTTAGGAGAACATGTATAAAAATACATCTCACTTTCCTTACACCCACATGTTAATGGTTTACAATAATGCTCTCTGTGCATCTATGCAAATACTTGAAGAATGCAATTCATTGTGCCTTTTGCCTACTTCCTAATAAATTTATCACTTGTCATTAATAAGTGTGCTGTCACTATGTGATATCATTACATCCTGAAGCTGACAGGTTCATGGAGGAATGGTCTTTCCAGGATGTAGCTCTGGACCACAGAAAGGCTGAGTCCAGTCTGCTCTCTATTTCTAAAATAACGCATAAAGCAAAAATCTATTGTGATGCCAGAACCAAATTTACAGAGAATTTCTTGGAGTATTTTCTACTACCAAAGGAGGGCGCCGCTGTTTTACTTTATGGCCACAACACTCTGCAGCACTCAGGTTTCCTGCAGCTTACTTATCCTTTACAGCCATACCAGTAATATCAAAGAAAACTTTTAGATGCACCTTGAAAGATTTTTTTTGAAAAAGCCTTTATTTCCCTTTCCAAATTCCCTCCTGAAATAGTCATTAAATGTTTATAAGAGTTTGCAACTTCATCCTAGAAGGACACATCTACAACAAGGCACGACACATGGTGCTGGTGGTGCCTCAAGCTGGGACTTGGACCTCAAGAAGAAAGTCCAGCTCCAAGCCAGGAGCTGCTCAGTCGCTGCCCCATGGTGGCTTCTCACAGGGTTTACTAGCCTAGATAGAGCTTGGGGTGGCCTGGACAGAGCTAATCCCACATGGAGTAGCCTAGTGAATCCACCTTAGGCTTCACTGCTCCCCAAATGGGTCTTTCTGGGAGTAAATGTGCTCCCGATCTGCCTGTGTCCCAAGCTACCAGCCCCAGCAGCGCAGTGGGATGAACTTTGACTGGATTAATGCTTTTTTCTCCTTCCCTCCTAGCTTAACACGTTAGTTCTCCCATCCTTTCATTCTCATCTTCAATACAAGTCCAAGGGTGTTTTGAAGGTGAACTGTGAGCAATGTAGTTAATGCAAATACCTTGTCCAGAGAGATGGAAGGGGGCAAAGGGACTGTTCTGGATAAACAGCATCTCTACAGCTCTGTAGACCTTCTTCACCTGCTTATACCTCAGATCTCCCTTTAAATGAATAAGCTTTGAGGCTTAAAAACAACATTAGAAAAACTGAATGGCANCCTTGTCCAGAGAGATGGAAGGGGGCAAAGGGACCATTCTGGATAAACAGCATCTCTACAGCTCTGCAGACCTTCACCTGCTTACACCTCAGACCTCCCTTTAAATGAAAAAGCTTTGAGGCTTAAAAACAACAGTAGAAAAAGTGAATGGCACTTGTGAATACAACCTCTCAGAGCCAGGGATCCTCCTAGAACAAGCCATTTATTAACAGAAACACCTTAACACTTGCATCCACTTGGTCTTTCAAGCTGAAAAGGTTTTCATGGCCCACCAAGAAGTCTGGAGGAACACGGTGATTGTCATGGGCAGACGGCCTGTTTCTTCTGATGCTTGGTTGATGCTACCAGATTGACCCATCTTGAGCAGGGGTGAGGTCTGGATCAGGTCCTGCAGCTTCATCAAAATCATCAGCACAGCCCAGGCACTATAGCTGCTATGGAAAAACCTCAAAAACCACAAAACAAAACAAAAATCTCACTTGAAACCAATTAACCCTGCTGCAGGGAAACTCCTGCACATCACAGAAGCTTAAATGGATTTCTCTGCCACAGTCTTTATGGCTTGGGTCCTGCTGCTTAGCTGTAGAAGGCTTCTGTTCCAAGATTCACCACACTCCCTAAGAGATAATTAAAAAAAATTGTATGAGCAGAATTTAAATAGCAAGAGTACACTATTCAGTCCTTGCCTTTAGATTCTGTACCAGTGTCTAGAAAACAATTAAAAAAAAAAGCACTAATCAATGAATGAATCGTGGCCCAGAAATAAACACATCAATGGTATCTGCCCTGGGGAAAGAAGGTCAGAATAAATAAACGCTGAACCTGCCAACAGACAGATCAGACCGGGCCTCCGAGAGGAGTTTTGTCCCAGGAGTATTGTATTTCATTTTCTGCGGCTGACTGGATTAAGTCCAGTGACAATTAAACATAACCCTTGCTGACACACCATTGCAACGATCAATCCAAAGCCCAGGGAAAGACTTCACTAGACTCTCCTAGGCTTTGGGTATGATACTGTGGTTTTTATTTTCTGCATTTCCTTTTAAAATGCTTGATAGCATATGGAATATTAACATCAACCTATTCAGGGCAGTTTTCACCCAAATCTTCAGTATCCAGATCTTCGCATATAATGTATTAGCTGTAGATCATGAACACTTTGGGTTTATCTTCTGGAACAGTGCTGTCATTGTTCACATCTATCAAGATGTTCTTGTCATCTTGGGTGGCTGGGGCCGGCTCTTCACTCTGGAGGACCTGTGGCAGGTTTCCTAAACTGAAATCCATGTCTTTGAAGGCATGGAGTAGAAAAACCCCCAGAATTATGGTGAGGAAGCCACAAACTGTCCCAATGATGTCCACGACAGTCATAGTGATCCATTCCTTAAAGAGGATGATAGATGTCGTGATGACAATAGTGGTGAACAGCACATAGTAGATGGGAAACACCAAAGAGGTGTTGAAAATGTCTAGCGACTTATTGAGGTAGTTTATTTGCGTAGTGATGGATGCCACCAGCGTGATGACCAGGATCCAAGTCAATGGGTGCTGCAGCACAGGCTGGCCAGCAAAGAAGCCCTTGATGGCAATTCCCAGGCCTTTGACGGAGGACACGGAGAAGGCCCCAATAACGGAGCAGATAGTGAGGTAGACAAGGATGTTGCTCTGGCCATAGCGAGGTGCGAGGTAGAAGATCAGCAGGAGACAAACAGCCAAGAGGATCGCAGCATAGGCAAGGAAACCTTGAAGGAGGAAACAAATAACAACTTGAAACTGAGTTGGTGGTATGGGTGACGGAGCAGAACGTACTGCCCAGCCCTGAGAAGGAAAATATTATTGGGCACACCATCCGCTGGTCCGATACAAATCAGTGCAAAGCAGTCATGAACCTTAGTTCCACAGCAACAGGTCTTTTTAAAAACTGTACACTGTCACCAAAGCGGAGGAGGCTTTGTGGATTTACTCCAGAAAGAGATGTGAAGCACAGATCTGATAAAAATGATTTTCCCCCTAACTGGGCTCCATCCCTGGGGGTAGTGCTTAGCTCATGGCATACCTGGCTCTCGCAGCTTCAAAGTCATTTCATCCAGAGTTGTGACTTCCTCGTCCTCTGGGGCATGTATCACCATCACGGTGGTGCCCACTACACTCAACATGCAGCCCAGCTTTCCCAGCAGGTTTAGCCGTTCTCCAAGCAAATAGGAAGACAGGATGGCACTAAATGGGACAAAAAAATAACGTCTGCTGGTGCTCTGAATTCCTTGAAAGAAGGACAACAGCTAAAACAACTGAAAGAGCAACTTTGCTTGACAAAAGGACACAAATCTGGAGTAAATTGGTTCAATTCCAGTATGTTACTACAGATTCACATTGCAACTACTGCCTAGCTGAGCCTACAGAGAGGCAGTCTCTATAGCTCCCAGCTCACATATGAGTAGGATGAAAAGAAATGCTCAATGCACTAGCACCTTCAGAGATACTTGTGGTGCTTCCAGAGTCACTCACAACCTCTGGGTATTGGGAATTTTTTAGTGCTCAAAGAAATGAATTCAATGATTAGTGTAACAGAGAAACACAGAAACAACAAACAAATTCCATTATTTTTAACTTGATCACCAGAATTATTAAGTCTAGGGAAAATTTAAAGGGAAAGTAACTGTATATATTTCTGCAAAAATGGATAGCCATTTTCAATAAAGACAATATGATGTGAGGCAAATAATTATTTAAAAACAAGTCTCAAATATTTTAAAAAGGTCTCAGACCTTTTGCCAACAAACCATCCCCACCTATTAGTGAGTTTGTTTCTGTTTTGTTTTTTTAGAGAATACCAATACATTTTTATTTTAGAAGGAATAAAACATACCAACGATACCTCAAGTCTTACTATCTCACAAGACAACCAGGTAGGCAAACAAACAAACCAAAGTCAAATGACAAAGCGCAGGTCCATAAATCACCTTATGAGCACGCTCAGGGCACCCAGCGGCGTGACGATGGTCGCAGGAGCAAAGGCATAGGCAGCAAAGTTGGCAGCCTCCCCTCCACCCACTAAACAAATACAAGAAAGATAAACACCCAGGGAGTTAAAACGTGCTTTTTGTGTTTTCTTTTGAATATTTGCAAAATAACTAGAGCTTAACTGAAGAAGTTTTACTAAACTTTCCATGGTGCTTTGAGACAGTGTGTGGAGGGCTGAGCTGTGTCCATTAAGCCCCTATAGCCCAGGCACACCTGAGCATGTGCCTGGTGTGGTTAATGAGTTAATGAGTGGCAGATGGGTAGGGGGAGGTTTTGCAGGTTGGAGGGGTGGGTTGTTCTACACTGTGTCTCCCTGGTCAGCATGTAGTGCTCTTGGCTGAGCTGTCTCTGTCCCTCAGGCAGTGAGTACTGTGCACTTGGGCTGATCCTGAGCGTTTGGGTTATGGCAGTAGCAGAGCAAGAGCAAGGCTCTGCCCTAAGGAGCTGAAGAGTCAGAGCAGGACAAGGGCAACCTGAGCTGTTGCTGTGGACAAGGCTGCTCTGCAAAACCCACTTGTGAAACTCTACACAGCTGCAAGCATAGTGCTACAGCATGAAAGGAGGGGTTTGATGTTTTTTCAAGACAAATTGCACTTAAAGAAGTTGCTATGAATATCTCCTTGTTATCTACTTTCTGCTGTAGAAGCAACCTTTCCTGAAGCCCTCTGTAGCACCAGAGGTTGTTTGCCCTGTGCCTGGTACACAGCCAGACCAGCTGACTGCCTTATTGCAGCTCAACTCTTCATCTTTTTTGATTGGGTAAAACTGAGCTAACAAGTTCTACCAGCTTTGCAGGTGTACTGCAACAGGATGGCAAGGGAGATTCCATGTGGCTGCACTTATCGCCTCTGCTTTCCTTGAGGTAGCTCTGTAGAGGTCAAGGGACCCCACCAGAAATGATGCCTGGAACCACTATGAGCTGGGCTCCTTCCTCAACTGAGGTGCAAGGACGAGAGCTGGGCAAACCAGCCCCTACTTACTGGTTAGCAGTCCAGCCCACCAGAGCCAGTCCTTCAGGTAGCCGTGACCACCATCTCCTGTGGAAGCAAAGCACGCAGGTCTTCAGAAGTTAACCAAAGTGTTCTTTAGGACAACAGATGAAAGTTAGCTCATTGCAGAAGGATGAGTTGTAAACAGAAAAGAAGGGTAAAGACAGCAGCCTGGAAGGGCAGGATGTATATGTGCCATCCTACATGGGAATTACACTGAATCAAGGCATTAGCAGCCTGTTCACTGCTGCTCCCCATGGAAGGACCATGGGGTCCCAGGGCAGAGGGACAAGGGACAGCAGGGATCCCCACACCCAGGTGTGCAGGGCGACTGCCTTCATCTCGCATCGTGCAGACACGCGTGGGAGCTGAGGTAAGGCCAGGAGCTTCTCCCAAGCGCGGACGGGAATCCTGACATGGGCTGCAGCTTTGCAAGAAGGGGATGTAAACTGGATACTCCGGCAGAGTGACAGGACACGCTGGGTGGGGGGACTGGGGCGCATATGGACTATTTGGGCTGTGGTCCAGAACAGAACCGTGCCACGATGTGACCATAGTGAAAACTACCTGGATCCTGCCCCAAAAGTGTGTCTTTTCCTGTGTGCTGCCTGCAGAGCCTAAGCTGCCAGAAATTCTAATATCATCTTTTTGTGTTTTAGTGATTTTGTGACTCAGTAATTCTGATGGAAAGTGGTATTAAAGTAACTCGATGAAAGCCTAACAAAGCGTTATCTGAAAGGGATTTGACTCTTAAAATTGTGAATCCAAGGGCATTCTAAGTGCATTTTATTAGGTCAAATCTGACAGGAATGGATGTGTAACAGCAGGATTTGACCTCCACTTGAAGTAAAGGTGTGCTAAGATACCATCATAGAAATACTGAAATTCAAAGATTAGATGAAGAGATTGTGAAAGAGAGCATGAAGGGCTCAATGGGGAGGGTTCAGGTTATGTGGAAAATTTGTTTGCCTCTTAAGCTTCCTAAACAAGCTCACAAATGTTGACATTTAAATATTATATTTTAGAATTCCTTGGAAATTGCTGTTCTGTCACCCATTTATTTTGGTTGACTGCTGTTTTGTCATTAAACTTTAATCCTCAGTAAAACATCTTGAAAAAGAGGAGGGATTTGTTCCCTTTTTACTGGCTTGGCACTGCTTTGGGAGGTGCTCATGTAAGAGAGGAAAATACAAAGCCATACTAAGGCTTTCTTGTGCAGAGTTAGTGTTGAAAAGTAAAACCCTGCAAGTTCAGCTCTTGCACACAAGCTGCCTAATGGCATGGGGAGGGAGACGGCGGGGTGAGAGTCTAATGTGCATTCGGGTTTTGTTGTTGGCTTTGCTGTTCTGCCTGAAAAAGTTGCTTCACCTTTCCCCACCTCTGTGTTCCCGTATATAAGATGGGAGCAGTGATATTGCTGTTCTTTGACAAATGATTTGAGAATTTTTGGAGGAAACTACTAAATCAGAGCGGGGATGCAGCAGCATATTCCTATTATTTCATTTCCTACTTATGCAGCTAGGTGAACTGCCAGGCAGGGTTTAAGTTGTTGCTAGAGCTGCAATCTTGTAAGGCTGCAATGCTGATGGGATGTGTCGGGTTCAGCCATAAGCATTATTTCTCTGCTGTTCTCCATGCATATACACTTAAATACACACTTCACTCAAAGAGCTTGGTGCTCAAGGAAAGTTATGAATGAGCAAGCAGTCATTGAGCAACAAACCTCAGGTGCATCAGTTCTACAAACCACAAGCAAAGTTCAGACACAAATTCTAAGTGGGCAGCACAGCTGTCCCATCTGCTCCCCAAAAGCCTTACCTGCTCTGGTGCCTCCCTTCTCCACCAGCCGAAGCAACCCCTTCTTCTTCAGGATGACGCTGCTTCCGATGAGGAAGCTGGAGAAGACAGCCAAGCCCAAGCCAATGTAGAATCCATACTTGCTTTCCAGCTGAGCCACCCAGGAATCATCTGAAGTCCCATTGTCCTGGCCAGAGGCAGCTAGGTCGGCATCGCCGACCACCCGGCACACAACCCGTTGAGAAAGGCAGGAAAGGGTAACCAGAGACCCTGCGAGACCACCATAGAGAGAAAACACATTTTCCTGTATAAAAAACAATTCAGTTCCTTTTGGCACGCAGACTCCTTCATGCCTCTCACTGAATATCAGCCTAGCTGATAGGATGTTGTCACCATAACAGTCTGATACCCCAGCTCGTTCTTACCTCCATGTGCAGTTCTCAGCTTGTGTACCTGAATTCAGGACACCTGCTTGCCACCAGATGCAAATGGTGATGTTAGTGGCAGATTTATACAGTGAATTCCAGAACAGTAACAATTCAAGCAACTCACTACAACCTTTTGATGCTAATGTGTCTGTCAGCTTACCTGTATAGACCTGGGAGGGCAGAAGGACTACAGGAATAATCTAAGTGAACTTCCAGCTAACCCTGCCACTGTGTCTCTATCAAAATCCAAAATTATGAGCTTCTGATTTCTACCTTGCCAACCTCCAGTCTTACTGATTCAAAGATCTTGGAGCTTTTTGGTCAACAAAGCTCAGCAGCTGCCAGCTAGTCTGCAACCAGCTGCTTCTAGTTTAACATGGAGCAACTCCGGTGTTTTGTAACTGAATTTGTCCCAGTTCTGTATGCTGAATGCCATCTGCTTGCTCACAAAAAGGCAACAAGTTTGTCTCAACTACTTTCCTCTCTACCTTGCCTCTACTGTTTAATGTTTTTTCCATCTATTTGCTGAATATCTGAGTACTTGTAGAGCATGCAGAACCCCAAGAGTGCAGGAGGAGGCAGGCAGGGTGCTTCCCTGTTAACATCTAAAGCACTAGAACAAAGTTTCTAGCCAAGGTGCATCGTTGCATGTGGGTGGAAAAATTACCGAGTTCCTCCTTATCCTCATGTTTCTACCACACCCAACGCATCCTTCTACTGCAGCCTCACCCCTGAGTGGGGGAAGGACAATGTGATCGTGGAGCCTCTCCAGCCACGTGGAATATCACAGATATCACAGACCCTTTTTTTTTTTTTTTTTTTTAGTAAGAGTTCAGTTTTCTGTCAGAGTACATGTCAAATTTATGCAGCAGTCGCTTGTCTTCCCACAAGCATGGGTGCTATAGCTGAGCGCTCACAGCACCATGGACAGGCTGGCAGGGGAGCTGGCCTTAGACATCCCGCCTTCTTCCCAAACCAGGAGCCCACCTTGGTCGTTCTACAGCCTCACTCACTCTCCCCTGAATGTGTAGTTTAGGATTAGGATATAGATTTACAGCCCCCTCCCCTTAAAGAAGGACACATTCTAATAACCTTCTACATGAGCTTCTTGAGCTTCTTCCATGGATATATATATATTTTTTTCTGATTGGAAAAAATTCCTTAACTGGGGAGACTTTCCCAGAGGAGCAGGGGGGATTCTCACCATCTCAACTGGCCAACAGGCTGCCCCGGCTGCTAAGGCAGTGGGATAGGGTGAGCACCTAGTCTCTTGCATAGTAAGTCTCTAAAGGAAAATACTCCCCTTTCCCGAAGCCCCTGAGTGACACGCGCGGCGCTTGTCCCTCCCCGAGCCTTGCCAAAACCAAACTTCTCTGATCCTGCCCTGGAGGCAAAGGGAGCGGAGCGGAGGGCAGCCCCGGGCCGGGACTGGACGCGGGGTCGCGGTGCGGGGCTCACCCCGTCCCTCCCCTCGGAACCCGCCGGGCTGCGGTGGCGCTTAGGGCCCGGGCTCGCCCCCCAGCCGGCCCCGGCACCCACCGTTGCTGCAGGTGCCGTTGGCCTCCAGCGGCTCCATGTCCTGCTCGTGTCGGGCCGGCCCGGGCGGGCTCAGCGCATCCCGCTGCCCACGGGAGCCGCCGCGCTGGGCCGGGCCGGGCCGGGCTGCGCTGCGAGCACCTGCCCCGCCGGCTCCTCCTCCTCCTCCTCCTCCTCCTCCTCCTCCCGGCTCGGCGCGCAGGGGTGGGTGCACGTGCGAGGCCGCCCGTGCCAGCCGTGCACCCCTCCGGCAACCCGCTCTCCCCTGCCATGAAAGAGACCTCCCTGCAAACCCTGCACCCTCCGCCCCAAGCAAGTCCCCTACTGTGAGAGCATCCCCAGCCCGACCTTTCATCCCCAGCACAATGTCCCCTGCCTCATCAGGGCCTGAGGAGGGGAGGAACTGGGTAAGGAGGCAGCTTGGCAGCCCTTGCATACGTTTGGGACTAGGCTCTTCTGGCTCTGCCTGGGCTAAGCTCCGCAGGTGGACATGGATTTCTCCTCTGCGGTGCTTTTCTTTTCCTCTTTGCATCGTTTGGGAGCAGTAGGAAGGAAGGGAAGAAATTGTCACAAAGCGAAGGGCTGCTTTTCTGTGTATCTGGTGTGTGATCACAGTGTATGAGCCTAGGGTACAAGGTTGTGTGCGTGCCTGGGCACGTGCTGAGCAGGCTGTGTACTTTACACTGCAGACAGCAGTGTACAGAAATTGAGAGTAAACAGGAGAAATTAAGCCCTGAATCATGCTTGTGTTTCAGAAGCTTCACTTACTAAAAAAGGTTGCTGCTACCTGTACCGAGCGTGGCCGCCTACTGTACTCAGAAAAGAAGCTTTAGGAGGAGTTGGGAAGGATGCAAATTTGTAGATCTCTTTGTGGCAGGGTTAAAAGTTTAAAATATTTTTTTTTCCTAAGATTGAATCAATACTTTACCTGGCTCACTATACAATTTCATAAATGAGCGTACTGCACAACAGATGGAGCAGCATGGTTGAAAGCAAAGGGTGCCTTGGGCTTTACTTCACCTCTTAGCCTGATTTCCTAAAGGAACAGACTAACAAGAACATATTTTACTATATGTTAAATCACAGGAATTGCATTAAATGGGTTTAGCACGGCTGTGTATGGCAATACAGGGGTTAGCAGCCACATAGGATTGACATGGAATTGACTCCTTCACTTAGTCAAAGGTAAATTAAGACTGATAACATAGAGCAGCGATGTAACCAATGCCTTTGTTGTTGGTTTGTACCCTCATTTCAATGGGAAGTTTGTAATTAAGGGGATTCAGCTCTAAGCTATGACCTCACTGGTTGATACTCGCATTAGAGGTTTCCTTATAAATAATGTCCAACTCATCAGAAAACAGGGAGTCTTCCTAGTGGCTCGTCCTTTAACAATGCAGTTCCTCCTGAAATACTGGTTTGCCAGCCAAAAAGCTTGACTGGAATCCAGGGGATAGGGCAAGACAGCTTTGTGTGTAAATAGCACCCTCAGCAACATCAAAAGACTTTTCCCTGCCCTTTCTTCTCTTCTCTCCCAGTCTAGAAAAATGATGGAAAAATAGTAGGTATCAGTTGTCCTGGATTATAAAACTGGTGGAAGCATCGTGTTAAGAGATGATTGAAGCTTTTGCCCTGGACGTCTGCAGGCTGCAACTGCCATGGAAGCTTTCTGAACAGGGTTGCAATATTGCTGTAGCTTTATATATTTTAAAGGCTTTAAGGAACAGTTTAGTGCTTCAAAGAGAGGATAAATCCTTTCCTTTCTGCCAATGAAGCTGGTTAAAGAATTGCCTGGTATTCAGATGAGGGCAGCTCATGGAGAGATGCTCAAAGCTTGAAAAAATGGACTTCAGTAACCAGACAGGTTTTAACCCAGGCTGTCTCAGGGTGGCCATGTCTTCCGTGGTTGAGGCTGTTTTCATGCTACCCGAGGTTTGATGACAACGTCAATCCAGGAGTTCCCAAGCCCGTCACACCCACCGTGCATTCCCACCCTCGCACCGCTGTAGCGGTGCCGCTGCGAGTACCTACAGGTCTGGGTTGTAGAGCAGAGCGAGCTGGGTTTGTCAGGCTGTAAAACATCCCCCAACTCGCTTTCGCAGGGTGGTTATTCTGTTTTCTCCATCAGTTCAGTGAGCCAGGTCACTGTGGCCCCACAAACCACATCTGCAGACAGGAGAGGAGCGGTGTGCGGCTAAGGGAAGGCAGGTGGATGTTCAACGGGTAACAGAGGCCTTGAGGCACCGCAGCAGGAGTGGGTGTGTTAAAGCAGGCGAAAACAGATGTGAAAGTCGCTTGTCTTGCAGAAGGGGGTCACAAAGTCATTCTGTTACACTTTCAAAGTAATAAAACAAACACTAATAAAGCTCTCTTTGTGTGGGCGGAATGCCTTTAATCTGAGGACACAAATGTGTTTAGAAACATGAAGAAAACAATCATGGGCCTGTATTTTCAATTACCGGTCCCTTAAGGTTAGCTGGCAAAGCGTCAGGCGGTTGGTCCCTGGTACTTGCAGCCAGTATCGCTGCTGGCTCCAGGTGAGGCCAGCGCAGCCTGTGAGCTCCCAGCACGGCCACAGCATCGCTGTCTGTGCTGGAGCCCACGAGACGCCGGCTAAGATTAATTTACAAAAGCAGGGGGAAACACGGGGGGAGGAAAGGACTGAAACTCAGTGACTTGCCTAGTATCAGTGTCTGAGTCAGGAAGAGCATCCCACTCTTGCCTCAGCCGTTCCCTGATGCAGAACCATGTTGAAATCAGCAAACAATTGGGCAACCTTCACCAGCAGCCTCAGAGGAGGGAGGAGAGCCTCATGTGTCCAGGGGCTTAAAGTAAACCAGAAAGATCAACAGAGCTGCCTGCCCATGGGGTAAAGTTCCTTTTTTTTTTTTTTTTTTTTTTCATGGAGAACCAGTGGGAACCATGGGAAGCCATTCCCATGAAAAACCCTTGGGAAGAAGCTATGAAAGGGTATTTTGGTTAAGGCATTTTTATCAAGAGCTGATGAAGCACAGATGCTCCTAATCTCATAGATCCCCATCAGTTGTTTCCCCCCCCTCCTTTTTTACAAAGCCATTTTCCCTTCATTTCTTCTTATTGCTTGAGCTCCATCTAGGAACATCCAGCTCTCAGGAGTCCATTTGGTCTCTGTCCCCATAGCTCCTTCTGCAGTCAACAACCACCATAATTCTTAGGATGCTTCTAACAGGACCTGAAGAATGCTTTCAAATGGAAACGTGTTAAAAATTGCAAGGAGAGTGTCCTGGAATATAAAGGACTGGGAAGGCTATGGTCATAGAGGAAATCAGAGCCCCAGTTGAACTTTGAGTAGGATTAGGCAATAAATCCCCTCCCCCTGCCCTTGTACACTGAAAGAAGTTTTCAAATCTATGGCAAGAGTAGGTCTTTCTCAAAAAGTCATCAACCAGTCTGCATTGGCTTGTTTTGTTGTAGGCCAGAAGCTTCCCTTTGCTTTTTAGTTTCTGCCAAATGACTGATGTTTTTTAGCAACACAATGCGGCCCTTGTTCTTAGCTTTTTCCTTTGTGCCAGGTGCAATCAGTGGCTCTCGCCAAATAATAGTTATTGCAGCAATGATGACGCCACGATGTAAAGTTTGCCCATTTCATGAATGAGCACAGTTTTTATTTCGCTTCATCACAAAATTCATCCCACATTTGTTGCACACACTGTTGGTTGCTGTGTTACGGGACATATCACCATGTACCAGATGCTTTACTCTTACAGAAGCATTTTTTAATGAAGATGGAAACTTCTGTTGGCTGAATTTTAGAACAACAGCAAATAATAATAATAATACAAAACCAAAATATCATCTTCAGCTGCATAGCAAATGTGGATCAAAAATTTAACACCGTATCAGATCACGAGCGTAAATATACCCCACCATAAATAAAATTCATTGTACAAAATAACTCAAGCAGCTCTTCATACAAATATGGTACATATGACAAGAGTTTCCGAGAATATTTTCTTTTTGTTTTTTACACTTTCAATTCTTTTCTCTTTTGTTCTTAAACACACATGAATCTACTGGACTAGAGTAATGCAGGAGAAAAAGGACTAACATTGTTCAATGCTAATAACAAGTGCTGCCAGGGTTAAAAAGAAAAACCATTAAGTGCAGAATTGGAACTAGTTTGCTTCCCCTTCATATCACTGAAATTCCAGCGTAGCATCACCTTTGTGATGTGCACTGCAAATAGTCACATTTTATAATATTAGGGTGACAGGAGCCGTTTACAATAATCTAGCCTGACTTCATTTTACAGACCACACTTTCTTTCCCTATAGTTGCTGTATTGAACCAACATCTTGTCTTTAAAGTAGGCATTCTGTGTGGTGGTTGGTAACTCCCAGGGAGTTTGTAGACTACTTCCATCAGGAAAATGTAGGTAAAAAAGCAAGCACAGGGTTAACTGACTTACATTATCTGTACAGTCCATGATTCCTTGGAAAAAATTAGGTGCCTGCAGATTGTAAAAGGCTGAAAACCATGGAATTAAAAACCATGGCATTAGGGTATATCTGCATGGAAGACATCCAAACTTGGCAGAAAATCTGCAAGTGTGGAGAATCTACCACGCACCTTGGCAATTCATGACTATTAAGTGCTACTGTTAAAAATTTGCTCCCTATTTCCATTCCTTATTACATTATAAAAGGATATGAAGGAAAAAATCCATTTCGTTGAGTTCTTTACAGACCTAAACTTGAACCTCTTCATATACAATCAAGGAGGATTAGAGAACGGAAACTAAAGACTATTTAAATCCTTTAGATAATAAAAGGACAATAACATCAAATCTCAGAAATGAAGACTGTACGATTATTTCTAGCAGATACCTCCTATTTGAGCAACGAGGCAAAACATCTGCATACGCTCTAGAGCCAAAAACAATTTACATCTTGTTCATGCACTTTGGACATTTTGCTTGAAACGTTTCATCCCTTGGAATCCAAAGGGATGCATTTTGCCAGCAAATCTGAAGGCAACAGATTTCATCTGCCTATTCTGTTTAAGTACACCCCACTGTGTTTTTCAGGTTTTCAGAGAATTATTATACCAAAACTACAGTAAAAGAATGCAAAGTTATATCCATGCTTAGGTAAAATATCTCAGGACTCACTCCAAACCTAAACACATGAACACAGGTATGTAAATTCACCTTGCTACATCCTGTTTTGTCTAGGTAGCTGAGACTGGACTCTGTGGTACCGTTCATCCTTCAGTTTTATATTCTTACTCATGCTGGTTCCTGGCAGGGTTCCAACACCCCATAACACGTCGGACACAGTGGGACATTTAATTTGTGCTGTTCCCAGAGGTGGCTCTGTGTGCCAGACGGGGTCTCCTGCCACCTTTTCTGCAACACGTGCGTATCAAAATAACAAGCACTTACTATTTAGGTCAGGAAAAATAGGGTCTTAGTAAGATCTATTTTCCTCATATCTTGTTTTCCACAAAAAAATAAAGTGCTTGATTCTCCTCTTCCTTTAAAAATACATGTATCTGAAATCCTCTGACTCCAGTAGTTTCAGCAGTGTAGAGGTGTTGGAAAATCAGAACTGACATCCTGGGTGGAAGAGTAAAGCCAGGTCAGAGCCTCTCAGTGTGACTGGGTCCAAATGCTCTTCTGCTGCTCAACCTCATGACAAGAGGGAGATGATCTCACTTTCCCAGCCTGGGTCCTTCTCCTGCCACTCCACGATTTCAGCCAGGCTTCCTGAGATTTCATTTTACTTTCAGATAATTGTGCTGCAGAATTTCCTCACTGCAGTTTAAATGTCCTTCTCAGCAGCTAAAGGAAACTCAAATTGTAAAATGTCCAGCACATTTCATGTGTGGGACACACTGATTATCAAGGAAATAGGTATAACTGTGCTCTCCCAAAAACTTATCTCACACAGCATGATCTCCTCTTGCTAATAAAACTGTGCAGGCTGCTGTTTCCTAAGACCAAATATTCCATCTGGGACATTTCCACTAATTAGTTATGTGTTCCCTCCCAGAGAATAAATGCTCAGGCTCTGCCTTTTTTGCATCTGTAATAGCATACAGCTTACAAGGCATGATGAATGAAAGGTGTATATATATCACTTCTGTATATCAAAACAGCAATTATCTGCTGTGACCTGATTAAATCTGAGAAGTTAAAGTGTTCAAACTTCTTGTGGTAGTAAGGCTAGCACCATGTTCTCCCTTGGTATATGGTTTGGTTTCCTTTCACTTCAAGCACAAACTTTTGTATCACTTCAATTACATTACCGTGGCAAAGCAGGGAAGATGGTGACTAGGAAAAGCCTTCTGGAAGTTTCCATTGAATTTGTTTTCAATAGCTGAGAGTGTTGGATGAGGTCAACTGGAGAAAAAAAACAGACCCTGATGTTCCCTCAGAATGCCTTTGGGCCTGGAAAATTCTGTGTTTTTTAATGCTTTATCCCATAATTTACCTCTTCTAAAATATCATTTCTGAGTTAGCT
This sequence comes from Crypturellus undulatus, assembly GCA_013389825.1. NCBI lineage: Eukaryota > Metazoa > Chordata > Aves > Tinamiformes > Tinamidae > Crypturellus > Crypturellus undulatus. The sequence continues at coordinate 106,996 of VWPW01028083.1, read as the reverse complement.
GGAGTTTACTACATCCTGCTGAAATTCACCATTTTCTGAGGGTGGTTGGAGACTGTGCTGCTAGGAATCCATCTAGAACAAGGGAAAAGGACAGCCCAGCTCTAATTGTTGTCTAGAGGTTGAGGATCACCTATGTTCCAGCTGCCTCCTGGCAGAATCAGTGATTATTGTCAAATTAAAATAAGAGCACGGTGAATGTGGACTCATCTGCATGCTTTAAGAAATCTTGTTTACTCCATGGAAGATAAAACTTCAGGGAAGAATCCTTTGAATTAAAATAGGGGAATGTCCCTTAGCAAAGAAAAAGCCATGACGTTTTTGCTTTCCTCAGCTCTCTGAAACACTGAGGAGTCGTTTGGCATCTAGATCATTGCTGTTCTGAAACCCAGGTGTCAAAACTCCCTTTAAGAGATGCTGAAAAGGCAGGTGACTTGTCAGGAGGAACAAAGCTGGCTTCAACCTAGGTCGTGCAGGAGTTCAAGACCGGCAGGGCTTTCCTTCTCCACTTAGATCGCTTTGTCCTCAGGGTGCTGCCGCAGCTGAAATTGTGCCTTCGTGCTCCTTTTCTCCCAAAGAGTAAGACAGGGTCTTTCTTCAAACCCTGCTGCTCCGTGGCTGGTGACACGTGTCATAGGGACATCCATTTGCCCCATTGCTTCTGTGGAGGGAGAAGGCTTCCAGCACTCTGGAAACAACCAGCTCCGACTGGAACCCCACACCTAGGCCTGTAACATGGCTGCAGAGTCAAGTGTTCGACCGTACGAACGGCCGGGGAAAAACAGACCACTCATGGAAAAAAAGCACGTTTTGCCCACCCACCCCCCATTTTTAAAGCTACAAGTAAAACCAATCACAGGGATGTTTCAGAAGAACATGCACTCAGATAGGGCTGGACAGGAAGATGTGTCCTCTTCTGGATTAGGTATACCTAGTCTTATTTTGTTGCCAGATCCCACACCGTCAAGGTGACTCCTCACAGTCATTCTGGGTTCAGTCTCTTCTCACTTCTCAACAGGGGTAGTGTCCACACTAGCAAGTGGTGGCCAGGGACTGGTGGATTGGGGGCTGGAAGCAGCGCACGTGCTCCACTGTGGAACTGTCTGTTTCCACTGACTTCATGTACTTGTTCAGGATGGCAAAAATCTCGTTGTTCAAGATCTGATACTTCCTGATCCTGTCAGCCATCTTCTTCAAGGGCTGGAGGGATGGTGAGGGAGAAGAGCAGCAGATGAAGAGAGAGAATCTTAGGACATTTGACCAGATAGAAAGCATCAGTATCTCTGCCTGCTAAGAACCCTCTGCTAAAGTGCAGCAGCTCTACCATACATTACCCGTCCAATTAGCACTTCCCAGGCAGTGGTGACTCACTTCATTTTAGGGTTTGATGACTCAAGACTCAGGAGCATTAAGGAGGTCAGTGTGTGGTCCTTTGTTAACCAATCTATCGTCTAGACTTAGTAGACTTCCAACTGCTTACTGACAAAGCCACCGAGATTACAGGTTGGTTAGTAAAAATACCGGCTTCTCTGACCTAGCTTCCCAACCCCAGGAAGAACGGAAAAGCTTCAGGAGAAAATAACATTTAATTGCCAAGGCAATTAAAACCTTGGCCCCTCTGCTGAGACTGCAGATGGAAATTGCATAGTAAGTGTATCCAGTCTGAATAAGGTAACACCAGATAGGTTCACAATTTTTTAAGTCTGGACAAGGGTAAGACAAAAAATACAGACACAAGTGTGGTGGTTCAGGTCCTTTGGGACCTTATTCCTCACTTACCACATTTTTAATGATTTCATCCTTCCCATCCTGCCTTTGCACCTTCAGCAGGTGGTAGCAGAAGTCAAAGAGGTCAAACCGACGTTGCTGTCCAAGGAGGACAATGATGGAGCAACCTGCCCAATTCAGACCATCTCCAAAGCACTGCCTGGAATGGGGACAAGGTGATGGGATGGAGAGAACATGACAGGATATTGTTAGATAACAGAGCCCTACTCTGATGCCGGTAACTTTCCTTGACAAATTCCTGGGGATATCTGATTGAGTCCTACTCCAAGAAAGTGTATACCTGAGAGAAAGGAACTTAAAAAGAGATGTACAGAATTACGGCAGGGTCAAGCTGCTGGTGCAATCACAGGATATGATGGTCGAGGAACTGCCCTGTGGGTTGGGGTGAGTCCCATCCACCAGTTTCCTTCCTGAATTTGACCTTGGGCATGTCACTTTACATTGCTATTTGTCCTTTTCCTTTTTCTTTAGTGCTCGGGTGAAAAGCTCTTTGCACATCTCTTTAGGTGCATGTACAACAAAGTTCCTTCCTCGAGTACCTAGGAATTGACGTGATACAAATAACAGAAATGATGGATAGGGGGAAGAGTGGAAACAATACATTGCATTACTAAACCACTTCCCATAAAATGCTGACTAAGAAACAGACCTTGTCTTAGCTTGAAAGAAATGAGGGGAAACCAGGAATGTTCTAAAGAGCAACTCATTGCATGTTTGACCACGTTTTTCTTCCACTTCTCCAATAGCTAAAGCTATGGCTGAGGCTGAAGACATCCTTGGGGCTTGCTAGCTCATTATCTGCGCTAACGGCAGAGCTGGCTGAGGAACACTCACTCTGCAGTGAACTCGTTCGTGCCCACGGGGATGCAGTACACAAACTGCATGGCACTCCAGAGCCGGTGAAACTCCACGCACTCGTCCACGTGCATGACCCCGTTTGTAGGGGGTGGCCCACGCCAGATTGGGTCCTGCAGGTAGCTCCTAATGCGCGTCAGGATGACCTCGAACATGGACAACCCACAGCACAACCGCTCCTTGGTCAGCAAGTCACCCTCCCGGGCAATGGCTATTTGCTGAGAATGAGGAAAATCAAAGAAACAGAAGTGACAATGTGATACAGATGTACTCTCTTGCTGGACTTAGCTTTTCCCAGTCTCTCCCAGCTCTTTCAAAGTTAATGGCATATTCCATGCAAGGTCCAACCTTACCTCTGATGGTTGTTCCCATGGCACTCCCCACTACGGAATCGTTATCCCTCAAATGGAAGAAGATGTAATATTGTGCTCAATTATGTGCCATCAATCTAACAATCTTTTGAAATAATTGTTTATGAGGAAACAATAGCTGAAGGCGTACCTCTGATCAGAAATACTGATCCTTAGTTCTGCGAGCATGCTGGTTTGTTATATTAGCATTACTCAGCAGTGCTGGGTTTAATGTCTTTTTTTTGTGTGCAGATTATAAAAATAAACTAGGAGAGAACAGGGACATTTTGCTAACCAGGGCATTACCATCATCTCTTTAAAAGACAGGCAAGTTGCAGCTTTCTTGGTTTCTTTTCTAGCTAAGATTAAAAAGCTCTGAGGAAGATGTGAAGCCACCAGAACCTTAATACTGGAAAACCTGTGGTTTATAAGAAAGTCAAATATATTTTTCCAGATGTGGAAGGTGGATATGTGGAGATACGAGAAGAATTTTTGTGCCATCCCCACTCAGAAAAACAGTCTGGAAGAGCTCTGCTAGAATCATGATAGAGTTCATTTGGCTTTTAGGAGAAAACTGAAAAGATACCTTGACTTCATTTCATCCCCATCACTCCCCCAAGGAAAATAAGAGTATTTTCAACAGATAAGTAGGGTCTTCCTCCCAGCAAGGGAGCACTGATCCTCCTTAGCTCCTCCTTAGCTATCTGCCCACATCCCTTGATGAATGTAGAACTAATAAAATAAAATAAAAAAGCAACAATCCAAGGACATTTGAGGAACCTCAGGGCAATTAATGTTCAACTAATAGCAAACATAAAAGGAAAGCTGAATTGCTGTACAGAAGTCAGATTGGATCTGGGACCTGTAGATTTGTTAAACTCAGGAGTGATATCAGTTTCATGTGACTGTTTCTCAGTGCCAGTCCCTTACACAGGTGATGGTCTGGCTCTTGCAGGCTTACAGAGGAACATTAAATTCACTCTGCAGTACTTTTACAGCAGACTAGGTTGGAAACTAGTTTCTGGAGAGTCAAGGCAAAATAAGTTAAAATATCATATTGTGCACAGAAAATCACCACACACTTGTGTATGTTTGTTTAGCAACAAAAGATTTATTCAATATATTTTATTGATAGTGGCTGCCTGCTTGCTTTTTCCTCACCTGCTCCAACCTCTTACAGTTGTAGATTATATCTATGCACACTATTCTATGATGGCGAAATGGGGACACAGTCCAAGTGTAGCCATTTCACATAAAAATAAGGAATTAGCATTGCTGTTTACTAAGATATACTGAGCAGGTATTATTTTCAAGAACAATTTAGTCCAAGAATCTAAGTTGCCTAAGTTTATCTATCTGTCTATTTAGTCTAAGAATCTAATAAAACCAGTCTGTGATCTAGGACGAGCACTGCTGGTAGCTACCTAGCATGGTAAAGGCTCTTACTGCCAAGATGAGACCTGTCCCAGAGTCCGGGGTTGCACTGACAGTGCCTCCCTGTGGAAGGAGCACTTATGCTCAGCATGTGCAATGCTGATTTCCAAGGTCAGCCGAGGAAGGGTCCTATCCTGACAGACCGCCAAAGGATGCCACATTGCTGGCTCTCTCTGCCTTCAATAGAAGGGCTCCCAATGCCTGCACGGAAAAAATTAAAAGGACCAAGCACTTCTGAAAACCCTCTGCTGTATATCCTTACTCATCCTTTAAAGGGAGAAGATTTACACCATGGAACATTCTGACCCTCCTGATTTTTCGTGAATCACCTACCAGGCAGCTACATCTGGATACTCCCAGTGCAAACCAATTATTTCAAACATAAAATGTAATTACTGACAGTTTTGCCATTGTTGCACAACCTCAGTTACGCTGCTACCACTTTTACGGATTATTAATTGACAAACTTGCAAGAACCATATACAAAGCCTGCCAAGGCCAGTGGAAAGATCCCCCTTGACTTCAGCAGACTGTGGCTCAGACCCTTTGCAGCATATTGATTATTATGTGAGATGAATAGTGTCACCTTTTGGGAAAGGCACCTAGCAGCCAACTTCTGCTAGGACTCTGGACAATTGTTAAAGGGTGCTCATGTGTTCTGCAGGAAAAAAAAATGCCTGTGTCCAAAACTGCATTTCCAGGAGCAAGCTAGAAGCTATGGAGGCACCTATAGAAAGTGGCTGTTGTGGTCATTTACACTTGAGCTCAAAAAAGATCTGGAACTCAACTTTATGTGACCAATTGCAAACAGTTTTACATATTTTTAATTATTTAGTTGTCTAAGAAATACCCTTTTTTTCATCATTATCCTAACTATGGCAGGGATAAGCAACAAGTGGACTCTAATAGCATATTTCAATGATGATTTTGCATGGAAAGCAGGAGAGAGAGAGAGAGAGAGAGAAAGACCAACACAAAGACACAAAAACACAGAGGTGAATTCTTTTTTCTGAAGTGTATCCTTCAAAGGGAAGCTAATGGGAAGCGAGAGACATGTCTGTGAAATAAGACAGAGCCCTCAGTTAAACAACAAGTTTCTTTGTTTCATATGATTTCCAATGAAGCAAAGTTCAAAATGTCCTTGATCCATCAGAAAAATAAGAAAACATTAATATCTTTCTGTCTGCCATAGATCTGTCACCTCATACAACTGTTCCATTCTGTCTACAGTAAATTAAAGAAAAAAAGTGTATTTTAGTATCATTTAGTATTTTGTTTTTTTTTCTTTTTTTGTTCCACTGCACTAAATAGACAGTGGAAGTTTGGCTATTGGTAGCAATGCAGCTAGAATTTTGCGTCTTGCATTAATCGATTCTACTGAGATATTTTTAACAACACTCAGTTTCTGCACAAAATAGATCTTTCTCAAGCTGAGATCCTATGTCAAGGAAGCACTTAAATGGAGCTGTAATTTTAAGCATGTGCTGAAGCTGTAAGCATATGCTAGGAGGGAAACCATTCTTAGATGTATTCCTTGACAGGGATGAACTTAAAAATGTATCACACTGCAGTCCTAAATTGGGATCCAAAGAAGAAATGTCAATTGCTTAATTCTGAGAGCCCCCTAATGTTTCCCTTCATACACCCCAGGATTCTCCATCTTTTTACAACGGAGATGAAAGAGGTTTTCCACGCTGTTCATGTTCAGAGCTGGCTTCTAGCCCACATGCCTCACAGCTCCTCTGCTGGCTCACCAGACTGGAGGCAGTAACACACCATCCCTAGCCCCACTCATACATTTCCCTTCACGATGTCAGTGTCCGTCAGGGCAAGGATTTGGCTTTTCTTGTCTGCTTGACATTTTCAGTGGAAATAGGATCACTTTCCCAAGGCCAACAAGGCCATGTGGGGACTGTTATGAGTCTTAACAGCCATCCCTTTCAATGCAATCCTTACCTGCGGAGTGCCCAGCCTCTCTATTAAGGGAACCAGGTGGAGTGGGGCATACTTGGCTTCGAGACGCTTCATGCGCACCTCCAAGCGTTCTCCTTCTGTCAAGCGAGCAGCAAACAGTGAAATGAGAGGAGGAAGTGGAAACCCGCAATTTCCGCCAAGTTTGCTCAGAGCTGCCCCCCAGCAACCATCCAACGAGACTTTGGATCAGTGAGCCAAACCAACAGCAAATGAGGGAACCAGCGATGCAGAGAAAGGAGGGATGTGCGATCGCAGTCTCAGCGGTAGCTTAATCACACGTGTCCAAAAGCATGTCCCTATTGCTCATCACTCCTGCAGAGATGGACATTTCATGCTGTCATTCTCCAAAGAGGCTGTGAAATGGCTTTAAAAACTGAAGTTAACCCCAAAACTCACTAAGATTTCAAGCTGTAACTAGGTAACCAAAAAATGCATGGTTGGCACATGTTTCACCTGACTATTCGCTGTATCCACATATCTATTTTGAGAAGGAAAGCAGGGCCAGAACTTATCCTCAGCAGGAATGGGAAAGAAACAACTTCTTGACAGAGACCTCTGAGTCTGCCCACTGCTTCCTTCTCAGCTTCTTACCTTTGATGTAGACCCTGGGCAAAATATTTTGGAAAGGAGCAGCATGCAGCAAATCACAAACTTCTTCCTGGGACTGAGGCAGGAAGAAAGAAAGATAAAGTAAGTTAAAAATGCCTATAGGGATTGACCTGTATGGTTCAGGGGCCTGGGCAACAATACAATGACCCATTCAAATCCAACCCAGTTCAGTAGTAACTCAAATGGTTTGAACCTAAATGAACTAAAACTGATAAAACTCTGAACTTAGGCCAAGGAGTTTGCTATAACTCTAGTAGGAGTTCACTACCTGCTTGTACAATGCCAGATCTTTATGCATATTTTTTTTTCTGGCCTATTCACTAACACTACAAGAAAGAATAAAGAAAGTGGTGATTTCAGTTTTATCCTACCCTTTTTTCAGAGAGTGCCCAGGTAGAAATAAGTCTATAGTTTCATTATTCCAGAATGTATATGTGTCAAATATACCAGAGGGTGGTTCTGTTGCCACTAGCAATGTAATACATTGGCCTAAACTTATTTGGTTCTTCATATAGTAGTCACAGCCAGTGTCATCAGAGCATCCTCCCAGTGCTGTAAGCACTAGGGAGAATAATACAGAAGTCCAGAGAGCAATAACATCATGAGATGCCACCTGAAAGTATGCATGCCAATGCACTAAAGAAAAAAATAATCCCAAACACAGATGCACAAGGAGGAGAAACCTAGAAATAGGAATGTGGAGACTGAGCAGCGATGGCTGACAATACATCGTATACAAGTCTGCAATGGGAAACAGCAGCAAGGAAAACCAAAGCTTTTCAACACACAGGCATTGCATCACAACAAGGCATTAGTTTGCTCCTACGAAACTCTAGTTCTAGGACATGCTTTCAGTTCTGATCTTACCATAAAGACTTAGACATACTTGAGAGGAGGTTATGATAGAGCAGCAAAAGATACTTGGGCATCAGATGGAATGACTCGGTTGGGTCTGTTTGGGATGCACTGGTGGACACCTCATCTTCCAGCCAGGAGGTGGTGAACAGAACATAGCATGGAGTTGCAGGAGGCTGTGCTGGAGCCATGGATGCTGGTAGGTGAGTGAGTTTGTGGGAGTGCAGTTTGTGACACAGTGTTGGAGGGAAAGGAACAGCCCTGGGTCCCTCCAAGGGCATATGGATGCTGGTGCTTGCTACCACAGCAAGCCCATTCTCTTTGATATTTTGTTTGAGAAATGTTCTTCCTTTCTAGCTGAAAGTTTTTTTCACTGCTATTTCCCTCTGCTAAAGTGCCATTTGTAGCCTGTGTTCGCCCATTATTTGCCCCCAAATTAGTCACATAATTAAGAGATTTCCTTCTCAAGGACCATAACCTGAGAGTAAAAACTATCCCAGAAATTTAATCACAAGCAACTCTTCATCCCTGAAATTTAAACAATAAAAGAGGTAGAAGGGAACATATGATAACCTTCACTATCACATTTTCTGTCAGCAAATACCACCAGCCTTAGATTAAACTGACAGTTAGGAAGATAACTGCATCATAAAAGCAATTTATTTCACTGCATAAGAGCTCTATTAAAGAGAAAATCTTGTTACATGATGGCTCTATGCATCTGACAGTCTTCCAGTGAGTGAGAACTTGTGCATGCTGAGTGCAAAACTGCTTTTGTATTCTAAACTGATTTCTCTGTGGCAGAGCTAGGGATTGGAGAAGGAGAAAGCTTTGGCTGGCATGGAAAGCAGACACATAGGGACTTGGATGGATAGCCTTCCTAAAAGGTTCCCCAAATTCTCACTGTCTTCCTTTCTTTTCTTTCTGCTATTCTAAAATACCATTACACTGTTGATGTACAGCTCCTAGGACAGGAGCCTTTAAATGAAGCAGTACTTAAAGAAACCACCTTGTGTTCTTTAAGTACTCATTTAAAAGATGGGAGAGAAAAGGTAAATGCAGTACATCCAGCATTAAATCCAACACTGACGGTAGCTGAGAGTACTAACAGACACAAAAGGAGCACAAACTTCCAGGATATAGTTTGCGACTCCAGTCGTTTTCTAAAATACATCAGAGCCGCTAAGTGATACACATCACTCCACGTCTTTTAGTCTTACAGCAATTACTGCTTGCTGTAAGGTGACTGATGCACCGCACTAGCAACTGAAAGTCTCTGTCTATCTGTAGGTAAAATGCAATAGCATGGGCAGAAATATCCATTTTGAGGAAATGCAGAGATTTTCAATTTTCCCTGTGTTTTATGCTTGGTTAAACCGAGAGCTTCTGAACTTTCTTCTGGTTTTACTCTGAGCAAAACTTCCTGGTCAGCAATCCCACCCTACACGGGAGAAGATTTTCTGAAAAAAAATCTGGAAAAACTGAAACAACCCTTCTCCTTAGTTGGCTGTAGGCCAAACTGTGAAGTAAAATCACTATGAAATAAATCAGTTGCATGAAAAATTAGAAGCTAAGACGATGTGTGGCACTGAGCCTAGTCATAATGGCATCACTCAAGCTAAGAGACTGAGACCTTGAATATCCAATGCCAAGTTGTAATTCTGGTGAGGTCTTTGGTGAAGACAAGAAACCTGATCAGATCAGCTGTTCTTTCTTTCCTTTTAGATTGCTTTCTGGTTATGACCACTGTAACCATTGTTTCTGGTTATGACCACTTTAAGTTATTCTCATTGCACTGGCATTCCAAAACACTAACCAGAGGTTAGGACTTGAATCTAATTCTCATACTGTGAATGTATATTAAGAAAAAGATGATCCCTGCCCCAAAGAGCTTACAGTCTAGAAATAAGCTCCAGATTATTTTATTTCTGAGAAGATAGCTTTCAGTCCAGGATTTAAATCTAGATCTTCCAGTATTCAGATTCTCCTTCAGCAATCCCAGATGTCAGTGACTCAGTGCCAATGCACCTCTTCCCCACGGATGTGAGAGTGGTCCCCAGTAACATACCCCACAGAGACCCAGAGAACACAAAAAGACGAAAAGTAACATTTTCCAAACTCTTCTGCTTGTGAACCCACTTCTATTTATACCCTTGAGCTTACAATTTCAAGAATGATCTGTTGATTCAGGGGGTTTCACCTTACCAAAGCCTGCTCGATAAGGAGGCAGAAGAGAATGGCATTGCCCACTTCTCTAAGGCTCTGGAACACGTCAGTCTTCAGCTCTGCGTACTCAATGATGTCCTTCAGCTGATGATGGAAAAACTCCAGGATTCCTTAAAAGACAAGGAAGGGCAGTCAGAGAAGGGAGAGCAAAATCGCTCTCCAATGGCTTGGTTAAAAAGTCAAGGAGTGCCTCCTGTTTCCCTAATCATGAATTTTATCCTGTGGCTAGATGGAGGCTACATGGAGGTTGCTACTGGGAAGAACTATCACACAGTGTCTTATCCTGCTTTCACTAACCCTTGGGGAATTTGGAGTATTTCATATGAAGTCACTGGATTTCCCAGTTGGAGCAAAAGCATTCAAGGCTGTAAAGGATGCCTTTGTGCTGGCTCACGCACATCCATCACAATCTCCCTATTCCACTCAACTGCAGACTGCAGTTGTCCTGAAAAAAAAATCCTTGCATCAGCTATGTTGAAGCTTTTGAAAGATGACAATGAATTCATGAAGCAAAAGCTTGCAAAAATCTTGAAAATAAAGCATAAGCTATCAGAAGACATTTCCTTATCAGTCGTCTCTGTGTCCAAAGAGAAATTTCCAATAGGTTCCATTGTCAGTAGCAAAAGACCCGAAAGAAGCACTCAGCACCATGATTAGACTGTTAAGGCACCAAGACTCAGTAATTAAAACTAAGATTTTGCTCCTGTTTTTATTTTTCTGCAAGAAGGCCTCTCTTGAACAGTTATTGGAAAGCCTAAAGCAACAGGAGCTTCCACAATATAAGTTTCCTTAAAAACAATGCAAGTTGCCTCATAGGCAATTCAGTGTGTTTTGTATTTTGTTCTGTTTCAGAGATCCAAATCTCTCAGTTCTCTATCCTGCTGTGTTGTGCCAGCTTTTAATCTTACCCTGCCTGGCCTGGATGCTGCAACAGCATTTCAGGTGCCAATCTTTGTCTAATTAATAGTCCGCGCCTGAGTAAATGCTGCACAAACATGTGGGAGAGCTCTTGCTGAAACCATTATGCATCTACCTCTAGCACCCACCTGGAGAACCATATTCATGTCTTGGCAAGCGGCATATCTTGGGCATTACTTCTATCAAGGTTTTCACGTATTGCAGGATCGTGCCTTGTAACTGTCAGAGAGAAAGGGAGATTAAACTGGAATGAGAGTTTCCCTTGACACTGGTTTTAAAAGCAAGTAGTTTGTGGACGGGACAGGAAAAAACCTTAACCGTGAGTTCAAGAAGAATTTGCTTAGTTTGGGTTTCATCCAAACTAACTTTCAGCCTAAGGGCATGGAGCTAGAGGGCTTTTACAGCTTCCTCCTGAATGATGAACACTCTACCACCTCACTCCTTAACACCAAGAAACATCAGATCATTAACACAGGTGTTTCAGTACAGAGTCAGGTACACAAAAAATACCCCAAATTTGGCCACTCTGAACAAAGATCCAAAGCTCAAGATGACTGCCCAGCCAAGACCTCTCAAAGCATTGAGGTTTTCCCACCACCAGAATTACCAGGCTCTTGACGATCTTCAACAGCTCTTCCATGACCACTGCAATCCCCTGATAGCCAAGAAGTCTGCAGATTGTCTTGAAATGAGGGGGTCCAACAAAGTTGCGGTAGGAGCTATAGATGTGACTGTAGGCAATATTGAGAGGCTGAGAAATCAGAAGCACAGTGACAATTAGATAGGAGCATTTACGGGACTGTAATTTTCTTATCATAGTATTATGTTCTGTCATTTCAAGTGGCTTTTAAGGAAGACAAGGAGAAATAGTAATTCCTATGATAAATTTCTTCTACTTCTTGTGGCAAACAGGAGATTGCTTTTCTTCCTACTTAGTCAAAGATATTGCAGTCTCAACAGATTGCCATGTCACAAGGTTTATTATCCACTTTCTTAACAACACCACTTTTCATTTCAAAGGTAATTTACTCTTCCATACATTCTGCATCAAAGACTTCAGATCAACAGACCTTTACCTTTTCAAACCTCAAGTCTTCTCTTCTAAAACTAAAAGCTTTATATACAAGCAACAGGGGCTTTCTACTGCCATTTTCTTCAAACAAGGATTATTAAGATAAATATGAACTACAGCATCTGGACATAAGAGCAGATAAGTAGGAACTACAGCATCTGGACCCAAGAGCAGTTGGAAGAGACAGAAAACATCCTTTGTGTCCTCTAAAGCCCTCTCTCAGTGTAACTCCATAGACATCCACGTGTGACTGCAAAAAATCCTAGAATATGATCCTGGCCCATGAAGAATAGCACCTGGGTTTCTTTCCCCAGATGACTATTTAAGAGGATAAAAGCAAATGTCATTTCCAAGGATGCACTCCACCAGTGCCATTTTGGAAATGGGGACATTGTTGCAATATTTTGTCACTAGAAGATTTATTGGATCCATTTGGTAGAAGGAAAAGAGAAGTAGGGAGAGCTATTTGACTTGTGCGATCTGTGAAACACCACATGTCCCTTTTGATTGTGACACTGCATGCTCAGCTCTGGCTCTGCAATGGAAATGTTCACATCATGACTCAGACTCGGCAGAGAAAGATTGTATTTCTCCCTGCTGTAACTTTAATTATAATATTTGCAGCTTCAAAAAACATTATCAAGTATATTCTTGAAAAGACTTCTGGCACATAGTGCCCCTTTCAGCAAGATGCAGATAAATCCCTTGGCTTATGCTTACTGAAAGATCTTTTCTAAACAAGGATAAGAAAACACATTGCCTTGCATCCCAAAGGCAGTGCGTAACACTTGTGACACAGCCAGCCACGTCTGAGCGCTTTCTGCCCTCTAATCCTGACCCACTCCCTCAAGATTTCCTCGTAACGTTCTGTGTGCTTAACAAGCTACAAAGTCATTTGATGAGAACCAGGAAAGTATTTTCTTACGCCCTCAGATACAGAATTACTGCTGACTGATGTACCAATTATGCCTTTAAGACAGTTACTTTAATCAATTAATTAATTGCCCCCATTTTGTTACAGCCTAGTTGCTCAGTTCCAACAGTTCATTACCTACAATAATTCATAGGCATTTTTAATAGAGCTAGTAGAATGAAAACAAGAACATGGAAAGACTTCTACTTTCTTTCTTTAATGTAAATTTAGCACGTGGCCCTGGTAGATGAAGAAAACCTGCAATACTGGTAAGCACAGAATGGCCACTTTGAAGACTCTATGGTTTACTCATTCACAACATGCATGAACTTTCTGTCCCATCAAAACTAGATATTAGGGCCTGACAAATGCAAAGGCAGGAGTTTAAAAAAATATTTAGGCAGACTGAAACCTATGTGGCACGTTCAAATGCTGTTTGGATGCCAACTCCATTTAAGATAATTGCTTTTGAATATTGCACTTAGGTTTCCATTTTCATCTTTAGACCTCCAAGTCTTTTGAAAAGTTTGTCTATCAGAGGCTAATCCAAAGCCATGAGATACACACACTGACATGAGTGGAAAACAGCAATAATTTATGTTGTCAAAAGTACGTCTATTTAAACAGCAGGTGACACCCAGCATCTAATTATTGCCCAATTGCTGTGATATATATCAGCCCAGATCCAAGCCAACGAACCACCAAGGCTCTAAGAGCTGTGTTCCAGCAGCACTGCTTGCTGTAGCTTTTGCAGGATATCTTTCCTGCAACATGGAGCCCACAGAATTCGTGTTTCTGCACGGATGATGGAGGCAAACACCGAGAACCATGTTGTTTCCATGCCTCTCCATGGACTGCTTGGCACAGACCTGCATCATGTTCCAGTTCCCTCTTACATACTGCAGTCTGACTGCAGTAACACCCTGGGGCTCACGTTCCTATTGTGGAGGGCCCACAAATGCATCCTCTCTTATGGAAACCCCTTTTTCCTGCATACTCCGTGGTGAGGAGATAGTTCTTGCACATGCAGTGGTCCCCAAAGATGGGGCATCAGCCCCCAGGCAAGGAGCAATTGGTCACGCTTCCCCCATGATGGGGCTGACATGGGTGGGCAACCTCCCACCTCCCCAGTGCTCACGGCCCCGCTGTGGGATGGCAGGGCCAGAGAGCAGAGCTGAAGTTGACTTTTCTTTAGCATGAGGGTCCCAGCGATAGGGCTGACGAGCAGGGGCGCGTTTTAGGACATGCACGGGCTGCAGACAAGCAGAATGATTCATCCTCGCCTGTCTGCAAGATGAGATAGGCTCCATGAAGCTCTCTGCAGAGCCCCGGAGCGCCTTAACGACAGGCATGTGGATAATAATAATACTCTGTGAGCAATTAGAATACAGTTCCATTTAAGGGTGAGATATACAGCTTGGGATAAAGACTGTAGGATGTAGAAGTGACACCAGCGTGTATTTTAAGACAAAACAGCTGAAGGCGCAGGCTGCCTGTACCGCACTGCTCACTCCTCCAGCCCGACAGCCCCCTCGGAGAGGTGGGTCCGGGTGCCACATGTGGCAGGATCAGCCTGCACCCCTCACCAGGCAGCAAAACCTCCGTCCTGGCTGGACCCCTCTGGCATTTTGCTATTCTGAGGAGCAGCTGTTGTCAAAGGCACTGCTGAGGTTTGCCCCACCTTTGGTTTGGGTCCAAACCAGCAGGTTTTGGGGCTAGGAGGCTGGGAGTGCAGACAGGTTGGGATCTGCAGTGCTGGGCAAGGCTCCCGATGCACCACAGAGCAACGGGAAACACAGCAAGTGCCTGCCCTGTGCCCGGGCCTCTGGGAGATGCTAGATCCTAGCGCTTTTATGTTCGGAAGAATAGTAGGAATGGCCCTGCTGTGCTTTAGGAAGCAGACTTTCTGGGACAGTCAGCAACAAATGCAATAAAAGAGAAAAGCAGTTGGCATTACCAAGCCATTACTGGCTCTTTGAGCCCAAACTGACCTTTTTGAGCTCACCTAAGGAAAAACCATGGGCAGATAATACTGCCAGTGTCAACCCCCTCCTCAAAAAAACAAGAACTAAGGAGGAATATACACGTGGAGACAAACAAACGACTTAAAGCCAGAGACCAGACCAGAGTCCTAGGGGAACCTACAACCACTGATGGTGTGAAAAAGTGAATACCAGTTGTGACCATACAGAGGAAGGCTCTAAGCTACACCTATGGCAATCAGCCCAAATACTNCCAAACTGACCTTTTTGAGCTCACCTAAGGAAAAACCATGGGCAGATAATACTGCCAGTGTCAACCCCCTCCTCAAAAAAACAAGAACTAAGGAGAAATATACACTTGGAGACAAACAAAGGACTTACAGCCAGAGACCAGACCAGAGTCCCAGGGGAACCTACAACCACTGATGGTGTGAAAAAGTGAATACCAGTTCTGACCATACAGAGGAATGCTCTAAGCTATGACAACCAGGCCAAATACTGCCTGCTCCCTTCCCCTAAAACCAGCTAGATTCCTCCCTATAAGGCTCTCACCGTGCTCAGCCGCATGGTCCTACTGCTCAAACNCCCTTCCCCTAAAACCAGCTAGATTCCTATAAGGCTCTCACCATGCTCAGCCGCATGGTCCTGCTGCTCAAATCATCACACAAGGAAAACTCCCATTCCCTCGCTGGGAGCTGGGCAATACAGAAGTCACTTTTTTATACTGCCTCGCTGTACCGACTGCAGACTTTGAGGGGTCAAAGCTGAGTAAAACTGCCTTTTTGCACAGTACTTTTTCAAACAGCAGTGGCAAAGCTCCCTGTGTAGCTCAGACACTAATTTAAGGTGACTCCAGTGCTCGGCTGGCAGTGCCGGCGGGCGAGGAGCGGTTTGCAGCCTGCGACAGCCGCTGCCAGCACCAACCTGCTCGACCGCAGCACCTGCAAGCCTGCGCGCCGCCGTCCCACGCGCACCGTCCTCCAGGTTACAGCCACCTGGTCGTTAAAAACGGGTGGGCAGATTCACCCATGCGAGGGAATGAGTGATTTCCAACAAGCCTGGCACGACCTCGAGCCAGACACTGCCAAGAGAAATAGGAACGGGCATGAAAATACGTAAACCAAGCTCAGCCTCGCATGTTTCCAGAGCTAAGAAGTGGTTAACAAGCAGAAAGCAGTGGGTTGCTGGTAATTTTACAGCTGCTCTGTAGGAGACTTGGCAACCTGCTGTGTTTTTTAAGTGGCTCAAAGGCAGAAAATGGTTATTTCTGCCGGGCACTCTTGAGCTCAAGGAAACGTGTGGTTTCCACCCCGGTGCAGCTGCTGTAGGGGGTGAGCAGGCCCAGACAGGACGGCCGTGGCCACAGCTGGCTCTGCCCGCAGAGCAGCAGCAGGGCCAGAGCAGCCTGGTTTCACACATGGGCTAGGGAGGTCCTGGCCTGGGAGAGGAGAATCTCGCGCCCAGCCCCAGTGTGGACTGGTTTCTCCTCAGGTTGCAAGGACACCATTTTAAGTGTCAGATGGAGGTCATCACCAGGGTGACATTTTCTGCAGCTTTAACACAGGTCTTTACTTGATTTCACATGGGCACATACTGGAGAAAACACACTGGTGGAAGGGGTTATATGCCAGAAGCAGACACTAGAACTGTGAGTTGTTATCAAATGCGTAAAAAAACATGGTCAGGGGCATAAGCTCTTCCAGCTCAACATTTCCTACTACAAGCTCTGTGGCAGCAAGCTTGATTTGGGGAGCAGGTGACCCTAACAGGACTGAAAGGTTGTGCTGTGGTTGCCTTTGGGCTAATGGTGTTGACCACTTTATGGAGACAGGCTGAAGGACTATTGGCTGATCGACTCCAGCTCTCCCTGCTTTTCTTTGTATTTTGGAGAACTTAATTTTTCATCTCCATCTGTTCCTGTGACAAATGTTATTTGCCAGCACCCAAAATTTAATTCTGAAGCAACTGTGAATACTGATAAGAACAACATGAGCGCAGCGAGCCGGGCGTTCTCTCCTGGAGACATGATCATGTTGCAGAACCCACCTCTGCAGCAGGGATTTGTATGCACAGCTCCTTCCCTGCAGGCAGGAGCACACTTCACTCACAGCATGGGATCAGCTAAGAGCACTGTGCTCCTGTAAGGACCAAGGCAATGGAAAAGGCAAGAAGCCACCTGGGAGCACTTTCATTTCCATCCCTATCCATACATATTTTCATTGCTGCTCTCAGTTTTCAGATCTCTGGTAGCTGCAGCTAACAGAAACAGAAGGAAATACGGCAGCTCTTGGAAGACAGGACTGTACCATCCAGAACTGCGGAGCACAAATCAAAAGTTAGGGCCACACACACTTTTTGGGCACTTAATAGTTTGCCCTAATCCAGTTTCATCTGTCACCTCACTGTTGACATTCAGAGGGTCTTTGTAAGATTGCAGACTTCTTTCCCATAATGAAAGGGAAATAGAAATGCCAGACTCAGAAATTCAGGTATCTTCTGGAAAGTTCTTTTCTAGATTACATTTCGGCTTCAGAGAGCATGACTCACTGCAGACCCATGCTGGGCCCGTCCCCTCCCGCGCTGGCCTTGGCTCGGCCGCAGCCTCTTGCCTCTCACCTGACCAGCATAGGAGATCTCCCAGTCTGGTACAGGCTGCGGGGGATTCAAAGAACCTCCTACTGGAATTCAACAAGAAGTAGATGCATTTTGAAAACGCAATTCCTACTCCTGTCACACAGCTTCAGGGGAAAAAAAAAGCACCTAACAGACACTGCTGCAGCACCAGAGATGAAAATCTACTGCCTATGGGATTTAGTTTAAAGCAGTAGTTTAAATGTAAAAGGAATCCTAACACTAAAGAGAAGCACCTGCGGGACAGGCCATCGATACCCAATGCAGCAGCGGCTCTGGAGCTGCGAGGGATCCCTTTTGCCTTTTCTGTTCAATTGCCACTAAGGGCAGCAGTGCACAGAGTGCAGCAAAGCTGCTTAGGAGAAGGGCAGCAAGTGCTGACTGTGAACCACTCCAAATGCTCCTCTCTCCAGCTGCGAAAAAAGCCCAAACACACTCAAAACCAAAACTATCTCACTTGTTTTTCTCAGCCTCAGAGACAGGCACCTCTCCTGGGCACAAGCTTTTAGGGCTAACGCTCCCAAATCACTCGAAGATGCTCGCTGCGTTCCCTCCTGGTTGCCATGGTGAGCGATGACGGAGCCGGGACGGGTATAAGAGGAGGCAGCGCGCTGGGAAGGACTGAGCTGGGAAGGGCTGAGCTGGGAAGGACTGAGTGAGACGGGAGGGACCTGAGCANCGCGCTGGGAAGGACTGAGCTGGGAAGGACTGAGCGAGACGGGAGGGACCCGAGCGGCGGCAGGAGGGGAAGGCGCTGCCACCCGCCGTCAGGTCACGCTGCTCGTGCGCACCTGGGAGGGCAGGTAAGCAGCTCTGCAAATGCTCAGCGATGGGGACCGGGGAGTTTGATCTCCATATAAGAACAATTAAAACAACCTTAAAAATGAGACGAATGAATTAAAAGACAATTAGTTACATTAAGGTAGAGAGGAATTAAAAAAAAAGAAAAACATCAAAGAACTCGGTTTTGATGGAATTAATAGGAGAGTAACTATTGCGTGCAGATTCTGTTCAAAGCGCTCAGCCGGGATGGAGAAATCAGCTCTGCAGAGACTGTCTCAGGGATCTAAAGGAGGGATGCACTAAAATAATTTGTGGCTGTTGCTAAACAGTAATTCATTAGTGGTCTCCATGCCTTTTGTTTTTCTGGAGGAGAGCTTTATAATTATTATTTATATTTTTGCTCTTCCCTAAATGTATCGAGATTTCATCAGTCTTCAACCTTCATAACTAAGATCACGATGTAACAGCATGAGATGCTGTAGGAACTGAAAGAATTGATGCTTTATAAAGCAACAAGTTAGATACTGAAAAATGGAGCAACTGCTTGAACCAGTGAAATAATTACTCACGGAGTTGGGAGACTCCACAATTCCTGCAAGGGAGAAGGAGGTGTTTGCCTGGGGACAGAGTTCCCAGCTCCCTCCTACCTTTTATACAGCTGGAGTCCTACCGTTACTTTCTCTCTGCAAAGGGAAATACATTTCCCACATTCATAAAAGGGAGACTGTATTGACTGAGAAAACAAAACAAAAAAGAAAATCAGAAAAAAAGTGTGAGCTTCTACATATGGAAATTATGGAAGCAGCAGTATTAGAAACGAGAATGCTAAGCAAGACAGCCACCTCAGCAGTTGAGTTTAATTCCCCTGTTTGTGGGCTTACATGTCTATAGTGAAATGGGGAGGTTTCCAAGCAGATGCTCCTCATGGCCATGGTACCCTTCTGGTAATGTTACAGAGGTAGCAATGTACTCAGTTTCTGAAAGTTTACCAAAAGGTGTGAAGATAATTGTCAGGAAGTTTTTCATCTGCAAGCATCTGAAGTACTTGGCTGTTCTCAAACTGCTTTTTTTTTTTTTTTTAAATTTTGAAGTGACATTCACAAAGACTGTGCAAAGAAATTCATGACATTTCCAACATCCTATTTTAGCAGCTACCTTGTTTCTGAAGCCCATACAGGTGCAATTTGAGGGCCAGTGAAGCCAGTGGAAAGATTTCATTGATTTTAGTGCCCTTTGACTGAGCCTGTACACAAATTAAAATACTCAGCCTCTCCCTCCTTCTGGTTTCAGGGCCATGATGAACATCGAAGTCCACAACATCACTTACACCACGGCCACAGTCTCTTGGGCCACAAACAACCCCTGTCCGGAGAACTACTACCATGTCATGTATCGACCCAACTGGAACAGCGTCTTCGCTGGTTATTTACGCCAGAACTTCCACCGTGAGGAGCGAGTTCCCCACTCCCTCAGCTCCCTCGTCCTCCACAGACTCACTCCATCCACTGTCTACATCCTCTGCATCACATGCAAGAACTCTTACCCCTCCAGCAATCACTGCACCACCTTCCATACTCCCAATAAAAGCCAGGGGGATTTTGGTGGCACTAAGCATGAACCTACCACCTCCATGTGGATGGTGAGCAGCCTGCTGCTTCTTTGCTTTATAGCTGTCTTGATCTACGGCTGCCTGCAGTTCTGGTCTGCACGGTGCCACAGGGCTTCAAGGCTGAAGCACTATGACACCAGCTCGGAAGGAGACGTAGGTGAGCAGAGCAGTTCACTGGAGGGGCCTCTGAATAATGGACTAAAAGAGGAGCTTCTGGAAGTCCCCATGACAACTGTTCTAGTGAGGAGTTCCAGCTTCATGAGGGAGAGTCCACATAGGTCCCCCCAGTGCTTTTTTCCCTATAAAAACAGTGATGATAAAAGAGCCATCTTGCCACAGCATGGCCTTCAGTGACAGACAGATAAAGGGACCCCTTGCTTAGCAGTTTGGTTCATGCTGCTCTTTTCCAGCTCTTGCCAAGGTGACCATCCATGCGTCCATGGAGGGTATTTGTCCCAGTGTAGAACATGAGTTGGAGACATTAGGTACAGGGAGAAAGATTTTTGCCAAAATACAAAAATATTTACTGAGGAGATTTTAAAAAAATCGAAGGCAAATCATTGAGAATGGACAGGCTAAGCTGACTCTATTGTCATTATCTTAATTGTATCGCTGATGTAGATTTACTTCAGAATCATCAAGCTACATCCACAAGAAACAAATTCCACGCAACTAATTTCATACTTGAGTGACACTTCATTAGTGTCCTAAGACCTCATAAAACCTTGTATAAACCATCATTGCAGTCTTACAAAAGAGCTTGTTGTCAGTATTAATGGACTATATCTGCAAACAAATAGCTTAGCAATTCTCATTTTGAGCTAGAAATTGGTTTCTGAAGTAGCACCTTCCTCTGCAAGAACACTATTCTAGAGCTCCAACTTTCTGCACATATGGAAAGATAAGACTTGGTATCAGTGCCAACAAGAAGCAGAGTGGTGTTAGCTCACCCTGACAGTGGTACTTAAGGAGAAGAATATGGAAAGCAAAGCCACACGGAAGCTGCCGGTTGCATGCCCTTTGGTTTCACACAGCAGTGTGACCCTGTGCATCTGCATCTGCTGCTGCGTTAATGAAGCAGTTCTTGTGTTTCCTTCTTCCTAAATAAATGCTTCCAACATCCATCCCTACTGACTGCTGTGGCTCATTTACTGACCTTGGATCCGTAGAGGTAATAGGGCTGAACGTTGGCTGGCTTGTCCCGCTGGGGCTCCTGTGTGAATGGGATTGCAGTCCTCACAAACCTGTGGCATCATGGCAGAAGGGAAGGAAAACCGACCATACCTCATTAACTGTGCTCTGTGCAGTGCTGGGATGAGCTGCATTTGCAGGTTAATTAGCATGATCTAATGAGGTTCTTTCATCACCTGAGTCACATGAGCTCGTATGCAAGCTCCTGCCCCAATTTGTCAGTGATGTGAAACACATCAACTTAACTTGTAACAAGGCCATAATAATTCAATGAAAGATATTTTTTCCTGGTAAGCAATAAATATTTATACTAGTGACCACTGCAGCTCTGCTGCTGAGTCACAACTCTCTAGATCACAGTAACCCAGGCGAAGGGGAGCTGGCGGGGGGGGGGGGTGCTTTAATGTCATTCTCACTGCCACTACTGTATCTCATAGGAAATGAAAATGTCACTGCAATGCGTGCAATTTTATGTGTCAGATTTAGTGTTTCTGAATGAAACGTAAGGTCTCCAGCTGCTCCTTGCCTTGGTCTTCCTCCCTCACCTGTTGGTGGATCCATTGTAGCAGTAGTTGGGTAGAAAGTCAAAGTTGAGCTCCCAGAAGACATGGAGAGTGATGCGCCCGTAGGGTGCGGACACGTTGTGGTTGGCCTCTCGGAACATGGCATCGAAGCTGTCCAAAGTCATGTGCTTGCAGAGCAACCTGTGAGTCAGGCGGTTTATTTCCAAGAGCCACTCCAGCTCCTGCAGCACACAAAGCAGCGTGTTAACTGAGATGACAACAGAAATAGTTGATTTAATTGCCAAGAGAATGTTTTTAATATCTATACCCACACAGAACTTCCTATGTGTGACAGAACTTTGATACCAGGTGAGGATGTAGCAAATGCTTAAGAGATCAGTTTAACTCAGAGGGCAAGGCCAATTGCACTTCTACTCAACGGGATCCTGGTCCAGTATCCCCTAAGCCCACAAGCAGCAAAAGTAATTTGTTCCTCACTGAGCACTGGCTGGCTTTCACATCAGAAGCCCTAGAAGGTGGAAACTGGCAATTTTACACTACTTGACCCTGATGCTCCTGTAATGTATCAAAGGCAGCAAATCCTGCACACAGAGACAACAAACAATGTCTCAGTCACCTGCATCCAGCAAGGGGAATTAAAGTCAGGATCTCCTCTCAGATCACAGGACATTACTACGTGAGTTTTAAAAAATCTAACTGCTTACTAACACCTTGTAATTTATTTCATAGTCTAATAATAATACAATTACAGATGGATAAATATTAGAGATTTTGTATGATAAAGGAGAATATATGAGCACCCTACTGTAAATGGACTCTCTTTGGGCAGAAGTTATCTGACTCTATATAAATTGCAGTGCAGTAATATCTCTGTTCATACCCCTCTTTCAGTTAATGATGATTCTTACCACTATAGATGTTAGGTCCTCGCTCTCAAAGCGGCTAATGGCTTGGTCTAATGATTTGTACATTGCGGCTGAGATACGCTGAGTTATAAGCCTATTTAGGTCAATTGATCTACCTAGCAACTGTGAAAAGAAGAAAAGATATTTGCATGTTAAATACAGATGCGGAAAAGCTTTCACTAGACACAAATGTGAACCAAACATACAAATCTGCTTAAACATGAAAACGGTGATGCAGACTCCCCCTCTTGATTTTACCATTTTGAAAGAGAAAGATGAGGGAAATATGGAGTGTAACTCACTTTCCCCTCAGCCACCAGCTCCTCCTGTGTACAGCGTGCCAGAAACAAGTGAAATCATCCTCATTCCAACAGCAATCTTGATTGAATACAGTACTAGGATGCTACCCGGCACTGATGTTTGAAGCCAACAGAGACCAATAGCTTTGAATACGTAAAATTACTGCTTGCACTGTACCTGGACGTGCCTCTGCTTGAGTAGTGTCTCATAGCGGTTGGATGGCGGATATGGAATAATCACTCCATAATTCTTACATTCGGCCCGGAAACGTTTATCCAATAAAACACTGAAAAATGGAAGCAGTGTCAGAAAAACAGAATCAAGTCTCAAAAGCTTTTCTCTGGATCTTTCCAGATTTGCTCTCATCCTTCTTTTCATCTTGCTCTGGGTGCCAAGAGTTTTCACACACTCTAATACCTACATCTTCACTACTAAAGCACAAAACTGGAGCTGCTATCTGTGCACTGCCATGCTGTAGTCTATCATTCTTAGCTTTTACAGATAAAACATCAAAAAAGATACAAGACTATGCTGAAAGATATCAGCTACTGGGACATATCCATAGGTATGATCTTCTTTGGAAAATCTACTGCTGGAACATTTTTCTTCTCTAATGCCATAAATGATTTATAGAAAATATCTCTTGCAGATTTCAGAATGAACAGAGATGAACTGTTCTGTTATGTTGGCACACAGCAGCTACTCCCGAAGGGGAATCTGTAGGTCAACTGTAAGTTGAATGCAGCAATGTCCTCACTCACTAGCAGCAGTCAAGTTCTCCTACCTGCCAGCCATGGCTTTATAATAGGCAAAGATCTGATCTGCCAGCTTGTATACAAATTGATCAAAACACAAATTCACCTGGGGGAGAGAAAATAATAAACATCATGAGGGTGTCACCAACATACAGCATGTCCTTCCTACGCTTGCTTGCAACACCAGTATTACACAGTACAAAGCTCTAATTCTGCCTATCAGACCTGCCCTTCCATGCTCCCACCGTCTGAGAGCTTCCACTGGGTTTCCCTGGGTAGGTGTAAGCTGAAGTCCTTAATCAGCAGGAAATTTGTTATCTTTTGAAAACTTTTCAGAATATTATCTTCCATCACCCCTACATCTGTAATTAATTCCCCAAAGTGCTGGGCTGTCAAACAGGACAATATAAAGCCACAGAGTAAATCAGAAAAGTACTTACCTCAGCTTCAATTTCATCATATAGGAACTGCTTTTTGAACTTAGTCAAGGCATAATATGCACTGTCATTATAGAGGTCCAGAGGGTACAGTACATACCTGAGGAGAAGAAGATAATTTATCTCTTAATTTAATGTAGGAGCATGCCAGCCACTGCACATGACTTGCTCTGAAGCAGAGAAGACTGCAAAAATTGGATATTCTTTGCTTTCTTCCCTTCCTCTATTTCAGTCCTTGAATCCTCCTTTCTGTATTCTAGGTCAGCATTGTTGGAAGCAGCTCTAACTGACCTAGATTTGTGCTGTGACTTGCTTAATCAAGGCCTGTTCCTTCTTTTGCATACAGGAAAAGAAGGTGTTTTGGGCACCTCAGCCAGGGCCTGTAGACTTTTTGGTTGCACAGGCTATCCAAATAATGTATGAAGATGAAAGTATCACTAAGTTATGTGTCAACTGTTGGTTTATGATCAAAAGCCATACATTTCTGCCCACTGGCTGCCTCAAGGAAGTTGTTTTCCCCCGGCCTAATACTTCATACTACTCATCTGGAAAATAAAATTCAAAGCCCCAACTAACACACATCTACCACAGCCCCACCAGCTCTTACTCCATCATGGAGGGCTCCTTCGTTTCCAGAATATGGTCCGTAAGGATCCAGGGCATGGACATCTCAATGGGAAACTGGATGCGGCGGCCCATGGTCAGCTCGAGGAAGAATTCCCGGAACCAGAGCTGGGACAGGTCGCAGCACTGCTGCAGCGCTTCTGAAAGCAGAGGATGGACATTACCACCCATGGGATGGACAAGGAGGGACTCCTTGCCTCATATTGAATTGGTTTTGGATGTGAACCGGCTGTCAGGATATCAGCATTTTTAAACCCAGACCATGTCCATGCTGTCTCAGCACTTTGCAATAGGAAAAAAAACAAGAGATTGTTCCTTTTGCAACCTAACTCCAGGAAGAGTATTTCAGTGGGCTGTCTGAAGCCACTCTGGCAGATTTCTTCTGTGCTCAGTGGCTCAGAAGTTTGACTGGGGCAGAAAGAAAGCTCCAGTCCTAGAAACTACTACCTGTGGCATTTTTGCTATCATTTTGCCAATCACTGCTGACTGATTCACATTCACATAATGCTTATTACCTATCAACAAACATGCCCTTACCATGCAGAAACAGAACACCTGGAAAAATAAGGGAAAATCTCCTGCATAGATCTGTAAGGAGCAAAGATGATCTACGTTTGCCGTCCCGTGCATGCAAAGTTTGGATTCAAGCCTCCCTCTGCCACAGTCTCACCACTGATGTTGAGAAGGTGGGTAAAGAAGAAGGACTGCTTGTGGAACTCCTCAATGGCCAGGACTATTGGCCCATCCAAGCTGCTCCTCAGCGTCTTCTTTGAGCCACTCTTGTCTGCTATGAGGGATTCCAGCATGGTCCGCACCATGTAGAGCTTTGGAAGGGAGTGAACATGCAGTTACTGCCTGTAGTGATACATCAGCACACACTAGAAATAACTGCACCCTTAAAAAAGGAGGCCTTGGAAACTACACAGCAAAATAGGCACCAAAGTAACACTTACCACACAAAACGTGAGTGAAGACTTTGAGAAAGAAACCATGGAAACAGCTGCTAACCCACGGAATAAGTGACTTTTACATGACTGTAAGGCCCTAAATACCCTGTGCAGGAGATGCAGATTTACATACCTGGGTACTTGATGGTCCTACTGCTCGCCGTGGGACTTTGATATCAAATCCACCTTTGGGATCCTTCTCACCTCTCAGGCAAGGATCATTTGGCGGCTCTCGACCACCCTCCCAGTCACAGATTGTCTTCCGAATTGCCTGAAGGACACTGAAATGGGTGGGAGAGAATGGAAAGTTATGCTCAAACTTGCTTTTAGTCCAAGGAGAAAACATCCACAGTTGTGCCCATATTTGAAGGAAAATATCTGAGGTGGGGATATACACTGTCTTTTTTGGGAAATCATTCCAAAATGTTGTCTTGGAAAGAGTTGCTGGCCAAGATATATTGGCTGATTCTATACTATGAGTACAGGTAGTTCCGGCTGTGCGGAGTCAGACTTAGTTGAACCCAGGGCTGTGCACTTGTATAGTACAAATGCATTATACCAGTAAATACACGTGCTCTGCTTTACATTTAAGAATGACAGACTGACCTGATCAGGACGTTCTTCTTCTTCCTGACCGCCTGCCTCAGCGGCTCTCGCAGGGTTACCTGGGCAAAGTCCTGCAGGGCTGCGTAGATGGTGTTACGGATGGCTTGGTTAAAAACACTCTCCATGCGGCCCATCAACACTTGCAGACCTTTGATCATGGCAATTACCTGAAGTAAAAATTTAAAAGAAAAAATAAAACTTGTACTTCCTATTGTTCCTGGTGTGAAAATAATTCTATTGGAGTAACTTAGATACAGTAATTAGGTGACTAATTTGTTTTTGATGTCAGCTGCTTTACAGCTCATGAAAAGCTGGGGATGGCATTACAACCACCAACTTCCTGCAAGCAGCCCCCATCCCTTGGCAGGCTGTTTCTACTCTGGTTTCTTAATATCTTTAATAACATGCAAGGCTGATAGTGTCAGCAAACTGCATGTGTTTAACACGCATGTGCAGCTGCATGGCTTGCACAGGCATTTATCAGTGTGCAGTTTTTCATGTTCAGTACTGTTTAGTGGAATTAGGGCAATGATAATTCCCAGGAGGGAGTGAGCCACAAAACATAAGGCAATGTTCAAACCACTTCAGACTAGAAAGAAAAATGCATGTATGATGGTCTCCCACAAGCAGGCTCAGAGACTGTTCCCACTGCCCATGGGCAGCTAGACTGAGAGTCACCTGGTCTCGGAGACTACCTGAGGACCAAGCCTTGCTCTGGACCTTCCTCCACAGCACACCTCTCTGAGAACCTACATACCTTTTTGGGAGGACCCTGTATCCCACTTGGAGATTAATACAAAGATATTAAGAAAACACAGGGATTCACCTCTGTCTTTCACCAGCACATAAATATAGCACAGAAGAGCAGGATCAGGAAGAGAGATGCTAGTGCTCTCGTCACACACTGGCACTGTGCTTCTATCGCAGCAAGAACTTGTAGGAACTTAATTTTCCCCTTAATTCTGGTTGCTTACCAACCACAGGGAGTAGCAACCTGCTGAGCAAGGTGAAATACCCTTTCCTCCTCTTGGATGGGAAACTAGCACTTACTGGTTCTTACTCGTTCCTAGTATTTTTCATGCTGAGTCGAAAGTTTTAAGTTACAATTTGTCAGAAACCTGCTCTGTCCAGAGCCCCCGTCACGCTGGTCCTGCACACTCATAACAAGCACATTGCCTGCCTGGGTGATCGCAAAACCTGGATGGAGGAAGGGCTGTTATTTCCACTTCAGAAGCTGGGGAGAATTTAATCAGTGATTTTCAAAAGCATGAACTTCTCAGCTGCTGGTGGACACCTATGAAGAGGAGCTAGCAGAAAACCTTTGAAAACTGTAGTGCAAAAACTTCAAAAACACCTTTAAAAATCTGGCACTTTGTGCCTTACCCAAGTAACCAAGGTAGTTTGTGGCAAAGTACATGGAACTTTATCTCCATGCCACATTCTCAGTTACAGCAGCACAGAATAAGGCAGCAGTTGGCACCTACTTCCACAAACGCGAACTTCTCTTCACTGGTGTAGTTGTACCGGGTGGCTCTCTCATACTCTTCTGCTGTTCCTGGGCAGTCTTTGTTACAAAACTTATCAGTGGGATGAACCAGCTTCCAAGAGTACTGAAAAATGAAGAGAGACAGTTAATATCACAGTGAATAAAAAGCAGAGCTGGAAGAACAGCAAAGGGCACCATGTCAGCAAAACACTCCTTGGACATTGCTAACGTCGTCTGGCATCCCTTTGGGAGCAGAATGTGTGTTTCCTTCTGACTTGGTTACTGCAGTACCAAATGTTGGTTTGGGTTACTTGCAGTCTGACAGTCACACTGGGCTCTTGCCATTCATGGGCTGGGCTGAGATGTGGCAAAACTCGCCAAATTAAAAAATTCTATCATCATTTGAATTATCGCTTTAGTCATTCAATCCCAGGGTTATCCCACCCAACTTTCAATATGTGAGGTGTTCATTTAAGAGAACAGTCATTGAGTCTCCCTCTAACATCACTGGGGGGAAAGCATGGTTCAGGTCTAGAGTATGACAGATCAAACTCTTCTTCCATTTGCTAGAGAGTCTCTGATTAGATGTCCGATTTTAGCATATTTGTTAAAGGCTTAAAGTTGGTGGCATCAAACCAAGCTCATCTTTTCACATTCCTTGTTGAACGCAGTTTTAAAATGTTGATGCTCACCTGGGAAAATCGGGATGTTACCTATTTTGATGGACTCACCACTTCCATGACATGGGCACTCCACTTGGACAGCAGCTGCAGTCCCCGCAACGCGAGGTCAAAGAGCTCCCTGTATTCCTCATCCGACTTCTGGCTGTCCAGTCCTGAGCCCGTGACCACCTGGAAAGCACCACATAACGTCACGGCAGGACTCGGCAGCTCCCTGCAAAGCCTTCCAGATGCAATGAGCAAAAGGCTGTGATAAATCTTGCTCTTGAATACCAGCTGAAATGAGTTCCACGTGATCAAGCTAAAACTGGCCAGTGCACATAGTCTCTCTCAGGAAAAGGGGCATAACTTGGCAAGATCCAAGCAGACAACTTAATTACTATTAAAAAAGGAGTCTGACTTTTAACCTTAGAGCAAATAATCAATTTCCTCGTTCTGCTTTCTCAGGGTTTCCTCCATGATGGTCTAGTGGTAATAAAGCCCTTGAGAACCCTTTACTGATTTAAATAACAACATAAAAATGCCACAATAAAAGGGCTGAGTACTCTAATAATTCATTAAAATAACAATGATGAATAAGGATGACGCAGTTTCAAAAACAGTCAGAATCACGTCAGAAAGGGCTCAGATATTCAATAAATGACAAGAACAGAGCTTCCCTTGTGAACTTCCCTCCCAAGTCCTGACTGATATTTCAGTGTAATAGAAAAGATCCATCTGCAAAGCCACAGGTGTTCTGCCATCTGACTGATAACAAGCTTTAGTTGCAATAATATTTCTTTATCTTATTTTAATTCAGCAGTGACCAAAGAGAAAAGCTTTTGCAGTAGATCTTCCAGTCCACATGATCTTGCACCTGCAGGGGCTTTACATAACTTGCTTTTTATTGCTTTCCTGAGCAGCAATTTGTTCCATTTGTGTCTTTCTCTCCTCATCGTATATGTCCTTGGCAAACTACATTCCCACTGGACTCGTTCTCTTCCAGCCTAATCTATCCAGATTTCGGTGACTGTTCACTGAGCTTACCTCACTGTTGCTGTAGCGAGCGAGCTCCGAGATGAAGCGGATGTGGTCATCTCGGATCTGGACCATCTGCTCACAGATGTTGTACTGGGGACTTATGCTGCTCTGAGTGCATGTCCACCTGGGCAGAAAAGCAATGGTTTTCAGGGATGGGACAAGAGGCTCCGCTCAGACGCCCTCAGGGACAAAACCTTGTGCTCAACTGTCCCCTTCACCTCAGCACTCTCAAAACATGTCACGCTTAGGACAATTAAGTGCAACCTCTATCCGCTCTCTCATCCTACTTGTTTTTCAGACAAAGCAGATGTGTGTGAGGTCTTCCAGACATGGTCTCTCACAACGCAGTGTTTCTCACCTCACCTTTCTGCCAGAACATCTCTCCTCGGTCCACCCTGAGGGTTACTCTCCATATTGGGTTCACCTACTCGTCGTGGACAGAGGTGGCTATTTCCCAGACCACTATCTGGCAAGCTTTCATGGAAGAAGAGCAAACAGCAGAGCCTCAGCATCACTTGGATCCTTTCTGGTAAACCTAAGGATAACTGGCCCCTTAGAGCTCATTCCTCTGGGTCTGCAAGGCCGGGGTCATGCTTCCTTCTGAAGCAGGAAAGGACTGCAAAGGACAGCAAGGATGAAACTCTCACTCTTCTTTTTTGTTGTTGTTGTTCTGGCTCACATTACCAGCTCAGCAAACAACTTTGAGTGTAAACAACACACAGCATAGCAGGGTAATGGGGCCTTAGAAGGAAGGCAACATCCTCTGTCCAGTGGCCTAGTCGTCTGAA
The DNA here is from genome assembly GCA_013389825.1 of Crypturellus undulatus. Classification (NCBI taxonomy): domain Eukaryota; kingdom Metazoa; phylum Chordata; class Aves; order Tinamiformes; family Tinamidae; genus Crypturellus; species Crypturellus undulatus. The sequence continues at coordinate 76,737 of VWPW01028083.1, read as the reverse complement.
GAAGTGGTGAGAATAAGTGCAAATCAGGTCTATTTAACACCTCTTCTTTCCCAGTTCTGTAATAGCCACAGTTGTAGATCCCAAACAGTTTCACCAAAATGCTTTGTGCAAACAAAAATCTGTCAGTTTTATATTGTCTTCATAATGGTTTCAAATATTTAGATCTTGCTTTTTTTTTCCTTTAAATCATTGGCCATCTTAAAATATACACTCTTTTGACCTGGATTGGATGTATAAAAATGAGGTGAGAAATCTGCTTCTGATAAGAACTGCATTCCTACAGCTAACTGTGAGGTTCCTGCTGACAATATTTGTGGTGGCAGAAGTTCCTGGAAATGCTGGACAACATTATTCCTCGTGAAATCCAGCCTCCCACAGTCCCATCACTCAACTCTTACCCGTTTCAATGTCCTGTGCTCCCACCAGACAACCGGCAGGTCACAGGAATGGCCAAGGCTGCGCCAGCCCTCCCTGCCACACACAATCTAGTCCACAGTGCAGAAACAAAATGTCATGCAGGAAAAAAAAAACAATTATTTCCAGTGTTCATGGAGATAGAGAAAGAAAGAAAGTGACAAAAACAGAACATTAGTAAGAGGTGTGGATTATATGGAACCACCTTGGAAGGGTTAGTGGTGCTAGTCCCATGCAATTTGCTGGGAAAGCAAGTGAGTGAGGAAGAAACATCTGTTAGCAAGGTACAGCAAGGAGACCGGGTAGACAGAGTTCAAGACAAACATTACAATTCTGAAGAGATAAACAGTCCACAAGCTATCTTGTTTTGGAGATGAAAATATGAATGGAGCTGATGCACGTTTTGTTGAAATGTGCTTTTTTTTGAAATTATTTAGGACACAAGTATAACTTTTAGAACACTTCCTTTTTAAATTGAGTTTCTAAAAATATGTATTAAATTCAAATTTGGAGGAATATTTTAATTTAAAATATTTTTACTGGGAAGCTTTGCCATATTATTTTCAAATATTCTCATGAAAAATTATTTGGCACTTTTCAACCGGCTTGCAGGAGGGCAGGGGAGGGCTCTTCCTGGCCGCGCCGCTCAGTGAGCAGAAAAGGAGGATCCTCCCGAGCAAAAGAGGAGCGAGCAGAAGCGAAGCGATGAGATGTGTTATTGGCTACCCTGACCAAGGCCAGCTGGCAGACTGCTTCTCTGAGACGATGGAGAGAGCCAGCTGTCACGTGCTGTGGTCCTCCAGGTGCAGCTTCACTCGCTGCGGTCACTGGGCTAAGATCAGGGACTACAGCCAGCCGCAGCTCAGACACGCTTTGCTCACGTGCCCTGTGCAGTTTCAAATGCTACTGCAAGACCCCAAACCTGAAACCAATTCCTCTAGCAATAACTGACAGCTATGCACAACCACAAAGACAAGTGAGGTTTCATACACGAGAGGTATGATCTGAATCAACGCCTGCAAATTCATTTGAAAGGAGCAACAGAGTGACTTGGATTCCAGATTGCAGAGTACTGCTTTACACAGCTACACCACTACTGAATTAAAGACCTTGTTTCTGCCCTTCTCACACAGTATTCATCTATTTCTACTGCATCCGACCCCCCGTTCAGCTCGAATTCCCACTGCCTTTTTCACAAAACCTTCCTGCCTGGCAAGTGTCAGAGGTAGACGAGATGGCCTCGCTGCTACACAGATCCAGTGCTGTGTTCACACTCTGGAGGATTTTGTCCCTTTGGTCAAAAAATGCGGATTAAAATCTCTCCAGAGCAGGGACACGCTGCTCACACTCACACACCGTGGCCAGGAGCATGCACACACCGCCGGCACTCAGATCCTCGAGATGGCCCAGGCGCTTCGCTCCGTGTCCCACATGCACGGGCACGGCGCTGCGTCCGCAAGGCTACTCCGCTCGGATCCGACTGTGTGTGGACACAAGGGCTGGCCGCGACGCCTCCCCATGCAGGGACACGTACGTAGGGACGTGCACAGAGAAGTGACAGTACAGTGAGGCACGCTCGCTCGCAGGGATTCACACCTACCCACAGGGACACACACAGGGAGCCGCGCACGGACCTCACACACACCGGCCAGGGAGAGTTGCAACTCCCAGGCCTTCCAGGACACACACAGAAGCCAAGAGACATTACGGCAGGCACTCACTTGGATTTGTTCTCCTCATAGTGAGCACTGGTCTTAATGTATCTGGCCAGTTCTATCTGCATATCGCCGAATAAAGGAACCACCTGCAGCTGCTGGAAAAGAAAACAAAAGATGGTTGAAACACGGTAGAGCGTGGCTTGGGCCGTAGAGCATCACGAGGGACTGTGAAAGGGTATCCTGAAGCTACAAAGAGTGTTGAGCTCTTTAAAGCAAGTCGGAAAACTGGATGCAGATTCATTTCACATCTAGAAGTGACTGAAAAATATCACAAGGCTTTTTATGCCAGGGCAATCATCCCTGCAGAGTGCTCTGCAGGCCTGGACCTGCTGATGAGGGTCTGTGGTGCAACTCGGAGAGAGAGAAGTGTCACGCCATAAGCTGCTCTGGTGCCTGGACTACCAGAGTGATACAGCATCTTTCCCCACATGCTCGGATGTTATTTTGGCCCTGGGGTTCCTAGCAATATGTCTTAAAACTTTCCAGTGAATAGCAAAACACAGGCAATTACTGTTTGCATACAACATGGCTGCACTCCCCCTTTACATCTCTGAGGGATTTTGATGGGAAATAAACTCTAAGCACACCAAACACACCTCAAGCTTGACTAAACTTTCAACTGTGAACAAAACTCAAACCAGAACTACCTACAGTCTGGCAGTTAAATATGAAGTTCCAGCTTCATACAAAAATCCAGGCCCCAAATTCCCAGAAGACAGTGGCAAATTCACTATCCTATTATCACATGCTTCTCTTTTAGACTGATTCGAGTGGAGAATTTGTAATGCTGTCAGCAGGAATTCACAGTGGTGCCTTTCATAAATAGTTTGATGAAGATGTTGTTCATTTTCACTACTCAATCCTGGCCAATCCATAGAAATATAATCAGAAGGCAGTAAGCAGATGTTGTAGGAAGCGTAGTTGGCCTTTTCTTGAGATCTGAGGGTGTGATGTGCTACCCAGATTACTGAGTGAGACCACAGCAGCTGCTGGAAAAGTGTAAATGAAAGAGAATCCAGAAAGGGAAAAATTCTATGTAGAAGAAGATATTTCACCTGTCTGATTCTCTGATGGCCCAGAGCACTTTACAACAAATCTGTTTAGATGCACCAGAGAGGACCAGACTCTGCAGATTATGGCAAAGGCTTGATTTAAATTGAAGCAAAGAGTCAGATTAGCAGATCCAAACCATGGAAACCTCATAAGACTTTAGGGAGTAGCTTGATAAATCTCCTCTGCAGAGCTGCAGGCCTAAGCAGTTTCTCCAGGGACTGGGCAGTATTCAACCACCCCATCTCTCCTCCACAACATTAAGGCATGTGTCCCTAGCTCCCTAAGGAGAAGTTTGAGCCCTGCTCTGAAAGTTGTCTCCAGAAAATGACACAAATACCTGCACATAGTTACCCAGTCATTTAGAGTAAGGATGAAGCAACAGCTACATCAGCCTCTCCTGAAAGCAGCTCACTGGACTCAGGAGGGCCTTTCTGCTCTCATCCCACAGACTCAGCACGTCATGTATAAACTGCAGGTCAGTGCAAAGCACAGGGGTATCTTGTACCCTTTTGCTACCACTGACAAAGTCTTTCTGGCTCATCAGCAGTTCTCTGAGTAAAGAGATGGGGCAGAACAACTCTACTCAGAGAAAGTGCAGGGGAAGAGCTCTGTGACCACCTAAAGCCATAATCTTTCCACTTTCCACTAACAGAGAGCAAATGTTGGTAACACAGAAACTTTCCATCTTAGGAGAAAGATTAACTGAGACTTTGCCAAGGTCAAGTTACTGGCAAAATGACTCTGGAAGGAAAGCTCATGGTCAGCAAGATCAAAAAAAAAAATAACTTCGATACATCTAGGAGGTTATTCTGCTTCCCCACACTGTTCCATTATTCTTTGCTACCAACACATTTGTTCCTTGCCAGATCCCACCATGATGCCTTGGACTGAAATGGGCAAAATCCAAGATACCTCCTAGATTCAATCTGAGCCTACAAGCAGCAGAGCGATGTAATTCTTGTCTGCAAATCCAGACCAGGAGGTGCTGGCACTGCATGAAGGCAGAGACAACAAGCTAGGTCTCAGCCCATCTCCTTCTGCTGCTGATGACTAGTTTCTCAGACACACCAGACTTTAGGAGGAAGAAGAAAGTTTGTGCAAATACTTTCACCAAACCACCGAATGAGCTTTTGAGGAACATACTACACGTAGTGCAAGTTTCAGCTCCCCAAGAAGCTTTTTCTGTCCTATAGGGACCACCATTTACACATGAAATAAGAGCCAGATAAAAGTTGTCTGGCCAGCTGTGTCCTTTGGCATGTCAGCTCAAAAGTGAGGGCAAGGAAAAGGGACTGCAACAACCCACCACATGGACCTCAACAAATCGTTAGGATCTCAGTAGCTTGAAAGTATGATGCTCCTGAAGAGACTGTCTCAACCTGCCTAAAGAAAAACATTCCCACATCTAAAACAGGCCACGCTGTGTCTGAAACACCCTTCCCTCGTCCACAAAGCAGACCTCCCATCCCCTGCCCTCCCACAGCATCGGCCTTCACCCTTCAGCAGGAAACACACCAAGTCCATGCAACAGCAGCCAGCTGCCGAGCAAGGAGCACAGAGTCCTCAGCCCCCATCATCGACCCAGCTCCCGCAAGGTGCAAATCCAGCCCTGGGTGCTGCTCATGTGCCCACAGCCTCTCTTGGCACCAGCATCTGTTGTCTCATCCCTGCTGTGGCTCTGTGCTTGTCCAAGTTTATAGCAACTCTACTCATCATCCACCCTAGATAATTTCTAGACGCTTTGGTCTTTTGGAACTGTGAATGATTCCCATGATTTGGTTTTGGCAGCAAGTGCAAGTGATACTGGTCACTAAATCATCGGTCTGCAGTAATCTCCAGCCTCACCCAGGAAAGTCACTGACCTTGAAGAATTTGTCTATTTTGCTAAGGTTGATTCTCTTCTTGGCATCCAGTTTGTAAATGTTGCTGACATTCCCATCCATCAGGTATAGACCAAATCCCATCACCTTGAGAAGACAGAAAGGTTTTATTAGGATGAAGTTAGCAACACAGGCCAAGTTCTCCTTCACGTAACACAAGAAACCACTATTTCAGGGTCCTCTGCCAGGTGACACTGATGAGAAGACTGTATAAAATGTGTACATTTCTGCAAGGTTGTATGAGGGGGAACACAGAGGTAGACAGGGGACAGAGGGTGGATCTGTTTTTTTCTGTGCAAAAATATATGATGACACTTTGGTAATTTGCTTCTCCTCTCTCCCACATAAAAACAACCCCAAAGCTTCCCCACCCATACTAAAAAGGCAAATATTTGCTTCTAGAGGAGAACCAAAAACATTCAAAATATTCTTTTAACTTTTTTTGTCCTTTACTTCAGTACAAATCATTATAAATATTAACAAAACCACAATATCCTTCAAAGATCTTTAGATTACTCATACTGTGATAATGAAGTTCTTATGGAAAGAGGTGGCCAAGTAACTGACTTACAGTAAGGACACACATACAAAACAAGCAGATATTTTGGTATGCTCATCTTGAGGACTCTCAGGAGAATAAAGGAAAGAAAATGAAGAGAAACAGAGTGCTGGGAAGGTACTTCATCTTACAAAAAAAAAGAAGAAAAACTGCCTAAATACCCAGCCCCATCAGCACAGAAAAATCTCACCTTCAAGAGCATGTGTTTCTCACTGGGGGTGAGATACATTTTGTTTTCATAGTAATCCACACAGATGTTGACAATATCAGCTAGCAACTCCTCATAGCCTGGGATAACCTCTAGCTGCTGGTGCAAACACTGAAATATCAACAGGGACCACATTATCCACATGCACAGAGGAACAGCAAGAGCCAAAGGGAAAATATTTGAAGAACATATTTTGAAGAATATAATGATGATTCCCAGCTCACTAGGCCAGAACAAAGGCAAAGGAAATACTTCGTGTGTTTTTCTTAATATGACTGACCCTGTTGTACAACCTTCCTTCTCCAGGACAGCTCTCTCTTTTAGCCAAACATCAGACAGTTAAGAGGAAAGCACAGGGTTCACCTCAGAAAGAGGCTTTCTGACTGTCTCCTGTCTCTGTGTAATCACCGCAAGCTACAGGGCTTTTGGAGTGGTGGAGACATGGCAAGAGTCCTGATGTCTCATCTGTAGTCCGTGCACAAGCTGAAGAGATAGACTCCAACTCTCAGTCCTCCCTACCTCACCTGCATGTCACATCCTTTCCTCATTCAGGGCTGGATGGATTTCTATCAGAAAACAGTGGAAAAGTGGAAATGCCACCGAGAGCTCTTTTTATGTCTTTTAGACCTTCACTCTTGTCCTGACAAAAGACCTCCAAAGATAACCAGAACAATTCATTAGAGGAAGGCATTGCTGCAGTTATATACAGCCTGACTCAAAGCCCATCACAGTCAGTGAAAATGACCCATAATGAACAAGGTGGTTATGACCACAGTCAGGACTGATCTCAGCCTTGGCAAGTTCGTTGCCTCTGTCTACTTACAAAAATATGAACTGGTTGAACAGTACATGAAGTACAAAGGGACCTGCCTGTGTGATGCGGTTGTGGTTTGCCAAGAACATGGAGAGGTTCTGGGACTCCTGGATGGACTGCGGGTCTGCCATCTTCCTCAGAAACTGGGCAGCTCTGGAAGGGAGAAATCCAGTGTCATCAAGGGTCCCTCACCCAACACGAGATTCACACCACCCAACTTCTTTGAGTTCAGCTGCAGCTGCAGTACAGCAGCCTCCAAGACCCCCTGCAGGAAAGCTCTGTTCCTTTCTTCATTTCTCAGATAGAGAACTGAAACACAGAGAGGCTCAGCAATTTCCCTAAATTCACAAAGAGAACCTACTGCGGGGCAGAAACCCAGTCTGAAGCTCTCTACATCTGCCTGACCTCATTGCATGATCAATGCTCCCCTGCAAACCAGACACGGTCTTTCCCCACCTCCTACTAAAGAAACTGCCATCCTGGCTGCTTCTCCCCTCTTCACCTTTTGTACGCAGAGTGATCGTTTTTGACACTGCACTTCATGTTCTTCAGCTCATCCAGGACCGCAAACATGTTAATGAATTTCCCCAGAGTCAGGAGATAGGCCTCAGAGACAAAGTCCTTCCTCCTCTCAGCGTGGCACAGGCGCTTCACCTCGCTGCAGAACCGCTCGATGGCCTTGCGCTGCAAAGGAGACATTGCCAGCTCAGCGAGGCTCTAGGCAGGCCCAGCTCAGCTCTGAGCCCAGCTCAGAGCTGCTCAGCAGACAGCGTGACAGGCAACGGCCGCAGCACCAGGGGGAAACCCCCCACCCACCCAAGGCCTTCTGCATTTAACTGAAGGGCTTTTCTTGTGGGGGACAGGCACCAGCTCCACTCCCCACTGTTGGCCTGCAATAGGGCAGTGCTACAAATCAGCAGAACTGACTTTCAGCAGAGAAACAGCTGGCCACATCCACCAATAAACACTCCTGGAAGGAAAGCAGAAGCAAGTAGCATCCTTTGGCTCCACGCAGTGGAGGCTCTGGTCTTCCACAGACTTGAGAGCCAAGGGTGCTCACTGCTAACTGGAACAGAGACTACAGACAAGACCTCAGGACAGGCAAGGGATGAGGCACAGATTTTGCTTTGAATAGACCTTATATCTGCTGTCTGCTGCAAGGAAAAGATCTACCAAGAAACTCAGGCTGGCTGGATAAGATAACACCAAAGCAATAAATTGTTCCTGCTCCCCTCCTTGACAACTTACCTGAAAATACATGAACTTCATAAGCTTGGTGACTTCTGGCTCCAGGACTTCCACTGTTTTCTCATAAATTTCCACTCGGTTTGGCTGTTCATTACATTTCACCTGAAATGCAAAGACAAATCATTGTATCAGCATTAGCATTTCCAACACCATTGTGAGCCTACAGTGACCATCATCTTCTGTTTATTTCACAATCCATCCGGTACCCATTTGAGGACAACAGAGGGATTTGAGAAGAAGCTTCTTTTCATGGCAATAGTGATGAGAGGAGGGGTTATTTGTCAGATATGAAATTCTCTCCATGCATTATAAATAGGCATGAGCCTGACTGTGAAAAGTAACATCTTTTAATGCATTTGTCTGGAGCAGAGTACGTAAAAGGATTATGGACTTGCTATCTGGACTTGATATAGCAATGTTAGTTTATTAGCTCATAAATTTTTCAAAGACTTTGTGTTGCAAAAGGCACATGGCACCATGCTACAGATACGCAATGGTCCTGCTGGGATAATTCCAGTTGTATTGCAGACCCGCTAAAGATCACTGGACAGGTATGTGGCTAGCAGCAATGAACTAAGACAGTTCTATATTACAGTCCTTGGAACCAAAACATAAGGAAAGACTTATCCAACTGCTACCCACCTCATTTCCAAATGGTGACTGAAAAGTCCTAGAAATCCTATTGCCAAATTTTTTGGGGGAAACCTCACTGTTCCAGGCAATGTTTCATGTTCCTATCCAGAGTGTTTTTTGTCTCCAGCTGTTGCCGATGTAAGGCTGTGATGGGACTGACAGAGCCTGGTGTAACTTTGGGGCCCAGCAGTGGATCCACAGCACACAAGGAGGTGAATCAGCTGGCTTTGCATGTGGGGAGATGCAAGAGCAGCTACAAAACTGTCTTCACCCCTACCCCTGCAGCAGGGGAATCTAGTGACTGTGGCTAAGAATTTCACACTGTAGTCAGATAATATTGATGAGGAGGAGTATGCAGCTAAGAGTAGCTCCATGGTATGGGGATGACTCACACATTTAGCTATCGGCACAACTCTGCTCTTTCTCTATAAAACCATGTTTCTTCATGCAGTACGCAGGGTCTGCACATAACCAAATGGGGCACCAACTTGCCAGGTATAAGTAAGGGTTAGAAAAGGCATCCCTAGGGGCTAGTCCTCCGTGGCAAAGTGCAGAAGGCACACTTATTCCAAGAGCAAATCTTCCAAATCCGTGAATAAACACTCCACGGCTGACACCTTAGTGTCAGCTCAGCCATGGTCTGCCTCCTGCTAGTGTAACCAACAGAAGCAATAGCAGCACAGCATCAAATATAAACAGGAGATAAGCAAATACCCAATCAGTGGCAGAAATCTGCCCTTGCCTGGGTCTCATGGGACCATTAGCAGAGTATAACCCTGAGGGAACTGAGACTCGACCTTTCCCGGGAAGCACAAAGACAAACTCAGCCCTGTCAGCCATGCGGAAAAATCTTTTCCTGGCTCCCGGGAACCACTGCAGATCCTTTTGTCACTAGGGTTAATGCAAACACACGGAATCTGCCCTGTTGCACTGCTAGTCTGCACTTGTACAGTGATCCAGCGTGTGTTCACACCGCAGAAGACAAGCGTTGAGCTGGAGCCTGAATCACAAATTCATCGGGCCACACAGGCAATCTTACTCATGCCTGTAGGTGTTTGCAGGATGAAGCCACCAAAACTCAAGCTGCAGAGAAAAGGGCTTGTAAACAGCTGAGAAGAGAACTAGCAGCAGAGGAGGAGGATGCAATTGCAGAAAGCTGCTGATAGAACTTGAAGGGTAGATCAAGACTTTCAGGTCTATGAGCAAAGACAGGCATTCAGAGGAGATCTGGCTGGAAAGCAGATGTTCTCCTTTCAAGAAAATTTTCTGACATATCAAAGTGCTCCTTCACATACACTAGCACAGAAATAATGACATTGCTTTAAGTAAAGCAAAGGCTAACCGTTCTCTGGACAGAGAAGTAGATAAAGAACCAAGTCAAAAAAACACAGCACAGACCTAAGTAACGAGCTGGACCAGAGCAGTGCTCAGCTAAGCCCTGTTAGCAACTGTGGGAAGAGCAAGCAGGTACAGCTGGGCTGCAGTTACATCAGGTGTGAATGCCTTGGGGAGCAGGGGAGGGGCTGAAGGAAGCAGGAGATATATTTAAGGCAGTCAGCCCCATCTAGTTGCTTCCTTGGGGACTGGCATGGCTTGGGTAGGAGTGTGTTGGGGCATGGAGCAGTTCATATATGTTCAGAGCTCTTATATATGTGAATGTGTAGAGCTGGTGTCCTATGCTAGGGCAGGAGTACAGGTCTGTCTTTACTAAATGTCTGTTTACTGCTGAGATTCATGGCTGAGGCCCTTGCTGGGAAAGGCAGTTTGAAGATCTGGGGTTCTCTCCTTTCAACATTTCCTTCCACTTCTGTCTTCTCTGCTTATTTCTGTTTCCAGCCCAAACTAACCCAAGGTGAAGGCAAAGCTTGCTAGCTGCCCTGGAAGGGAGCAGGTACCTGGGGGATGGCTCGGGAGCAGCTCCTCCACGTGTAGAGCATCACGGCGTACTCGTGGCCCTCCTCCAGCATCTCATTCTGAAACACACACAGAGGCGTCGCTGCAGCGGGGCTCATGCCCGTGGCTCCGTGTGGCTGCAGCGGCACCGGGCTGCCCCAGGGACTCACCATGCTGGAGTGCACTGTCGCCTGCTCGATGTACCTGGCGATGCCTGTTACAAAGGCGTTTCTGTCCTCAAAGTTTGTGTCAAAATTAGCCTGTGGGTGCAACAGAGAAATAGGGATTAAAACACTGCTAGTTTGTTCACCTGCTATGAACAAATGGGAACTTTTGCCCAAAATGTTTCATGAGTGTATCTGCCCTTCAGACAACCTCTCCTCCCAGAAAACCCCTGAATAAATGTAGACAGGAGCAGGCAACAAAAAATGGGAGATATGGGAAATCACTGGGTCTCTAGGTCTGATGTAAACTCCTTTTTTGTGCAATGCTGTGAATCACATTTTCGTAAGAGGAAATCCTTCAGGTTATATGTGCAAAAACACAGCAATCAAGACTGACAAGCTCTTGTAAAATCAAGCTAAGCCAGGTGGGGAATGGTTATAAGGAATTGCAGCTGTATAAAACAGCAAACCTCTAGTGATTATGCTAAAGATATTTGTCCATTAACTGAAAGACAGATGCAGCCTCATTAATTTCTATTTATTCTCTGGCTGCTATGGGAAGACCACATCCTGTCATCAGGAATTGCAAAGAATAAACACAAAGAAAGGGCAGGGAAAGAGATGTCTGTAAAGCATAAATATGAAAGCATCCCATGCAGATGTTATCAGCTCTAGTGTTGCTCCCGAAAGCAGATATTTTGACAAAAAAGCAATGTTTTGGAAATAGTTAACTGTTTAGAGTACGGATATGGGAATAGGAAACTGCAAAACAAGGCAGGGGAAGAAGCAGTTCAGCTGCCCTGCTGTAGCTGCCCATACCCATGGCTTTGGCAATTTCCTCAGTGAACTGCAGGCCAGAATGCAGACAAGTCTCAGGTGCTCAGAGTTGCTCTGGGCTACATCATTAGCATTGCAGAAAGCACAGTCAGCTCAGGATCTGATTTCTTCGGTACCCTCCAGCTTGCTGGGATGCCGGGAGCACAGAGCCATGGCCACGAGGCTGTTTTTCCTAGTGCCTCAAGGACATCATATGTGGGATAAAAGCTAAGCCTACATATGCATTTATGGGTATCAGGAGAGAGAACTAAATACAAACTAAGCATGATGTGGAAACAGGTTTGGTGGAAACAGGCTTGGCTAATATCTCTGGATCCAGTTTGGGCTAGGTCTCTAGGCTTAACTGTGCACATGATCATGGCCATGAAATGAGAGCATGCCAAAAGGCTGCGCCCTGAGCCCCACACAGGCCTACAGTAACAATTACTTGGTGAAGAGAGAGGCTAAAATGATATCAAGATTTTCCAGGGAGAGCTGAAATTTGAACAGTTCAGAAATGCCTTTGGGTCTGATAACCTGCAGAGATGCTAATGCTACTGAAAAGACCACGGTCCAACCTGGTGAAAGAGATACTGTAATTTCAGAAGCTTGAGTACATGGCAAGGCAATCACTGTACGGTGTATTTATACACTGCTGTGGCTAAGTCGTGAAGACAGGAGTGGCAGGACAGAGAAAGTAACCCCATGTTATATTTAACCCTGGGTGTAGTCTATAGGCCGGGGTGTGGTGGCCAACCAGTTGAGGCATCCCACTGCGGATCCAAAAGCAGCACTTTGAGCCTTGCCCTGGGATCAGGCCAAGCTTTGCTAGGTCAGTGCAGCTGCAACTCAGTCTGTGGCAGCTCAGACCAGAGAAGTGATTTTGGCTGCTGCTCTCCCTTGTTGCTGTTGGCCACTGAGACTGGCATAGCCCAGTCAAACTTGGGCAGAACTTCATTTTGACCAACATAGAAGATGCAGACACTACCATAAAAAGAAACCACTGAAATACGTGCATTATAAAACATTGCCCTTATCATAAATCTTATCTGCTGCTTCATACCCATTCATGTACTCCTGTCCTCATTTTTAACTTCCTGACATCTTGCTCAGGATTCAAGACCTCTTTTACTAATCTCCACCACTTTCCTCTTAAAGCCTCCAGGAACATATTCATGGCTAGATCTGTTCTGGCAGTTAAGGAATTTTCCCTTCAACCTGGTGCACATCGAATAATTTTCGTTAGTTCTGAAAGCCCAATGCACTCCTCTGCTTTTCTCGAGTCACTGGTGGAAAGCTGGATGGTACCTGGTACATGATGGAAGATGGAGGTGGCTCGATGCATGGCTGCTGGTCTGGTAGAGGCAGCTCCTCCAGTAAGTCCACGTTGGACAAGGCATCCTCTAGCGTGACGTGTGTTGTCATGATTCCAGCCGTTCGGTTTCCACGCTACATCCGAAGGAAAAGAAGATGTGATAGAAAAACAACAGCCAGAAGAATGAAAAACGTCGAAAGACAATGAGTGCCATGACTGGTTTGCAGGAGACATTATTATTAATTGTTTTATTTTTATATTTATTTATTTAGCATATTTAACAAGTCTCTAAGTCTTCTCTCCTTCTACAATTCAATAACAGAGCTGGAACACAGAGTAAGAGGGACACAACAACCGATACCCTTCACTGCTTAACTCTATGCAAAACTACTTCAGACACAGAATAACTCCATGTGCAGAGCAGCCAGAGTAAAAGTGCATGCTCCAAACCACTTTTACCTCAGGTAAAAGTGCACGCTCCAAAACGCAAGGCAGTGCGATTAAAAACATGTCTAGAAGACGCGTGGTTAGAAAAGCATGGCCAGAGCCGACACTCACATGGTCTCCTTCTCAAGCACGTGGAATGACACTGGAAACCGTAAACAGCAAGTCACTCTCTGCAGAGTGAACCGGAAAACATCGAGTTCTGCACGGCTGGGCTGTGGCGGTGCGAGCAGCAAAAAAGGAAGCTGAAGTTAGAAAACAAAACAGAACAAAATGCCCTTTTCCTTTTATTGTGCCCTGCTTCTGCCACACACCCAGTGTCCCCCCAGTCCTGGCCTGCAATGGAGCTGCTGATGGCAGTGAAATCCAGCAGTAATTACAAAATGAAACATTTCTAAAGGCCTCCCAAGCACTTACCTATGTGCTGAGCACAAAGCAGCTAGTGGGAAACGTGGGACAGAAACCTGCTTGGCCCCTGCTCCTGCTGCTCTTCCCCTCTGCAGCGAGCACACAAACACACAGGGATGGCTGCTGTTTTGCCCACAGAGCTCTTGTGTAACCAGAGCCACAGGGTTCCCCTAGTTAATCCCTAATCCGAGTGCAAGAGCTGTGGCTGACCTGGAGTGCATCTCCTAGAAAACTGCCTGCATGAATTTAAGCATTTGCAGTGACAGAGAACTAGCTTTAAACATTGACATGTTCAACCTACAAATCTCTCCCCCTGCAGAAAAAAAAAAAAAAAAAAAGCACTATTTTTGCAGTCAGTGCCTGTCTGATTTCAAATGTGAGCCACGGAGATTTTTTCGCTGTTGCCTGCAAGACAGTGCAAGACAGTAGCTCTTTATTACCTCAGTTTCCATCAAGACGCTTTGAGGTTTCAGAGTAACCCTCCTGCAACCTTCTCCTTTGCCACACCAAGCAGATCAGACTCTTCAACTGCCTTCTTGCAAAGGGTATTTGCCAATCATTCAATCATTTCTTTGGTTTTTCTGGGAGCTTGAACCAATTTTTTTGGTTCAACTTTTTTTTTTGCTGACGAGTGGACACCATAGCCAGGTGCAAGATGACAGTGGTGTCCACATAAAACCAACACAGCCTCCCTGCTCAACCACAGCCCCCTCAGCCAGGGCTGCTCCATAGGAGCTCCCATTCGCCTGATTATCTTGATTATTTACCACTACCATNCCAACACAGCCTCCCTGCTCAACCACAGTCATGGCAGGCCCTCAGCTTGCTCCATACGAGCTCCTGTTCAACTGATTATCTTGATTATTTACCACCACCACGGACGGACAAGGATGTCGGTGTGTCCATAGACAGACACGGGCACATGCGGCGGGTAACGCAGCCGAGGGGAAACACATAGCACATCATCCCGAGCCGGTTCTGCTGGCAGGAAGCGCGGGCTGCGCCTGCCCTTGTGGCCTTGGCCACCATCGCGCCGCGGGAACACACGTGGGCCCAGCAGGTCCTGCCCCGCTGCCTCAGCCGCTGCCCCAAGGTCCCGGGCAGCTCATGGTGCTCTCCAGCACATGGAGTAAGCGCTCGGGGAAGAAAAACCTCAAACAGCCCCTTCCCTGCTTGCTCCGATTTCTGCTTCCTCCTCCCCTCCTTGTGCTAAAATTGTTTCCTGTCACGAATTAGAGCAACCGTCAAAACCGGCCATTACAAACCAGCGTGCCGCAGCCGGCGGCGCCTTCCTGCTGTCTCAGCGAGTGCCGCTCTGCACCGGGGCTGCAGCTCAGCCTGCCCCGGCCATGGACCTTCTGGGTCATCCTCCGCTTTGCACCATCCAGGGCTTCAACACTTTCCTTCAGCTGCCCAAAGCAGCCCCTCTGGTACTCGCACTTGCCTAAATATCTCAGGCTCAGGAATGGGAAACCCCTGCATGTCCCACATCTAAGGACTGTGGGTGTTCACTGGACTTGCCCATCATTTTTTTCTCTAAGCCCAGCTCTAAGGCTACTTTGTTGGCAATTCTGCTGTAACCAAAGGCTCCTCTCCTTACTCTGTTATTGGCGCCATGCTGGGACACGTTTCCAGGGTGCAGTACAGGGCTCTGCTCTGCTGAGCAGCACAGAAAAGCTCAGCACAGGAGAGTCCCTGCCCCGAAGATGTTGCCGTCACACACAGGAAGAGGGAGAGCGCGTACAAATAACGCCTAGAAAAGGAAGCACAAAGCGGCAGCAAGGTGGCACAACCCATCCTGTGCCACCGCTTCCGAGCTGAGTGTGAGCACGAGGGTGCAGAGGGAGCAAACACACGAGCTTTGTGGCTTGAACCAACGAGTCTTCACTGCAAAGAAGCAAAAGGCTCTTTGGCACCGTGCCATTCCAGCAAAACTGTTGAACATGAGCCAGGCAGGTCCTAACACCATCCTAGCGAGAGCCTTTTTCTTCTGCAGCGCCCAAAAGGTGGCTTAGAGCATCGAGCATTTTCACTTTCCAGCATGGCCAGGTCTCCTCGTTGAAGGCCACACGCAGCGGAGATCCAGAACGACTGCCCTAAGGGATGGGGGCTCCTTGGCGCTGCAGGAGGAGGAGATGCATTCGTACAAACACACTGCCCATGCGGAGCCAGCGGGTATGCTCCATATTGCGTGTGCCAGCACTCAAGTGGCAAACTCAGGATACAGTGGGGCAAAACCCTCCCATGTGTGTCAGCATTCAGAAAAGCAAAAGACCAGGCAGAGCTTCTACTGACATACCAGTCCCATGCCCAGAGGACCAGAAGCAGAAGCCACGAGGTGCTCATCAGCCACCTCCGCACTGAAACACCTGGAGCTCTGGAGCAAGCACAAATTCATGTCGTTCCCCATCCCGCTTGCAGGCTGCTGGCGGGATCCACACGGAACACACCATCCCACCACTCCTGAGGCTGAAATTAAGAGTTCCCGTATGGTGAATTGTCCCAGGAGCAGCCTTGGGGCCAGATTTAATAGATAGCATAGGAGTGAGGTCAGACAGAGCGAGGACAGACAGCCTGGATGTCTGACCTTGAGATCACAAGGCAGGTCCTGCCTTTCACCCTTAAATGCTTGCGCAGCAGCATCTCTGCAACCTCATCCTCTTCACAGTCATGCACTGAGGTGAGTAAGTCTTTATTATTGGAGCCGCTTGGGGGAACACAGGAAGGATTTTAAATTCAGGGCCGTAATGAACACTTACACGCGTGTGCAGTTGGTTTCGAAGCTGTGCAGCGGAGAGCTACAGGGAAGCAGCACAGGTTATTTTGGTTCTGCAGCTTGCCTGCCTCTATAGAAGAGATCCGTGGGGGAGCTGAGCAGGAAGGGAGGAAAGACATGACAGCAACTGCCCTAGAGATGGGTAATAACACAGTGTCCAAGCACTGGTAGGCATGGGGTGAGACCTCGGGTCAAGGTGAGTGGTGGGAGAGATGACAAAATACAGAAAAAGGACAAACGTGTCCTGGTGGTGTGCTGGTCACTTTCTTTTCTAGCTATGCTGCCAAGTCCCTGGGAAACCTGGGGAAGTCACTTAACTGGAGCATTTCTCGTAGACATGCCTCACCGTTAGACGGTACATATTCCTGGCCAGTAACAGACTTTTAGCCAAGAAGAATAACTGCAGGGTGCAAAAGCTTTGACCCTTGCCTGAAAAACACAGGGGCACATCTAGGGCACATCCTCCCCTCACTCCCCATGGGGNAGACTTTTAGCCAAGAAGAATAACTGCAGGGTGCAAAAGCTTTGACCCTTGCCTGAAAAACACAGGCTGGAAGTCCCCTGTGTTCTGGGCACATGCCTCCCCTCACTGCCCATGGGGAGAATCACCTGTAACTGCAGCCAGCACAGCAGGCAGGAGGCTCTGGCACAAACTAAAACAGCCGGGATGAACCACGCTGGCAGAACCGGGCTCCTGCCTTGCTCAGGCACCAGTGTTAACAGCCATAAAATTATCCTTCTCATTAAAAAGGAAGCCAAACTGCACAGCTCCTGAAGGCATTTTGTTGTATCTCTGTTCTGCCTTTTCTACCATCCCCTTGAGGCCAAGTTCCAGACATTTGTGTCATCTTCCCTCTCACCATCAGAATTATTTTGAATTTTTTTCTTGTAGAGTTAGAGTAGCTTCGTCAAATTTTTATGGTGCCAATGAAAAAAGGCCAAGAGTTGTTACAGGGAGCTACATCTCCACTATATTTGAGAAACCCAGACCAAGTTTGCAAGCAATCGCCATTGTTGACCGTTAAAGCACTTCTTGGGAAATTAAATCATACAAAGACAGTGTTGTTAATAGTTGGCCAAAAATTGAAAAAAAAAAAAAAATCCCCCTTTTCCTTACAGAGATGATAATTGTTTATTAATAAAATTATTATTACAAGATCAGTATGGCCTGGTTTGCTCAAGAAATCTTGGTCAGAAAATGGAAGATTTTTCCAAGTTCCTTGTGCTTCATTAATAACAATTAACTATACAGGAGAAAAAGGAATTCTCTGTTACAGGGAATTGCTCAAGGAATGTGATGGACATCCAAACGTGGGTCCTCTAACCCACTGCAGTGACTAATCTCCGACACCCGTCACGATGTGAAACACCAGCCGCTTTTCCTTTCGGTCTCTGCACGGGGCCGGCAGGGCTGGGGCTCCTGCGCGTTAGCGACCGAACACAATCCGGTGAGATCTCCATGAGCCAGAAGCCGCCGTTGGAAACCCCCATGTAGAGGAACAGATGGCGAAGGGGGACAAGCTCTGCTGCTAGCAGCGGTATCCTCTTACTCGGCAGGACCCCAACGTCTGCCCCACACACCCTCCCCCTTCCAAAACCAAGCAGCACACAGGGCTCGCGACCACTAAGGCAGCACCAAGGAGTTACTGGGTCTTTTTAGGCTCTTTTCTTCCTGTTGTGCCTTTCTGATTGCCTAAGCCCATGGAAATTTCCTTCAGAATCCTGCCAGGATGCTGTTCCTCTCCAGGTGGGATGTGGCTGCCACCCGGGAACTTGCTGCCAACCTCCTTGGTTTAAAAGTTCAATACAAAGAAGCGCTACCGGGGCACGTCTCCATCACAGATGGCCTCGTGCGTGCGGAAAACCAGAGCGTCTGCAGCGCAAGGCATTTGTCGACTCTAACTGAGGCTGAGGCACGAACCTCGAGAAACCTGCAAGGGCCATGAATCCCCCAGAGCCGGAGCCCATCGCTCCCGGCCTCTGCACAGAGCTCATCGCTTCCTCCTCCCTCGCCTCCCTCAGGGACACCATTTTTAAACGCTCCCGATGATGATGGGAGCACCGACCGGCAGCCAGGGCCACCTCTCGCTCCTCCGCCCGGCGCATCCACCGCTCCTCCATCCCTTCCGCCCCCATCCCTTCTGCCGGAGCATCGCTGCGATCCCGGCGCTGCCGTCGCCCGCGGAGCATCGCTACAGTGCGGGTGCTGCCATCGCCCATGGAGCATCGCTCCCACCACAGAGCTGCCGTTGCCCACGGAGCATCGCTCGGAGCCCGGCGCTGCCATCGCCGCCAGCAGCGGGGCCTGCGGCACATCCCGGCCCGGGGCTCGTCACCCTCCTCCGCGGGGGGACGCGGGGAGCCGCCGGGGAGGTGATTTGGGGTCTTTCCCCCGCGTCGCTCCGCAGCCGCTGCAGGGAGGCTCCGCACTGCAGGTGGCTCGATGCGCTGGAGGCCTCCGCGCACCCCCCGCCGCCTCCGGCCTCCTCCTCCACCTGCCCCGCGCAGCGCAGCCCCCGCGCAGCCCCCGCGCAGCGCAGCCCCCGCCCCGGCGCCGCTCACCTGCCGCTCGGCGCGCACAAAGAGCAGGAA
>VWPW01028083.1:14432-57588 GCA_013389825.1 Crypturellus undulatus | reverse complement strand
CCGGGCAGCGCGGGGGATGCGCGGCCCCCCGCGGCTCTCCGCGGCCCGGGCTGCGCCGCCGCCCTGCGCGGGGACGCGGATTGCCCGAATGCGCGGCTAAAAGGGGACGATTTGCGAAGGGAAAAGGATGGGAACCGGGATGCGGATGCGGATGCTCTCGCAGCCGCCGGGAAGCGCGGCGGGGACGCAGCGAGGGGCTCGGAGGCAGCCCCGCGGCTCCCCATCTTGCTGCTGCCAGGGCGCCGAGCGGGCAGGCGCCGCGCCGCGCTTGTGCCATGGCCGGATTCATTTTTCCTACTGCGTTAATGACAGCGCTATTCCCATAATATCTATCAAGCCTCGGTTCGCTGAGCATGGAAGGGACGACAAGCAGAGGACAATGCCTTTGCCCAGGGCTCCAAGCCTCTTCGGAGTCAGCACTACATCCCAAAGATGCTCCTTCGCGTTTTGGCATTTGGCGTTTTCTCAGGGAAAAGCTTCCAGGTCTTCTGCTCATGCTTCTTCTTAAAGCTCCAAAACAGCTGCTCAGATCTAGTGTGAAATGTGATCTGGACCTCCTGCAACCTCCAGAGTGACATCTCTGCATGGTGATTTATGCAAACCTTGCAAGGGGCTTTCATTCATTTTTTCTGCAGCCCTCTTGGGTTCGGATGCTACTGCCTGTTAAACAGGCATCAGTGGGTATCCAAGGATGGTTGAAAACCCAGTACATGTTCAGATACATTTCTGCAGTGGCCCCTGGCAAGTTTCCTTTCCTGAATATCAGTCTCTGCTAAAAATGGACTAGATCTGGACCTTTCCAGGATTCAGATAACTCCTGCTGATTGCTTACTGCAATCTGCTGCTCTTGCTGTCCACAGCAGCCTGGGTCTGAGCTTGCTCGGACTCCCTGTGAGCTCTGGGTCCACGTTGGCTCCATAGGGAAGCGGGGGCACCAGCTCTGCGCTGGAGCTCGGCTGCGATAGGAAGAGGGGATGCATCAGACTGGACGCGCTAAGGTCTGCAAACTCCAAAAGCAGCAAGACAGAGTCTTCAAAACTGTCTTCGTTTAAATAACACCACACCTGAAAAGAACTATTAATAGCACCTCTATGAACAGACCCTCTTCCTTCCCCTGTGTAGCAGTTTTCTGCTTCAGCTCTAACTGGAACATTTTGCAGCCACGGTTCCTCTTTTTACTCTCTGTTGCTTGTCAGAAAGGTTCGGTAAATTAGCATTCCTACTGCAGATCCAAGAGATTTAACAGCTAATATTACTCTGAGGCCTTGGGTGAAACAAGGTCAATTCAAGAAAACTGTGGCAGTGAAAACTGTTGCGAATATTTCTTTTTCCCTTTTTTTTTTTTTTTTTTTGGTTTTGACTCATCCCCATTACCAGCCAGGCTAAGAGTGATAAGAATTCTGTGACAATTATGATATTATTTTAATTTTCTGCTCTATGCAGAAGCAGATGAGCTCTGCTTTCAGGGGGCTGGCAGCACCAAACCAGTTCCCAGGGGTGCTGGGAACTGCCGTGGTGGAAGACGACTGTTAAAGAGTGTCTTAGTATCCTGCAGTTGTCACAGTATGGCACCATCATTTTAAGATTCTTCAAGTATCTTGAATATATTAGCGGGCAAACATTGTTTCAGAGCATTCAAATATTATTATCCACAATTTACAAAGACCCAAAGAATTTAAAGCCATGACACGTACATGAATGCAAAGTGAAAGCCACAGTTGGGACAAGGCAATTTATTGTTTTCAAAAATATGTCTTGTTTACATAGAAATTCCTACAAAAGAAGATTTGAACATAAGTCCTAGCAATATTATCTTGTGCAACAGTAACTACCTAATAAATACTACATTTACCTCATCTGAACATAAATATAGCTTCCAAAACACTGCATAGCAAAGCAATATTGCTGCTGCTTAATAGCAGCTTTCTCAGGGCTAGCAGATCCCTGGTTCTACCAAGGCAAAGGGGGAAGCATGCCAGAAACTTGACTTTCTGAGGCACATTGAGGGTGCCTACACACAGGGAAGAACTACTCACAGTACTCCAGGGGTTATGTGGATTCTCTAAGTGCAACCCGGACTGAGGGAAAAAAAGGGGGCTTTGGCCAAGGGTTCTCCAGTTTAGTTTTAGATGTGCAGTGACACGTACAGAGAGCTACTGAAAAATTCACTGACTAAATGCAAACTTTAGCACCACAGAAACAGCAACAGGTTAAATCAAAAGGATGCAGGGTATGAAGAGCAACTTGGCTTATGCTCACAGTAGGAGAGAATTAAAAACTTGTTTATAGGTACACATATTCCACCTATTTGTCCAGACTGTCGTGATATTTTTGGCATCAGTGGTGACTTGAAGGCAGGTGTCTAATCCTGTGTTCGGCATGATCCACGTCTAATCTGAATGATAGGATTCGCTTTGCTTAGGAGAATCGGTCTGGATGATATTTATAGGAGTAAAACAAAGAAAATAATGTGAAATTAAAGCCAAGTAGGAAGATATATGACAGGAACAAGTGCCTTGCCCATATTCATACAGCTCAAAAGATGTTCTGGCTCACAAAAGCCACCTAGAACCATGGGTCTGAAAAATACAAGCAGTAAAACCTCCTTCTATGAAGAAACAGTTTGATACAGGATAAGTGAGATCATGGGATTACATATCCCAGTATTTCCTTGTTCCATTTTTGTTGGCAAAGATCTCTGAACCTGGCTTCTGTAATGACATCAAAACCTGTTGCTGGAAAGTTATTGTACTGTGGTCACAACTCAAAGTTATTGTAAACTGTGGTCACATAAGGTTTATTCATGTCCTAGCTTGCCCAAACAGAGGAACATTGCAGATGCATATCTGCACATATGCACCAGTCCACTTCTCCAATTATCCTTATTCATCTGCAGAAACATCTACAAGTTCTGCACAACACTAACACCCACACTTTTGTTTTTGAGATGATTTATGTCAAAAAAAAGCCTCTGTCTTGCAGTAAAAAATGTTGATTTTAATTGAAGTACCAGGAGATACTGTCCACAACTTGTTCCCATATAATGTAGCACTCAGCATGAAGTACTCAGACAGTCCACCCCACATAGGGCTTTCCTTCTTTCTTTTGTTTTTGATTTAGCAGTTTGTTCCCAGAAGACAGTAAGAAGGCTTTACCTTGTGATGATTCAGTTACTTGTTGGAGTGGGAAAAAACATTTCTTCTTACCACTGGAGTGCTGAGCACATAGTCCACAATGTTTCAGTCTTGTGGCAATCCTTCTGGAGCACTCTGGCTCTTTCCTTCCAAACAAACTAGTTCAGGAGGAGGTTCCCATGTGTTTTAGACATCAGATAATCAGATCATGGGATCCAGTCTCACCCTGGACCACAGCACTCTGCACTGTTGAGTCACCCCATACTCAGGCCAAAGACCTTGGTAATTTTATCTTCTAATGTTGAAAGAATGAAGAAAAATATAATAAAAACTTTTACCTTTGACCTTTTCCTACCAAGAGTGTCCCCATTTACATTAGAATCACTAAATAAGACTTGAAAGTATTTCAAGACTATTCAACACATTGCTTCTTCTCTCCTTCAGCATGCACATGGACATACTCCTTCAGCTTACACAGTACCAGCATCCTGTTCTTCTTATGCCACGGTTCTCAGAAAATCATCCAAAAGAAGAACAAAGCCATCTTGAAATATCAACATCAAAATGCAATGACTATATCCAGCCTGTTCCCTTGTGTCCCAGGCCTATTGCTGTTAGGAGCTTTCAGGTCCAGGCCACTCTGAATTAGAGAGCCACAGAAAAGTCTAATTGGTCCTCCTCATTTGAAGACTTTTTTTTTTTTCTTTCCCTCTAGGGAAAGCCTTCATTTGGGAATTCTCTAGACTGCTATAGTAATGTCAGATATCTTAGATTTGAGATGATATTTTCATGAGAAATGGACTTGCGGGTCTGTGTGGTTCAGGAATCTGTGCTGAACAGCTGTAGGACTTGTTCCCATATTCCTGGCCAAGCCAGAAGTCTGTGCATGTCTGCTCTCTGGAAGACACAAGGATTAAGGGCCTCTGCCCTCTCCTGCTGTCCCAGGAATACAGTAAATGTCTGCGGTGCGATGATTCCTGTTAATGCTTTCTGTGGGGAAAATCATCTGTCCTCTCCGGATTCTGTTAACTTCACTTAGTGGCCAATGTCATGATCAAACTCAGAGATTTCACTCAGTTGGTAAAGCAGAAGAGAAAAGGAAGGCCGATCATCTTTCCTCTGTGCAGGGGAGAGTGAGAGAGAGAATATTAATGTCAGCTTGAGAGGAATGATAAGATTAGGAAGGAAAACCATGTGAAAAAATTATTATCAAAAGTAAAATTCACTCTTACAGAGAAAATGCCAATGGAAGAGTGGATTTTCTGTGTGCAGTGTTTCTTTTCTACTAGCAGTGAATTTTGCCTAGTAGACACTAAGCACCTTGTAGTGGGTTAGCTATCATTGATACCATCCATATCAAAGCTGAGCCCTATAAATACAAAGCTTTCTTAGGAAGAAAATTGTTGAATTAACCTGAGTTAAGTGAACTACATAGGTTCTCAGTGAAAGGAAAACGGTCTATGGAGACAGCACCTTAAATAAAAGGCAAAGAACCTAGAGTTAAACTCAGCTTGCTAACTCAGATGAAAGCTGAAAACTGCCTCACCTCCAGGATTTTATCTTGTGACCACATATGAACTGCATGCCCTCTTCCCCTAAAAGATATGGGGCAGAGAGCTCTTGTTTTTGAGAATCAGGGTTTCACATTAAAATACTAACCATGCTCCAACAGTGGCTCATGACCTCATAAACGGCCTTGGAGGCCAACTTGGGTTTGTAAAGCCGGAAACCTGCATTGATTTCTTCCACCACTTCTCCATTGGTGCGATTCTCATAGGGGATTTTACCTTCACTGAAGACCTCCCACATCAGCACTCCTAAAGCAAACAAACAATGAAATAATAACAAAAAAGCAACAATAAAATCCACAACTGGCCTATAGCCACTTTCCACCCACTCTTCTCTGTAGCTCGCTGTTGATGTCTGTTCCTTGGAAAAGCTTTTTCACTCAGGTTCTGAGAGCACGTCTGGAAAAATAGGCCCTTGCACATCAATACAGTCAGATGATGCCAGTGAAAATCTCTGTCCAGCACCGAACTGTGTGGAAGTCCCAATCTGGGTCAGTCCCGTTTGGGCTCTCTCTGCCTCATGGCAGATTCTAGCACAACAGGAACTTCTTTCCCCCACTGAGCCAAATGAAGTCTAGGAGCATTATGTGTCAGAAATCAGTGCTGTTTGTCTTCTCCTCTTTCTTCTTCCCATGTGAAGAAGAGGCAACTCTAGTGAATGTACTCCATCCAGATGTCTAATGAGGAGAATAGACCTCTCTTTTTTGTCACTGATGTTTATGTATTTTTGCTTCTAGTTAATCACATGTAAGAGAAGTCACTGACATTCATGCCAGCAGTCTATCCTAAACCCAAATTTGCTTGTGTTTTGACAAGATAGGGGAGCAGAAAAGCAATATGAAATACTCCATTTTTGTTAGTCATCTTAGTCTCAGTACTGAGAAATCCTCATCTGCAAAAACACCAGGATGTATGTTCCACTCAAATAAATTTGTGTGCAGTCACAGTGGAATTTCAAATGGGTTACATCACATATTTTTTCTTTTCATAACACTCAAATAATTTGTTATGATTCCTGTTCAGAGCAGTAGAGAAACTCATGCTGTTATCTAGTGGGGTAGAAGATAAACAGACAAAGACAAAATGACTCTAAACACGTTGCAGTTGGCTATCTGAGTGGCTCTGCAAACAGCATGAATACAAGGTGTTTGTGCTGATAATGGGTCTGGTTTCTTCGGTCACTGTCACTTAATATAGTCATCTTAATAAACTGTGTTCATTGTCATATTAGAAGAGAGAGACAGGCAAATAGACAGAATGATCTGAAATAAAGGTGTGCAACCCCACAGTCAGCTTTGCTAAATAAAGACCACCTTTTAGCTAATTTTTTAAATAGGAAGATGCATAGAGACTACTGCTCTTCATCAGATATATTGGCTGTATTGCACAATAAGGAGAACAGATGTATTCCCTCAGTGTGCAGATTTCCAGCACTGGGAATTTCTCATACCCAGTTTTGTCTCATGGCCACAGCAGGATTTCAGCCCTGGCAGAAGAGATGAACGGGCTGCAGAGCATCAGAGCAGAAAGATTCCCAGAGCCAGAGACCATGACATGACAGGGGAATCCTCTTATGCAAACCCCACTGAATGGGGAGATAATCAGTCAGACAGAGGTACAGCACTGGTGCCTGCAAGTTTCACGAGGAAGGTCTGACCAGTGCAAACAAACCCCAAGTGCCTCATTCTGCCCTGCCACTGGAGTGTGCCAGTGCTTGGCTTGACTGAAAATCAAACAGCCTGCATTTTGCAGGCATTTGGGTCTTAAAGGAGACCTAATGGAAAATATCACCACATTACTGTACAGACCAATTAAGAATTTGTGAAACAGATAGGCATTCTTACCAAAGTAGTGTTTCATTCTATGTCACAGTCACTTTCCTGTAAGGTGTCATAGCTAGCTCCACTGGCTAATGCTGTCCCTAGTTATTATGTGATAAGTGCTGACAGTCTCCTCAGCATGCCAGAGGGCACAGAGAAATTGTGCTCTCTGATGCATGTCTGGATTGGGTTCTCAGAGGAGCCGAGTGCCCAGCTCCCACCGCAATGCTAATAATCTGCTACAAAAATGCATAAGCTTAGTGAGCATGAAATGCACAGTGGGGCACAGTAAAGCGAGAGGGAAGCACAAAATTCACATGCACAGGCTAGCAAAGGTTATAATCCTGCATTATTTACTGCTAGGCCCGGAGCTGAGTGGCGCCCCATTGACTGTGTGCTGTGCACAGCACACTGCAGTGATTCATCTGCAGCAGCAGGATTTGCATGCTGGCTGGAGATGGGCCAGATACATCAGCGGCCAGATCAACAGGCCAGGGAATAGCCTGTGTTATCTATAGTGCCAATGACTGGGGAAAAACATACAACAGCTTTCTTATCTATGAGGGTCCAGAAGGGAGACCAGAGAACGGAGGCAAATCATGAAATAATGCAAAAGGCAGCAGGAAATTAGGAGAGAAAAAGTGTGGGCAGTGAAATAATATTTTCAGACTGACAAAAGATAAATGGCGTCAGCAGAGCAAATTCTGAACTACAGTGGGTATGAACAAAGCTTTACTGCCTGCGACTGACGTGCAGGGAGATGCACTGCCTAAATGCCTCTTCTCTCTGTTCCTTATGTAACCTATATAAAGAAACCTGTTTTTCTCCAACCTTTTCTTGGATACTTCTTCCATATCAGCATGAAGCAGAAAGTGCTATTTGTTATTGTATAATATTCCATAGGCCTAATAGATTAAATTAACAATATCTGCAGTGTTTCATAGTATCTAAATAGTTCACTGTTATTTCTGTTATTTTGCTATTATTTCCTCCCTTTCACTTGAAAGATTTGGGCCTCTTTTTCTAAGCCATTATTCAGGCAAAACACTATTGCCAGTAAATGTACAGTCTGGGAGATCACTTAAAGATTGAACCCTAGACTTTTCTGTGTTTCTTGATTTTTTTAATATATTTTAACTAGAGATTCTTACCAAATGACCATACATCAGATTTGGTGCTATAGTTGCTGTAAGAGAAAACCTCTGGTGCAGACCATTTGACTGGAAACTTGGTACCGGTGGAGCTGGTATACTGATCATCAAGGACAAACCTGCAACAGGAACAGAAGGGAGTACGCTGAGTAACCCCCAGTCCAGGTTACAGCCTTGCAGGCAGCGTGTGCAGTCGCTGCATCGTTACCTTGACATGCCGAAGTCCGACACTTTGACCACGTGCGATTCCCCCACCAGGCAGTTCCGAGCAGCCTGCAAGAAGGCATAAAGGCAAAGGGGCAGTGCTGAAAGACTGTTACAGTCATTCTGTCACCTTCCTTTTCATAGACCCAACAGTGCTTAAAAATAGGAGAATAAAAGTGATACTTCGCCACATGAAGAGCGTGAGAACTTGAAGTTCTCGTGCTGTCTGTACATTTTACACTCAGCGTGTTCCTGTTGCCAAGAAACCATCCAGCCATCAGTCTCACCTGCAGGCCCTTGTCCAAAAAGGGCAGACGAAGAATCTAAAATATCCACAATTACACACAGTCCTTGCTCCTGTATGTAAAAGGCATCAGTGACTGATGCAGTTTGACTGAACATGAGACAGTAGCTGCCCAATTTGCAAAAAGCAATGAATTATGTGTTGCAGAGGTCTGTGTTTGGCCATTAGAAACTCCACTTAATTAAAAGGATTGTATGAGCAATGCATGTTTGTGCATGTGTAAGAACAGCACTTGCTGGAGGCTTTGGTCTTTTTGGCATCTTCACTGACTTCAGACATGAAGAGAAGCTAATCCCTGGGAGCTGCAAGAGCTGGGGCCTTCAGGAAGAAAGAGTCCACTCAGAAAACAGACGAACTTTAGGTCCTCCTTTCCTCTTTCCCCAACACAGTAAAGGGAAATAGACCAGTGGGCACTCCAGAGGTTGCATTTTTATTTTCCTTTAGCATTAATGTTGCTTCTGCAACAAGGGGGGATGCTGGATCCTCTATCAATACATGGGCAGGAAAAGTCTGAAAACTGAAATTAGGGTAGGGAGAAAGCACAGGGAAAAGCCCAGCTGGACAAGAGAACAAGCCCATGTGGGGCACACCTACCAGGTCTCTGTGGATGACTGAATTTTGTTCCAGATAAGCCATTCCTTCACACACATCTTGGCACATGCCCAGGAGGGTTTCTTTTGAAAAGCTGCCCCGCTGGCTCCTGAGGTAATCCGACAAGCAGCCATGCTCCATAAACTCAAACACAAGGCATATCGGCGTATTCTCAAAGCACACGCCATACAGCTGGACTAGTTTGGGATGAGACAGCTTCCTGTACGAAGGGGAAGGAAGGTGGAGAAAGCAGACTGAAATCAGCTCGGTCCTTCTGTTCTTACAAGAAGTTTGTTTTATGACAACTGCTTTGCTACTCTGCTGCACTCCTCAGCAGGGTAACACCCTCAGCAGGGTAACACCACAAAGGCAAAATAGAGAAGATGTGTAGAACAAATCTAATTTCAATCTAGTTTGGCACTAAATATCATCCTGTCTCAGTGGTAATAGTCACCAGAAGATATTTCTGCACAGGAAATAATCCAATCAGACAAAAATCCATTTATTGCTATTTTGAAGAGAGAGAAATAAAAACCAAGCAAATAAAGTTAATAAAATCAAAGATAAATATTTTAAATTGTGCAAAACATAAAGCATTACTAAGTACAGCTTTTAATTAACATTTGCCTCCACTTTTAGGAAATTTCTTCATCCAATTATTTTTAACAAAACCAGTTCTATCTCCAGAACACACCAGCAAGAAATTCTGCCTTCCAGAAAGAAGAGATCTGGAAGAAAGGAATGATTCTGGATACTGATAGACTTGTGCACACAGTAATCCAGGTACACTTGAATTGCCCTTCCTTGTAACCACAGGAACTCTCAGGTCTTTCATTATACTTTATAGATAAACAGTAGATAATCCACGATTAAATTCTCTACTCAGATTCTGGATCATTATCATTGAACCAATCTTGTGAATCCTACAGAGACCTACTTGATTGCTTAAGTTACTACTCACATCATGAGTTTAGCTTCTTCAATGAAGTCTTCTTCAGACATTGCTCCTTCACGGATGGTCTTTATGGCTACCTTTGTCTTGTCCAGCAGATAACCAAGGTGGACCACCCCGAACTGCCCGCTGCCGATTTCCTGCACAAAGGTGAGCTCACAGGGATTTATGACCAATTTTCCTGTTGATTATAAGGGAAAAGGGATAAGTATCTAGCAGTAAAATGTCAAAGAAAAAGCTCCCCTGGGTTAAGCACTGAAACAAAGTGAGACTTTCTGGTTCTGCTTCATATTCTCTGTCTGACCATTAGCAGCTCATTTAACCAGTCCATGCTCAAATTCATGCTCAGGAAGAGGGATAAAACCTTCTCATTTCTTTCCCCATTTGTATTATCTATTCAGTTCTTCAGCAAGGATTGTTTTTACCGTGTATATGTGAACTCTTAAGCACAGCATGCTTTTGAGTTCCTGGATCTTTCCAAAAATTACAATAAACACAATACCCGTCAAATTCTGTAGCCAACTACACACTGGTGCAAACAACTTCCAGCTTTTGTCAGGGCGAGCTGGGCTTTTGCTCCCATCACCTTTGTTTAACTTTCTTTCCTGTATCTATTACTGACTTTAATGAGACCCGAGAGTGCTTAGCATTTCCCTCAAGGCTTTCAGGACATTGCAGGATCAGCTTATTCCGTCATCAATAGTAACGACAGAGATGATAATTTAGGGAATGGTTCCGTGTAAAGACTTGAAAAAAATCTACGTATTGCATTAATAGTCACCAATGTCATGAATATTTAGGATCATCCAGCTAACTCATACGATCCCCATATGGTAAAAAGAGTAACTGCATACCATAGCTCAGCCCTGCAGTGATTGGAGCCTTTTTTCTCCAGGAACAGACAGCGTATCGCAAACGAGTAACAAGACCTGAATAACAGAGTAAAAGATGGGTTCCAGTTATTGTCACTGTCATGGGAAGTGTGATTGTCATTATGTGTATAGCATAAGCCCTCCCTTATTGGGAGACTGGAATCAGATTTATTGTATTGCGTTCTCAGCTCCACTTGAGGGCAGCTGAATCTCTATTCAGACTGTGATTTCCTGCCTACCTAAAGGAAGCCAATTCTAATGAGTTTCAGCTTATTTCCTACCATCTGAGTGCCAGGATAAGTGGAAGAAAATGAGGTGCCATTCAGTGTTTTGGTGTAAGGGCAGAGGGCTTGAGGGACTTATTTTCACTCAGAACAGTCACCTGGCTGTGGGACACCCAGGTCAGTGTCAGCCTTCACTCACCTGCTGCGTTGTGCTGATGGTAGTTGATGAGGTCAGGGATACAGTCAAACACATGTTTTTCTGCCAAGTAATATCTCTTGGGAAAGTCATTTGTCTCATTGATATGATAATGCTTTATAACAGGATTGTTGTCTGTGCTGAAAAAGATGAGGTTTTGTTTAAGGAAAATTATTTGCAGTAAAAAGATAGGAATTGTGGGGACAGAGGAAAGGCAAGGTGACCTTCTGCATGGGGAAAGAATGGGACAGGAGTAATGAGTGAGCTACCATTGCTAATGAAAACGGTGTACTTGTGTGTTCTCCCTCTTGCTCATAGATGGTCTCATCTCTAGAAAGGCTGAGGTTTCCAGATAAGAGCAGGTTGAGTCCGAAGGTTCTCTACTGCCTCTTTCTGAAACAAAACTTTCTGCACCATCACAGAAACCCTTTCAGTAGTCCTGTATTATGCACCTATGGCATAATGCACCTTAGGCATCAGACCAGTTTAAAGTCCATGCTGCTCCTACAAGCATTTAAACCCTGAGGACAACTTCATCATACGTATAAGCCTAGTAATGTCTAAGGGACTATTTCTGGGCAAAAAGTTAGATTCGAGGAGAAGTAGAGTCTTTAACAAGATGCTTTGTGAATGGCAGCCAACTCTTCTGCTTTTTTTGGAAGTGCTTATCATTTTCATTAGCCTTCTGCTCTCTCTTTATAATGCCAAAACAACTACAGAGATTAAACTCTCAGAGAAGTCATTTCATTGATGTAATTGATGCAAAAAGCTGTTGAGCTCAGCTGTACCTTAATGCTTTGGTGAAAACAGAGACTGTGTACATGCCAGGCTGCCTCGAATCTCTCACCATGAAGGCACCTTCTTTACCCTGCAACAGGAAAAAAGTGTAGAAAATTGGTTAGAGACATAACGGAAAAGAAAGAAACACAAGGCTGTCAAAGCTCTGCTCATCTTAGCCCTGCCTACTACTCTGTCATGAAGATGTGCGAAACGTAGGAAAATATATATATAGGTCAGCAGCTCATTGGCAGAGGTTTCACCTTTCCACGCACAGCCCAGAAGCTATAGGTACACCCAGATGGTCTCTCTTGGGTAACACATATTTTTAGCTCATTTTCCTGAGGAAATTAGACTTATATGAGCATGCTGAGTGTGCGGGTGTGGATGCACGTGATTGTGTGTGTCTCTCTGACCTCTAAGTATCTGCCCTAAAAATTTTGACTCTACTGATAGATTTCAAGCTTTCTTGACAGAAAGCTTGGTGATATTAAGCTCACCCAAGCTTCATGAAAATGGGCAACCAAGTAGACAGGCAAACCCCTCTGACTCTTCCACCACGAGAAAAGCTACAGAAGGAGCATGTAATTTATTAGACACCAAAGAATTTGTATAGGACAGTATGAAAGATCATTAATAAGTACCTCAGAAATGGGAAAAACTTTGGCAAGATCTTGTCATTTCATAGAAGCAGAGAAGCTCTAAAGAGGGTGTCTGGATGATGCAGTAAAGTGTATCACAAATCATGAGGACTTTAGGACTTATCTCCCTGGCAGGAGTGGCCTATCCTGAGAAAGTCCTAAGAGGCAGATTAATGAGGCCACCTTTCTAATGCTGTAGGTGCCCATGCAAGCTGCATTGTGTCTGGCTGCCTCAAAACACAGGCAGGAGAGACACAAAGTTGCACAGGTGGCAAGTATTGGAATGCATGAGTTATTTTAAGCACTGTTCTTGCCCTTCCTTCTCACTTGATGGGAAGGCTGGCCAAAGCTCACTTGCAAGCTTAACTGCATTTTCTGGAAAAAAAAAAAACTGTGAAAGTAGGGAGATTTTGAACTAAAGAATCCACATAACCATATGAGACTAGTGGCCACAGAAGGATGGCACTGGTAGGACCAAAAAGAAAATTGAGTTCACTAAGCCATGCATGGACATGTCCTGTAGGAGGTCATAGGAAATAAAAGAATGATTAAAACCACTCAAAAACCTTTAATTTCCATAAAAATATTGTTCTAAGAAGAAACACTTCATTCAGATCTCCTCTTCTGTTAGTTTAAGAAATGTTTTAAAAATTAAGATTGCATTCATGTGGAAGATTTCAGAAAAGGGTATATTCTTCTTATTTTCATTACATTTTTCACTGGGAAATAGATAGAGTTATCTCTACTGAAAAATTAAAAAAGCATTCTCACATGCACATAAACACCCAATTTAAAAAAAAAAAACAAACCCATCCTTTTGTCTTTCACCAAAAATATTTCAGAAAGAGACTGGTTAGTTTTTCAGCTCCTGCCATTTTCTGGCCTCCTGCAGAGACTGAAGAGATGAACTAAATACACATTTTTTGTTGACACAGTGCTCTGAAACAGTATTTTCCATCAGCCTCTGGTTTTGGGCGTGTTTGACTGAAGAAAGGTGGCACAAGGGGCTGCCCACACGCAGCTCATGCGGAGGTGAGGAGGCTCTGCTAGCATTTTCATTCCTGCTCGTCCTTTATCTTGCATCACACACTAAGGAAAGACAACGACAGCAGCCCAGCAGGAACCCAGGGCTCAACTCTCCCTTACACAAAGCAGCCCTCACAGTGCTTTCCCCATTTGCCATTAATTATTTATTATTGCCCATCTGACCTGCACATAACACTGGTTTACCTCATCCCTGAGGAGCATTTCTGCTTTGCTTCTGTTCATATTCTTATTGTACCACCTGAAAACATCAAAAGATTCCAAGTCAGCATTTCCAGGCTGTTAAAGTTTCAACTGAAAAGACTCTGGATTGAGAGTCTCAAGTGTCAAAGACAACAGCAATGTAGAGTAGGGAGATTTGAAGCTTGTTGCTTCTGTAACAAATCCAGGGCTTTTAGAAGTCCAAGAAAGGTGCAGGCACAACTTACTCATATATTTGCAGATTGTCAGGTGATTTTTCCACCAGGTAACTGCTTGGCACATAGCCTTCATGCCTGTTAAAATGCAAGAAGGAGTGAGTGTGCCAGAGAGACAGGATTTTCTCTGCATCTGTGGGAGGCAGCTCTGAAAGTTTTTGCCTGCCAGAAGTCTTGCTCTTTGCAAGATATAAATGTTGGTTATTATGTATTTAGTTGGGTTGCTGGGAAAAGGGAACAACTGATTGCTCTTCTAAACATCCTTAGATCAAGAACTGTAAGGAGGCGCAGCACTGTATGTCCTCCCCAGGCTGGATAAGGGGAGACCTTATGTACATTTTGGGTTCTCTCTCACTATGCATGTTGAAGATCCTACAATTCTTTTTCCCCACACATACAACGGAGAGTGTCAGCCTGAACTAAGGACCATTCTTTTTAAAATGAACCTTTTGTCTCTTTTCCTTCAGCTGCCTGGATAGCAGCAGCATCAAAGGGAAGAACTCATCACTCTTTCTGTTAGCTGCCCCCCATTTTATCCATTTGTCAGAAGATAGTTCACATACATAATGCTAGAGTCCAGGCTATATTTTAATGAAAGTTCAAGCTGGATTTAGAAAGAGTTTGTAAATTTTATGTGAAAAAGAGAGTTACCCATTCTTATCTTGAATCAGCCACCAATGTTCTTCAGAGTTATCAATGACATAATATTCCTCATTATATTGTAATGTCAGCTCCTGTGGATTCTGGGCTTCATAGTCATATATGGCCAAGACCAAGGCATCCTTTGGATCTAGCAACAACTTCTGCACAAATTAAGAATAAAATAAAAATAAATTAATTAAGAATAAAATAAAAAATATTGAACCAACAGATAATCTCTAAAAAGGTATTACATTACCCTTTTGGATGGGTTCAAAAGCCTCAGCATTAGGAAATCACCCCAGAGCGCCTAGTACGGCAGATTGGCCACCCAAGAATTTTGTAGCATTACTGAACTACAGGTTTCATGTGGAGATTTGTACTACACAGAAAATAATCTATTCCTTCTCTCAAGTTTAAGGCGCCACTGCCTTTGAACTATTCCTCACAAGCATTTCCTAAACTTTTCTTAAAAGCCTCTGTCCTAATGTCCAGCTGGCCCTACAGTAGAGCATCCTGCAGTAACCACCACCTTACTACCCCCTTGTTATTGTGTAAGCCTATACCTTTTTGTCCCTCCACAACCGGGTTTGGAAACCACTTACTCTGTTACTCTTCATAGCAGCTTTTGCAGTTTTGAATACTATTTTCATACCCACCTCCCTCCCAGGTTTCCCTTCCTATGAATAGAAAGAACCAAACAACATCTTGAAACTTCTCTCACTTTTGGGGAGCCCCACCTCATCTTCTGTAAAAAACACAAAACAAAACAGTGGGATGCTGCTAACTTATAGCTTATGAAAATGCTTAGAAAAGGTAAGAGAAAAACCCAGGGAATGTCATCAGACATGATACTCCAGGTCAGTAAACCACGATGAACATAAAATAAAACATATATCCATGACTGCTAGTTAAACACATAGGACACATGGAAAGCTCCCCATGCTTCACCGCACTCACCCAGTTATCTTCAGGAGTGGGAGGAAGAGGTTTCATTGAAGCTGTAATGAAAACAAAAAGTTATGTTGAAGTAGACCTGGACAAAACCAGAGGACAAACCAGCAGGGTATTTTATAAACGTGATACAAAAATCTTGAGTAGCAAGACTTGGCCCTCTATATTTTTGGCATAAGACGTGCCAATAGTAGGAACCTACACAGTGTCCTCAGCCACAAAACATAGAAACTGATGTACAAATTACCCAAGGAATCAACCAAATGCCAGGGAAAAAAGTCTTGGGTAAAACGTGATTAACTTCTGTAACTGGCAACATCTTACATCTTTTTCAGAAGACATGTAAAGATTAAGCTTGGCCATTGAAACCGCACTGGAAATATGGTGAGTACAAAATAGGACACACAGGGGTGACCTATCTTAAGAAATTAATTATTCTGATTTATTAATTGACCGCATCTGATCAAACTCTTAATTTTTATATTATTCAAATGAATAATATGAAATAATTCAAATGAATGATATGAAAATGATGCAGTGAGCATCGCAAACTGAAAATTGTTAATTCAAAGCAAAGAATACTGTATAAAGACAAGGCAGTATAAGGAATGTCCTGAGAAACCAGCAATGTCCATCCTGACGGAAATGTAACATGATATACTTCAAAGCTTTGTATGAGACAGATGTAATCCTCTATTTTAGCTTACAATAAACATTTTCAAGGTTAGGATGCTCAAAATCCCATACCATTTTTGGTGGGGTCATATTCTACACAGCCAGCTGCCATCTTCTCTGTCTGATCACAGCATCTCCACTTCCCATCCATCCAAAAATTTGGATGATACTTTTGAACCAAACTGTTGTTGTTTCTGGTTTCTGAAAAATGTTAGAGGAAGAAAAAGAGGAGGAAAATGGACTTATTTGCATTGACATCGGCTCTGAAAGCGACATGTAGAACTGAATGGAATTAATCTGCAATTTAATGAAGCTTCTTTTTCTTTTCAGGACAGGCTTTGATGAATACGTTCAGCCCCCATTGTTAATGTTCTCCTTTCTCCCGAGAGGGGTGAAATCATCATCAGTGTGGAGGAACAGCCTGCCTGATGCGGATGGATCTCACTGGGAGAACAGAAGCCTACCAAAGGAGTTATCTCTTCAAGTTGTTAAACCTGAAAATCACAGAAGAAGATCTGGTATTCTATGTACTGATGATGATTCTCATAAAAGACTTTAGTTCTACTGTATGTGCATATATGTGCGACACAGACACTTGCTGCTTGACTTGGTTTTTCGAAGGAGCTGTACAAACTGGCATTCACTGGCTCTGAACGTTTTTTTTATGCATGTGAATGCTAATCTTGAATGTCTGTATGAGCAAATTAAAAAGAAAAGTCCTGTTTTTGAAGTATAGGCTCTCACTCAATACTCCTAAACATTCTCCTAATCATTCTCCTAAAACAAAGAAATTCCTGCTCACCTGTTTCAAGAGACTGTTCAAGTTATTCAAAGGAAGGACAGTCTCCAGAAAAGGTTCACTCCACAGAAAAACTAAATGGTTACAAAAGTGCAGGAACTTCATCAGGCAAAATGTTTTCAGAATGAATAATATACCAGCTCGTTATGAAAAAGGAGAAAGCTATATAGGGAACCTGGAACAATTTTCATGCAACTGAATAACACCTTCTTCGTGTCAAGTGCAGTGGTTAGCTATTGTACCTTCACTTCGGAACCATCGTAATGAGCCACAGTGAAATTCAAGAGGTGAACAGGAAATGAAAGCTACCCGCAAAAACGTTTCTTAATAATCATGATTCTCTAAGAAGGTTGTCAGCTAAACAAAGAATCTATTACTTAGAATTGAAAAAAATCTTCTACACAACAGAACTATTTAATATAAACAAGAATTACTTAATATACAACAAGAATTATTTAATATAAAATAATTAGCTGAATAAAAAACCTCATCTCTTCCTGAATAAGAAAATCTCGATTTATAGGAACATAGTAAAAGTTTATCCCCAAAAAAAGATGAAAATAGAGAATATCATAATTCCAATATGCCCACAAGATTTGCAAACATACTTGATTTCATAACAGCATTCTAATAATCATTTTACATGCTCAGATATAAGACACTGACTCCGTAATCTGTGCATTTTCTATGCACTATTTACTGTTGAGAAAACTAGTCTTGAATAAGTAACTTCATCAATTAGATAGTACTGAAGTTTTATTACCTTCCTTCAGAGTAAAGACCCATCTCTGGCGGCTCTCACGATTGGGTGCAAACACGTAGAGTATGTGGTTATCATGGACAATCTGTAAACGGAAGGAAAGAAGAAAGCGAGCCGTTAGGCAATGCAATTAGACAATTAGGCAATGAAAGAAATAGGTAGCAGCCTTCAAACCAAGAAATTATGGACAAAGTGAGGATATGGGCAAGTGTAATAACCTAGGTCTGTCCAGAAGCATCTCATAACACTGGTGAATTTTTCTATTTAAAACTTAGTGGAAACCTTGATCAAGAATGGGTTCTAAACAAATACTATTTTAGATCAACGTTATGCTATTAAGAAATACTATTGAAATTAATTGAGATGCAGCAATTTTAATCAGCAGAGAATTCAGCCTATTACTTGCTGATTGTGGTTTATTCCTCCAAAACATCTCTGGGAAAACAGCAACTGTTTCTTAGCCCACAAAGAGCTGCTCAGGGTTCATTCGGACACAAGAGAAGCTAAATTTGGCTTGCAAATTTAAGTGACGGAATCTTCCAAGAAATGGCTATGTGGATTGCTAAGGATTTTCTGCAGACTTTTTAATAGCTTTCAACCTAGGATTGTAGAGAAGAAATAGGAGGCTAGAGCAGATGAACAATGAGCAATCAAGATGCTATTTTCATAAAGTTGTCCTTAATGATGAATAAATGTAGGAAGAGAAACAGAACATTTGTGAAGTTTCACACCAGAGAGTAAACATCATCACAAGAATGAAAATGACTCAGAAACTATGACTATGACTATATTTGTGTCTAAAATTCAATATAACACATATTTTATATTTCTCTTCCAATAAGTATCTCAATAAATTAACTCTAAATATGACCAGATGCATTAAGAAACCTTGGCCATTGTCTTTAAACAGAGGTCTCTACAGGAAAGCGGCTCCCTCAAGTACATAGATGGGGCAATGATGATTATCAGCTAAAGAACAGAAAATATTTGCTCTCTTTCGACTGAAGCCCTTGCAGGCAGACACAGGCAGCCAAGTGACTCAACAGCTTTTCTTGCTACAGAGAGATAAATCACACCTCTTAGAAAAAGTAAAAGAGAGGAATAATTTCCACTTCTTTAAAGTCACCACTGTTGATACTGTTATAGCAGCATTAATGTTGCCATTAATTCTGTGCTATAATGTTTTGAGAATCCAAGGTAGATTTTGAAACTTGCAGTAAGCAGATCTCCAAAACATGTGGCCACGTGTATGTATGAAAGCACAAAATAACCCGTTTCATTCTGCCCTGCAAGGGGCTGACTTGCCAGAGGTGCCACACACAGAAAACAAAGGTTATTCTGTTACTGCCTGCGCTTTGGTGGTTCCACAGATTTACAGCTGGTGCAGCTGAAGTATTTTAAAAATAGATAATCTCTTCTTGCAAAATACCACAAAATTGACACCAGGACAAAATTCAGACAAACTACAAGCAGGCACAATTCCCTTGACCTCTGTGGAGCTCAGTCCATCACAGCTGGTCAGTTGTTACCACTCCATCACCATCAACTGCTACCATAGCTTTATTTATCTATTTATTTTTCTCCTAAAAGCATTATGGCTAAATTGGAAAATGCAGACACAGAACAAACAGATCTGAACACTTTTTTCCTTCACAATTGTGTTTTCACTCAAGGAATCTGCGTTTTAGTGTGAGAAGAGAGTGTGAGACCACATTTCTGTTTTTAATGGCAATAATAGATGAGAAAAAGTGTTTCCACATCTGTAGCTATCACTATCCTCTTCTTGTTTTTAAGCAGTCTCATCAATGAAAGTCTTCTCTGTTCATTTCTGGACCAGTCTTATTCATACATCCCACTCACCGGTTTCTGACCTATAGGCCACTAAACGTATTTTATTTCACAATGAAATAGGTAAATTGGCCAAAACTCCTGTGAAAGATGTGCTTTACATAAACATAATTGACTGGGCTCAGTAATGACTATTCTTCATAGCTGAATATTGTGTTAAACTTGGGATAAGACTAGAAAATTTAACGGTCCTTTCCAATAAGTATAAAAATTTGCAGAACTTGTGATAACAGTCTCTGATTTTGCAATTAATTTCAAACCTCAGTTCTGATTTTCTTTCACCTGTTGCTACTCCGTGATGTCAGAGAGAGAATTCTCCTAAACTGCAAAATAAAGTTGTCAACAGCATGGTCAACAGACTCACCTGAAAAGGATATTTATATTGACAGGGAATAATGATGTCACTTTTCACAATTTCCACACATTTAATTCTGGAAAGTTCAACATAACCCTTCAATGTTCTTTTTTTCTAAAAGACAGAAAAAGACAGAAAAAAGCACTTTGTTAATGCTAATGATTCTGTATTAAATAAGTAGTTAGATAAGCCTGTCATGTCCCTAAGAGATTTTTCACGATTTCAATGGAGCAGAAACAATTTAATTGATTATATAAGACATTTAAAAGTATAAAGAATCATTCTTATATACCGCAGATCTATATGCATTGAACATACATTTATGCACATACTTATATTCCATCTCCACACATTGGTTTTAGAGAATCAGTCAAAACATCTGGTTGAAATTCTTTTTCTCCCAACAAAACGCCTTTTAACCAAACAGCACAATTTCCATGAAACTCTGAGTTTGTTATCATTTCTGTTTCACGCTGACAAACATAAAACAGTAAATATTATATTTTTAGAAAATATTTGGGTAGTTAGGCTTTCAAAATCCTAAGCATTTCATTAGAATGTAACATTCTTACTGCATCTATTTTTTCCAAGGAACAAAACACTTCTCTGGTGTTCACCTGGCTGGGTTTTTAGCTAAGAAAATAACATGAAATTTTAAAATAAATAATTTTTACAATTTTCTTAAAAATTTCCCTGCAAAACTATTTTACTGGAGCGAAACAGTACTCTGCAGTACTTCTTTTTATCCAACACCTGATATCCAGATAACAATAAAGTCAGTTAGAAGCTGAGAAAATAACAAGCATCCTAGAAAGCTGGCACCAAAATTCCTGCCCTTCACATACCCTCTTGCCCACTGAATCATCACCCAGCAGCTCCTGAGCAAGTCGTACACGGCTTTTTCAAGACACATGAAGGTGCCAGTGCGCACTCGGCTGGTGTGACGCTCACACTCAGCATCTAGCACAGCTGTCTGAAGGATTTGCTACAGATGCACTTGCTCTTCGGAGACAAACTGGTTTCCTGTTTTGATTCTTTTTTTTTCAGGAGGAATTGAACACTGAAGCTCTCTCCCTGCTCAGCTTTGTGACAACATGACTAGAAACTGTGATACTTAAGAGCCCCTGCACTGAAAAAAAAGCTTGTTTTCCAAACATAGGCTACTATCAATGGGAGAGAGCATGGACTTTGGAGACCATTTTACACTCTTCATGGGTTATCTACCATTCAAAGCCATTTCAAGACTTTGGCCATGGCCTTACCATTCCACAACCCAAACCTACGTGTTGCTCATCCTCCCGTCTCCTTCCTGCCCTTCTTGCTCCCGTTGCCCCTGCGGATCTGCAGCTCTGCTGCCCCAGCAGCTATCCTCAAGGCACGGGAACCTTTTCCTCCACCTGCTCCCACCTCCACGCCTGCCCCTTGCCATGGTATTCATGGCTCTCTGCCCTCTTGCTGCCTTTCATTAACAAATTTAGCCTAAAAAAAGGGAAGCAGCTGATGCCAGTGGTCACAGAGGGTGAGGTTTGCCACAAAACAGAGAAGTCTTAAGGGCCCTCAGACCTTACGCTGGTGCGTATTTTGCCTTTGTATATTTGGATTCAAGGAAAAGAGGAAAGTTGTTATAGTTTCAGCACACACTACCCCACTGGGCTTTCCTGGTGTATGTTATGGCCAGCCAGCAGTTCAACTAATGCCTCTGAATTCACGGCCAGGATTACCTCCTATACAAGGCTATATAGCTATATACCTATATAGCTATCTCAGGTGAAACTGGATTTTTTATCAATAAACCTCAAAGCATCTCTAAATGTAAATACCAACTAACTAGTATGAATAGTGCCAAGCCTTAGGAGGCCTTACTCCACCTCATTTTCTCCATCTATTTTCCCTCAGCCTTACTTATTCACTCCTTCCTTCCAGATTGTGCCTCCTTTGTCTCTTCTCTACAAACTCCTCTTTCATTTGGTTGACCCTTGGGATTTGTACCCTTTCCATGAGACTCAAAGCCATTTATTTCCTGTAAAAACCTTCAATTTTGCTCACAGTGAACCCTCCTTCCTCTTGCTACTTTGAAGTCCCAGGCCTTAACCACACGGATTCCTCCTCGGAGGCCTTGGGAACTGATGTTTTTCTGCTCACACACTCTGCTCTGTTCTTCAGACTATTTTTTGTTGATACCTTTCTGGGCTCTGCTGAAAGACAGAGTCCTGTTTTTATAAGAAACTTTATGCAGCTTTCCTACAGCTCTCATCACCTACTGTGCTCCTTCAAACGACCTAATTTCAACAGCAGAAGTCCCTCGTAATCTCATGTTACAGCACAACCTCAGTCTGCACCCCAGCCTGTGCCTTCCCTGGCAGATCCGCAGCAGCTGGGACGTCGCTGATAGAAGGCAATTACAGTCCTGCAGCAGTGCAAACAACTGGAATTACCACTCACAAACCATGCATTACCGAGAAACCGGGCTGGAAACTAAACATATCCCTGCCTCTGTGATGCCTGACTACACTTTCATCTAACAAAAGCAACCGAGCCATTTGGAAGGGAGTGGAGGGGAAAAGCCTCTTAAAAATCATCTCCCAAAACCTCAGAGACTTGCTCCTAAAAGGGCTAGACAAAACATGCTAAGAGCTTTCCATTTGCTGTTTCCAGTCTGCCTAGAGTATAATTAGGTTGGAAATATCTTCTTTTGTCTCTCCTGCAACCGCCTCTGTTTTAGCTGGTTTGTCATAAACTCATCAGTGTTCTCACTCTGCAATGTGTGTGGAAAGATACCCAGGGCATGCTGCTGCCCCAGCTTAAATGAAGTATAGGGCATTGCAGATCACTACATCCTTTTTTATTCCTTTTGGTTGATTATATTTGTAAAAAGGCAATTCCAACAATGGCACCTAACAGCATTGCACAGAGACCAGTGGACTGCTGTCCTCAGTAACCCACCTCCTCTTGCCACATCACTCCAGCATCTCCTTCACTGGTTTACTCTTCAACTGGTGTCTACAGCAAGAGCTAGATGTTCACAATGGTCCTTATCTCACTTAGACACTACAGTAATTGACTAGGAGATAGAAAAAGGTGGGATTTTCCAACCCATAAACTATTCTATAATAATTTCTACATAGTCTACCCTGCAACACAACAAGGGATCTCATTTCGCTTGTAGGAGGTATAAACTGCCTGGCATTTGTCATGCATGAGGCAAAATTAGCGTGCAGTGAGGTGTTACAGCTAAGATAATAAAGCAACAGCTATTTGTGTGAAAATGGGCAACAATTTCACCACCCTGCTACTAGCCTGGGCCACGGCAGCTTGTCCAGCCAGCACAACCAGCTGCTCGTGACCAGCTCATGGTGCTGCCCCAAGCTGTGTGCAGGGTCAGAGCAGCCCCACGTGGAGCTCTGGAAGGAGCAGGACAGGGAACATTAGCAACAGCTACAGGTAACAACAGCTGTGCTGTGAGTTCTGTACGCCTGGGGTTCACATATATCAGGATCTTGTAATATATGGGGCCGTGTGGTCAGAGGCAGGCACGAATAGGTTGCATTCTGGCTAATACCTGTTAGTTTTGTTCCCAGTTCATCAAATGTGCTATACCAGACCTGGGTGTTGAAAGCCCATAGGCACTATGAACCTTGGAGGGGGCTTAAAGCTTTGTCTAAACCGCACTGCATTATATTACAAAGCGACACAAGAAACAGCGCTGCTGCAAAGCTTTCCTGTGCGTTCAAAGGTGCAAGGCTCTCACACAGGTTGGGGAAGGTGAACTTTGGTGATACACAGGAAAATTTCGCAGAAGCTTTCAGCAGGTTGCACAATGAATCCCCATGCTGAGCAGCCAGAAGGGTTAGTTACCAAAGGGGCTGGCAAAGAGTCACCAATGTTGGAAACAGAGTGAAATAAGGGAGGTGAGACACTACAGTGAGGGACCACAGTGGTTGTCAGGGTAGCCCATGTATCCCCTATGCAGCCCCACTTGCAGCCAGGCACTTTCCCTCAGTAGGCAGGTAAGGGGAAGGCTAATTTATAGATGCTGTGGATAGAGGTAGGAAATTCCAATGCCCTGTAAGCTCAACCGCAAAACATTTCCGTCAGTACAAGCATTTAATGACCGTTTTTTTTTTGGTAGGTTTTCTTTGCAAGAATTCAAGATGAATTTTATTCACTGTTTTCACCAGTCATCTTGAGTCAGGAGAAGTGTTCTTAATTAACCACCCAGATAGTTAAATAATTAGGGGTCTCTGCTTCCACATCCAGCCTGACCCATTTGTCCCTCATCAGCTGCTTCTCTTGCCCCTGTAGTGCCGGCTTTGCAGAGGCGGAAGTTGATTTGAGGGTTTCTTAGGCTGTGGGTTGGTCGTGGTGAAACCAAAGCAACTTAATCATTTAAAACATTGCACATGAGACCTCAGGAACAGGCAGAGGAGGGAGAAAAAAAAAAAAAAAAAAGCTCCGATTTCTGCACCACACTGAAATGAAGTGCATGTAGGTGCGAAGAGAGGCTTGCACGCACATGAGAGCGTGTTAAAGTGGCAATGAGAGACTACCCTGCTAGCGACAGCCGCCCGCAGCCGAGCCTTCAACATCTCCTGCGGACACGGGTCTCGTACCCCTTGGAAAGGCTCATACATGCAGCCTGAATGGTCTCTAGACCCATGCACAACACTTGCTAGTGACAGGTAACTGCTCACAGAAATGATAAATCAGCAATACCAACAGTAGGACATAACTATAGTATATTACAAGTCACCTGCAACTTTATGCCACTAGTGTCTAACCTGTGGTACCTGTGTATTGTGGTGTAATGGAGGGGTCAATACGAGTTGGGGTGTGCATGAGCTGGTTTCAGAGAGCAGAGGGAATGCAGGAATGTGTAGGGCAGTGCTTGAATGAAGGCAGGACTTCATAGGTGCTTTTCTACTATTTCTTTCACGAAAGCCAGTTCTCCTTCCAAAAGTTGGAAATACAGTTTCCGTGTTGCTTTTCTCTGGGTTTCATTAAGTTGCATTTTCATGTCAAAAGTGGCTTCACCGAATGCTAGTGCTGTAAATTCAACCTGCAATTTCCACATTTTCTCCTTCATATATGTTATCACCTGCC
Source organism: Crypturellus undulatus (assembly GCA_013389825.1). NCBI lineage: Eukaryota > Metazoa > Chordata > Aves > Tinamiformes > Tinamidae > Crypturellus > Crypturellus undulatus. The sequence goes on along the minus strand of VWPW01028083.1, from coordinate 32,564 downwards.
ATAGAGACCGTGGAGCTTAATTTGTATCTTCAGTGAGGCACGTGCAGCCCTGATGCTTCCCAGAAACAGCTCCATTGCTGATGGGAACAACAGGATAGAGAAGAGCAGAAAACCTGTTCATTTGGCTGATTAAGGCCAAAAACTAACAGAAGGAAAACGAAACACGCTTCCTGCATTAGCAGAGCCCACAGTTGTGACTGAACGTGCACAGGGGTGGATGCTGTAAGAAGGGGAAAATTTTACATGGTTGCTATGAGGAGCAAAATAACCAAACTTCAGATAATCCCCCAGCTATGTGCAGGAAGGCTGCATGCTCACAGCTGTGAAACTGCATGTGTTGTTCCTAGCTCAGCACTCATTCTCAAGGTAGCCAGAAAGAAATATGCTTAGGCTGAAATAAAATGATAGATAAATAAATAGAGCGCACCATAGAAATATTTGTTTTAGGATTAATTTGGCTTCAAAATGACCAAAAAAATACTATAAAGTTGAGATGTCTTTCTCTCATACAGCTGTCTCTGAACTCAGAAAGGAAAAATATAGTCTGTTTATATGTTTTATATGTTTATCCTTCATGATATTTCCTCCTAGCCTCTGGAAGAAACACTTGAGCCTATTTTTGTAGTTTTACTCTAAACAACTGAAAGTGGCTGCTCCTGGAGACGGGTCACTCGGTTCATGGATCTGTCGTGTGACCTAAGGCAAGCATTTTTATATTCCTGTGTGCTTAAATTAAGCTCTAGGATTAATACAGGAACTTTACACAGAGCATGTATCATTTTCTCTTATGTGTCTGCTTGTAACTCCGCAAGAAAATATTTATCAGAGCCACACAGCGCTAAACCTGTACTTTGTCTGACAAGATGTTATTGGAATGGCTGGCAGGAGGATGTGAATACCCAGCTTTTGAGCGAGAAAAGCAGCCTGTAACCACCGGTAGAAAATAACTGGGTCAGCGAACAGACAGCTCCAACAGACACGCTTTTCCCTTCACAGACAGATCAATATCAAAGTAAAGTACAACCTTCGTGAAAGATAAAACAACCTTCCAGCAGCAGAGACTGCAATTTATGATGAATATCACCTTTTTTAATTACTGACACTTTACTGTCTTTCAGGTGTGATTCTCTTCAAGCCTTGTTAAACTTCTAGTTTAATTTGGAAGGAATCTCTGAATTTCCTGGGCTACCCAAATTCTGTTTATGCCTACAGTAGGGCACAGTCTCCTGTTTAGTAGTCCAGTAGACTACTGGTCTCTCATAGCCAAATGTTGGCTGTAGGATTGCAATGTACAATAACACAGCACATAATAACTATGAACTTAAAAAAAAAAAGATTTATTTTTAATGATAATTCTCCTGCTAAATTATTTTTCTTATAACTGAAAGACTTGCCCCTCCTTGATCATTGTGTTGATGCACTTACTTTCTGTCCCTTAACACTGCAGCATTTGCTGTTTTTAAAGTAACGGTTAGGATATTAAGAACTGTTGATAGCTAGATTGATAGAAATCTCGCCCAAACTCAAATGTTGTTCAGTGTTTGGGTGTTGTCTCTTCTATTAGGGACCAATATAGCTTTAGGTTTTATAGGAAATGAACCAATCAAGTTTTAAAATGGAAATAGAAATTTAAATTAAGAGATTTGAATTTTAAAAGAAAGCTTTATGGAATTTTGCAGCTCTTGCCAATATCAAACCTTCCAGAGGAAAATTGTAATGAGGTGATAATTGATCCTACTGGGATTTTCCACAGAACTCTGACTCTTGTGCTATGTTGTAATTCCTCTAGTTACCCTGTTATATTTGATATATAAATCTCATGGTTCACATGCCTATTACGACTATTCTGTCCTCCAATGTGAATGAAGAAGAAAGGACAGACTGTTGCTGTGCTATCAGGTAGAACCCATGCAATTTCACTTCCAATAACTAATTTCAGTATCAAATCTTGTTTACTGAAGCCGGTACTGTTTTTAGACAAAGCCTATTCCATGAAAACAATCTCATTTTTTCAATGAATTTACTCAGTTAAATTCTCAGTTTCATAGGGTAATATCTCTGGAAATTACTCCTCCATCCCTTATAAAGCCCTATGAACCAGATCCTTATCTGATGAAAATGAGTATTGCTTTTCCATCAAAATCATACAAAACCACAGAAATTTAATAATTCTTTTAAAAGGCTGGAAAAGTCAATGGTGACACACTGTATATCTGGACCTCAAACTTTATACATCAAGCTAAGAGTTAGCTCGTTCACTATTCACTCCTCCAGGCTTCGTTGCTTAGTTTTCAGAATTATGAGTCTAAACCAGAAGAAATGCAGGGGAAAATTGCAACCATATCCGTCTTGCACGGTTTCTACATTACAAAGATTTCCATGGATTGTGCATATTTAACATTTAAGTAGGGAGATCCTCTGGAAAACCATACCTGGACATAAGAACATTTTCCTCTTGGTCTACTGCAGGGCCCTACATGTTGGCAACAGCCCAAATTTCCACCGAGCTCCTGTTTCAAGTTCTGATAAAGCCAGGCACACTGTTCATATTGTCTCAAGTCCTATCTGAGAGCAAAATTGATTACTGTAGGATTTAGGATGCATTCCTACCAACAGTGTTTGACAAGAAAATCAATGCCACCATAAAGAGAAAAAATGATTCTTTGTTTCCAAGTGGGTTTTCTGATGTGAAAGAGTATTTTATGTTATAGAAAAGTATATAGAACAACTAGCGAACATTGTATTCGTTTTTTCAAAAGTATTCCTGATAAGAGATGGAGTGAACAGTAATGAATGGGGTTCATTGAAGGGAAGCTAAATTAATTTTAATAAGGGATACCACTTTCTCATTCAAAATTGTAAGCTTCAGAGACAAAACAAAAAAAAATCAAACAGAAAGAGTAAAAGAATATAAAACAATGGGCAGGCATTATAAAATATCAGTTACAATACTGATTATAATATAAAGCAAAGGCAGGCACTGGAAGCAAAAAGAGCACAGTAAAGAGGTCTAACAAAGGTAACCGTTAGGAAATGTTATATTTATGTAGTGTATTTATATCAAGAAGAATTCTTTCCTTCTTGGTTGCTACCCTTACACAACGTTCTTAGTGTTCTCCAGTAGAAGAAAACTTTAAGCTTCATAATTGGAAGATGGAAGTATCTGTGATTTGCTGTGAAGAAATGTGATTTGGAAAAACATCTCGGAAGACTGAAGACCAATATATTCCTAGGCACAGATTTAGCAGGATCAAAAGTGCGTATTTGCAAAGACAGCAACAGGAAAAGGATTATAATCAGAACTTTGAAAAACAAAATGTGGGATTACAGCAAACATGAGCTGCTTCTGTACCAGACTCTATCACGTACTAACAGTTAGAAAGGCTGTAGAGAGCAGGCCCAGAACTAGCTGCATTTTCCTTAAAGAGATCTTGTGAGGACAGTGCTGCCATCCTGAATCCTGCCACGGGAGAAAATAGTGAAAGAGAACTGCAATAGACTGGCACTAACTATCCAAAAAAACATTTCATAAGATGGAATAGAACAGGATGCCCAAAGATGTGGAATCTCTGTCTCTGGTTTTCAAGATGCGACTACTTAAAGCCATGGCTGACTTGTTCTAGTGCTGGTACTGCTGAGTGCTCACAGTCTGCTTCAAGTCCTAAGTATTTCAAGTTCTGGCAAGCAGATAGGACTTGTTAATGAATAAATTAGATGTTACAAAGCATGAGGTTCAAGCATATATTTATTTGTAAATAAGTCTTTTAAAACATTATTAAATTCACTTTATATGAGGCTGACGGTTTCACGACTGATACCTGTTACAGTATCAGGAATACAAGAAACATATATTATATTAAATGTTCGAGAAACAATATGGACAGCCACTGTAATGAAGAACACCAAAAAGGAGATCCTCAGAAGCCAAGTCCTTTGTAGAGTCTTTGGAAAAATAAAGTCCTTCCAAGGCAACAACAAAGAGTTACCGTAAGTAGATGGACTATAACAAGTAAAACAGATGATTCAACATAAGTANGTAAGTAGATGGACTATAACAAGTAAAATAGATGATTCAACAGAAGTAGATGAAAATATATATATATTTTTTTATGCTAGTAAGAGGCTTTTCAGCCAAGTTTAGTCCTTTTGTCTTCTGGAAAAAGAGACTGAAAGCAGATTTTGCGACACTGAAGTACCTTCTTTATATGTGAATGCCAAAGATCTGAGTGAAGGAGCCGACGGCAGGGCTGATTTATGCTATTGACCTCTTGAGTATCTGACCAGCGTAGGAAGAATAGTACTGATGTAAATGAAGAGGAAATTCAGTCCTTTTTCCCTGCACTTCTTTCATTGCTTTCTTTGAAAAATAGACAAGTAATATCCCAAGAGTTCATGAAGCTTAAAAATACGTATATGCCTTAACCTCCCCGGTGTTAGGTGTAGTTTTGCAGTCCTTAAATACATCTTCTTAGAATTCCCCTATTGGACAAGGCATTACAAAGATGTCTGTTTCTGAAGGGGAACCTGTGGCATAGGGACATGGAACACATCTCCATGGATGGTAGAGACGGATCCAAACAGCAGCCCCAGAACGAGCAGCTCCCACGCAGAGACTGCACAGCAGCACTGCTGCGGCACCATCCTGGAGGACAGCAGCCTGGACACTGCCGTGTGGCATCAGCCTCAGACGTGCGTGCACTTGCAGGTGACAGCTGGCTTGGATTCTAAGCAGGAGAGGCTCGATTCTGTCTGTCCTCATCCAGGAAGATGCGGCTTGCGTGACATGCCAAAAACCATACATGAGCGTAGCGTCTGCCCTCTATATTAACTCTTTTCACTCTCCTGTCTGCTAGTTTTGGTGGATTTACCACAGATCATAAGCCGCTAGGCCAACAGGATCTAGGTAATTCACCAGTTTAGGCAGTTTTTGTTAAGGCCAAGTAAATACATTTGAAAGTGGGTCCCAGAGATCACTGCCAAAGGGATTCACTTGTCTGCTTCTTTTGCAGTAATGCAAATATACTGGGGCCCTGGGAGTATCACATAAGTGTCTGCATTATAAGTTATTATGATGAGAATCAAACTCATTGAAAGAGTTAAACTAATTACTCCCATGTGCTTATTTACTCATATTCACAGTAGGTATAAAATTAGACCTTAGAAACTAAGGATTTCTGCTCATGGAAGCAATTTGCATGTTATTATAAAGGCACTTCTGATTTAGTATTTTAGTAAAGATGGGGGCTGAACACATGTGCTTTCTGCTAAGACAGCCATGCATTGTGCACTGCGTAATGAATTCAGGAAGACATAGCTTCGTATTGTTGCCAGTTTTAGGGGACTCATTCTCCTAATGACATATGTAAATACCTTTCATTAGCATTAATGGCCATTGTGTGTTGGCCCATGACGTGAATAGAGCTTTCTGTCTAGCTATGTGCTGTTACAACAGAAAAAAAGAAACATGACATTACAGTTATCCCAAAAATTTGCCTTTAGCATTAGCTTTTGATGTGATTTACAGAATTATTCTGTATTTTACTTTGGCCTGTTTATTTTCCTGCTATGGACTTCACAGTCAAACTTGTAAAGATCCTTTCATATCCATCCTGTTAAAATACAGAGAAAGGGACTAGATGCCAAACCCTGTTGATCACCAAGGTCTCAATAAGGGCAAAACATGTAAGCCTGGGCTTAACACGTGAGCATTTGCTTTACTTTAAGCCACTCCATTGAATTCTCTAGGACTTTGTAAACTCTTAAGCGCTTAGCTAATTCTTTTATCTGAATGTTACTCATACAGCTTGGACCAGGTTAAGGAGTTCTTAAGCTCTCTAAAATCTTATAGCAAACATCCCCAGAGATTTTCCTTGGAGCAAACATACTTTAAAAGCCCCCTCTATTTGGTGCAGCCTGTCCCTGTCCTCGAGTGCAGTGAGCACAGAGCAGCTGATGCCAGTGGCACTTGGCCCCCCTCGCCTCCGGGATGGGGTGGCCACATGCCGACTGCCTCGTGGTGGTGGCTCATGGTCTCTGCCATCCCCCAAAATTGTCTGAGCAGAGCCAATACTGTGCCAAGGCCTGCGCAGGAGGAGTCCTGGTACATGCCATTAATTCCCACGCCTGCAAACGGTCCTTGGTCCAGCTTNGCCGACTGCCTCGTGGTGGTGGCTCATGGTCTCTGCCATCCCCCAAAATTGTCTGAGCAGAGCCAAAACTGTGCCAGGGTCTGCGCGGGAGGAGTCCTGTACCCGCTGTTAATTCCCACACCTGCAAATGCTCCTTGTCCAGCTTCTTTCCCTTGGCTGGACATTGGCTAATGCATCAGGCAAACACTATAATTTTCCCATCCCTGGCCCCCAGGCTGTGTACGCGGTCGTTGGGGATTCACTCAGTCCTTGCCATGAGACATGAGGGCAATGGCATGGAGTGCCTGAAGCTTTCCTCTCCAGAACAACGATGATCCAACTACGTGGAGGCCTAACCAGGATGATATACTTTGTGGGAAGTTTACTGAAGAGGCTGAAGATTGGTTCTGCAAGCATTTAACAAGACAGTCTTTTCCCCATTTGGTACTAAGTTCTTCTATTATTGCAATGACTTGACTTTGATAGTTTGTATCAGGACAAAATCATGGAAAATCATCCCTCTAATTACAGATATGCCCACAGTCACTCCAACGTTTCTGTGTGCCTAAAGCTACATACATATGTATATAAATACACATATATCTGTCTATATCTTATGTAATGTGTGTAAGTTTATACTAGATAAAATATGAGATAGAGTAGTATACCAATGCATCATCTGATCCAACTTTGCATAGCCCTGTTCTGATGCCTCTGGACCTACAGCATTTTAAATCACCTAAAGATTTGTTCCTTTATAATCTGATTTTGGAGATCAAAGTTTCAGAACTTCCGAAACTATATACATATATATACATCTATGTATAAAGGTATTTGCTAGCTGTCATTCTAGCTGTCATATACCATGAACTGAGATTTTGAATGTGTAGTGTAATGATTTGCCTTTGAAAGATGTTAAAACATTTATGTTGGGCACTTTGAAAGTGACCTGCCGTGGTCTAATTGACATTTAGGAAGACTAGGGGATAAAATTTCCAAAGATGCTCAAGTAACTTACAAAATCTATGCCCCACTGAAAGCCACTGAGTCAGATTTTCCATACAACTTAAGTGTCTAAAGATGCAGGCAGACACTTACTCACACAGACACCAAAAAGCATTAGTTAAGATTCTTCTAAACACTTACAGCTGAATTATTTAGACGTTTTTGAATATCTTACCCGGAATAATCAAGTGAAATAGTTAGACAAAATCTTAAAAAATAACAACAACAACAACAACAAAACCCTGTCTGGATAACAGTCACAGGGAGTCTGAAATCAAATAGCAAGAGCATAGACAGCAATTAATGTTTTCTATTTAAATATGGAGGTATGGAAAAGCACCATCTATAAAATAAAGTAAGTACAACATTTGTTGAACATATTTGAGAGAAGTAACTTGCAAGTAATAATGACCATTGACACTTAAAGCTCATCCAACCTCAACTGGGCAGGAATATGATACAAGGCCACGTTATTGTTTACTTTCCTTGTTGGTTTCAGTTTTAAATTAATTTTCTACATGTGTGAGCTACATCGGATCATCTCAAGTTGCCTGGTTTGTTTAAGGTAACATCACTTAAACATAATGGATTAACAGCATGTTCATTGATTACTGGAAAACAAACAGTATGATTTACAATTCTCTAATGAGGCCTAGAAAACTTCTTGCTAAATATAGGAAGAGGAGAGTAATTCTTACTTCACTAGAATACTTAGCACAATAGGGTATGTAGATTGACTCCTAATTTTCTTCATATTTAGCAAATCAGAGAAATGAAAGCTGGGAGAAACAACGACTAGTCTGAGCATGTATCTTATCACCACCTTTCTTTTTAAGCTAGATCTGAAGAGTAGACCTGTTAAGCATGGCAGCTGAATTTATTTATAAATGTTAAGACCTACCCACCACCAATCTGTTGTCCTAAAGAAAAGGATGAGAAAGTTCTGTAGCTGATTTTCTGCCAGATGTAACTGGGGTGTGTAACGCAGCAATACGCCGCTGCCGGTCACTCCTGCACCAGTGCGGACTGCCAGGCGCAGATCCGCTTGGCTGTTACATCCATCGGTCGTGGAAGCCTGTTGTAAATCCCTAGAACAAAACCAGATCCTTTCTCTAAAGTGGCTAGGTCTTATTCCTCTACACCAGATGCCCATTGCCCAGGAGTTTTGAATGAGCTGTTTGACCACTTTGCAAGTTTCAGTGAATGGTGCCGTAACAAGGACCCGAAATAAGAAGTTAGTAACATCTAGCAGAGAGTTAATCCTTTCTCCAACTATTGTATTCTGAGAGAGAAAATGGCTGACGTACCCCATGGCGATGTTCATAGTAAGCCAACTTGGACTGGGTTAAGACAAAGAAGCGCACTTTGAAGTTGGAGGGAGACGTCCTTCTCTTCTGCTGGGATTTTTTGATGAGCTGTTCCTCCAGGAGCACACAGTTATTCATCGCTGAGCCAAGAGCGGTTCTCTCCCAGGACATGGGATGCCGGCCCGAGGCACTGAGCGCCCGTCCAAGGCAGAGAACCAAGAAGGCAGTTAATTTTTTTAACAAAAAAGGTGTTCATAAGGCAGCGTAGGTGCCTTGAGCTTTATCTTCACATCTACAGCACAGCTTCCTTTCTGTCAAACCATAACCACATCCTCTCTGAAGTCATAAACCGAACAGCACATGCTGAAATATACTCCAAGGCAAATGTTGTGGAAAAAATAACACTTCAGGGAGATTCAACAGATGTGAGTCAATGACCAAGGATTAATGAAGAGGTGTGGCATGATTAAGCATCTGTCTCCTGCTTGTCCAGCTAGTAAATACATTTATAAATGCATACACTGAATTTGAATGTACAGGGCAAGCATCTTTACTTTCCCCTTAGAAGTAGGTCACACACCCATATATCTTTTTAAAGAAAAAAAGATATTTTGAGGAAGCCTCTTACATAATATGGAAGTTCCTAATAAGTAAGCAAAAGGCAAAAAGCAGTTAAAGGCAATTAAATCTACTACCTATATGTAAAAAATAATTTGTAGTATTTCCATTTCATAAGGAAGAATAAATATTTGCAGTTGTTATATATTTAAACTGATAACAAATGGTTATAATAACTGATAACTAACTTGTTATCATCGGTTGCTGTTTACTGAGTGCTGACTTCTTCAGAGACACTCTAATTAGTCCAGGGTTGAATGTTCCAGGAAACACGGGCATGAAACAACTCTGTGGATGCAGACAAGATCCAAGGTTTTGTTTTAAAACAAATACAACTCATTTTCCTCTGTTACTGCATTTTTAATGTTTTGTGTATTATTTTATCAGTGATACATTTTTAGTGCTGTTGGGGATTGGAGACATGGAGTCTGCTGGAGTATGTGAGATGTAAGATAAGAATTATCATTAACTAGGGGTTTCTTTAAATTATTTGACTTCAAATCATCCAGCAGTGCTAACTTTTTAAAAGCCTATTTGGCTACAGACTTTAACACAACATTAGATTAAGATTAAAAATCTAAATAAATAGAAGATCTGAAAAATCTTTAAACGAAGACTTAGATTTTATAGGGAAGTTTTGGGGAACAGACTGGGGAACGGTATTTCTCACTAGAATATATGGGTTGTCCCACTCAAAGAACCAGGAAATATATCCTCTCCTTGTTGTGTTATGCTATCTTGAGCATTTGCTTTTGCAGAGTGTTTCAGAGATTCTCATAAGTTCCTTATAAGCCCTGTTCAATGCCATTGAGACCGTATGTTTCCCTACAAATACAATCTATAGTTACTGTTTTCAGTGCAGATCTAAAAGGGAACTTAATAAAGCAATCCAGAACTGTAGAACAGGGATAAACAGGAACTGTTGTGCAGCTGATCCCTGCGTTTATCTGTGGTGGTCTTGCTGAAAAAATGCAACATATATTGAAATGCTATGTGCAAGACCAGAGAAGCTATGTTTCATTTCTTGGTAGAGTGACTGAGTTTCAAGGAACCTCTGTGGTTGAAGAAGAAAAATGATGCAAGTCTGTGATGCCCTGAAAATTCATCACCGCTGCTAAGGGGGATTTCATATCTATTTGAAGACTAGGATCATTTCTTGGGTCAAATTACCAAATACTTTACAAAATATGCATGCTTTAAACAGTGCTCATGTATGGCAAATTCAGCATCTGTTCTGATTGATGGGATGTTGTGCTCTTTGTAAATAACTATTCAGATTCTTCTAGAACTTGCTTAGGTCTATGTTTTTGGGCACATAATTTTTCTCATGCTTGAGAATTTACTGGTTTAACTTATGTTCAGATATTCCCTTCTGTAACTACAAAACTCTAACACAGGCTGTAGAGTACCCACATAAACTCCATGGAATTTCAATGGGCTAGCAGTACAAAATCAAAAAAAAAAAAAAAAAAAAGACAATGGATTTCACTTGTAACCAACTTCATAATTTTATTGCTGTTGTGTTTTGCTATTAACACATTTATGCAGGACTTTGTTTAGAATCTTCTATTCTGGTTTTTGCATTGACTGTTACGTGCTAAGGACTTTCTGGAAAGCTTTAGTATTTTATGCCAAGAAGGTTAACAGACTGTTAGCAGAGATTTTCATGTTATCTTCTCAGAAGATTGAATATAAAGAAAAAATCAAGGGTGTAACATTGCAGTGCTGCAGAAAAAAAAAAGCAAGGGCAAAACCAACATGCAGGTCTTGGAGGGGAGCGATGCTGCTGGAGACAAGAGGATGTGGGGGGAGAGAAGAGATTCAGCAAGGGTGCTACGTAGAAGGGACAAGCTAAGTAATTCTTTGAAAGTAGTGAAGGCAGCTTGATTCTTTATATGATAAGAGATAAGGAGTTAGTGGAAAAATATGAAAGGGGAGCGATTCGATCAAATGTTCAGTCATGGGGCCTTGCAAATACACTTCATATGGTGCAAACGTGGTATGAGGTGACGCAATGCAGGAGGCCTGAGATGAAGAGACTGCGAGAGTCAAGGGAAGACAGAATCAAGGACCAAACGAGGGATTCAGCTCCAGGTGTGGAACACTGGACAGGCTGAGCTGCTGCCAAAGAAATGTCACAGATTGGATACACACGTATAAAAAGAAAGGCAGAAAGTTGTAATAAAATAATCCCAAATTTTGGCCTTTAGAAATAAAGAAGTTAATGATCATGTCAAAATTAGCAGGATTTGAAGGTGAGATTACCTATGCTGAGTTTTCCATGGTGAATTCATGCTGATGATGTTCCAGCTAAGACATAACTGATAACTCCTGACATGTTGAATTGAGGAGGAAGGTACGGACTAGTGTATTTTTGTATCAGCTCTTGAAAAAACTATCTATTCATGTTAATTTTGCTTTTTAATCCCAATAAATATGTATACTAAACATCCAAATATTTGAATACAGCAAGCCAACAACAGGGAGAATGCTTTGTAAGTCTAATAATTATAAGGCTATGTTGACATGCATATAAAGAAAAAAATACCCTAGGAATTGCACTTTCATATAATCATATATTTATAAGAGAATAACCTATTTATGTGTATTTGAATGGAATTTTATTTCAAAGATCATGATGCATTCTTAGTCTTGTAATATAATTCTTTATTGCTTTGAAGACATGAATTGTAGGCATAAATCATATGTCATAATCCGCCAGGGTGACTAACAGGTAATCCTTTTAAACAGTGGCTTCAGGGCCCTTCTATTGTAGAGCAGGATAGCTAAAAATAGCCAGTTTATCTGTAACTAGGTTGGCTTCAGATCTGGGAGCAGTATAGACCGTGTGTACATCTTGATATATAAACTATACAGCCTTCCTGAAAGGCTTCAGACAGGACATGTTAGGTTAGCTGGAACACCTTGCTAACATAGTTATCCCACTTCTGAGATGTGACCTTGTATGCCGGCCCGGTTGACACTGAATGTATGAACGGACTCATTTTGTGCAGGACTATTTGCACCACATTGTACTTGTGGTACAGAAATTCTGTAAACTTCAAAGAAAGGAATTATATATAATTGTCCTCAGTGTCTTAATCTCTCTGTAAGTCCAGCCCTTACCATGATAAAATAAGCCTGACAATTTTTTAGGGGTCCTACATCTTCTCTGCTGAAGCACTTTTATAAAGTCTGCTAAGCATGTATCCTTTGACCCATTTCCATCCATATGCAAGGACAAATTAAAATGTTTGGAACAGAAGAGTGTAATTTTTCAGGTTTACCTTTGAGCTGCTGCATGCACTTAAATGCTTCTCTGTGCTTGCCAAATTGAGGTCACAGATCAAGTTATTCTTATCATCTGTGGCCTTAATTGGCCCCCTTTTTTTTTTCTCTTAATCACCTTTGTTCATCCCTTGCTACCTCCTGGAAACTGCTCCATTTCTGCTCTTAAAAGTGTTGTCTTAGGGATTGGATTTTTCTTAGGGGATTTACTAGATTATGCGGTTCATATTTTTATTACAGCAGACTGTGGAAATCTCCCCACCCGCACATCCTGCTCTGATACCAAGGCTTGTGTCCTGAAGGCGGCAGAGAAATTTATAAAGTTAAATATAGACAGGTTTTGTTNAAAAAAAAAAAAAAAAAAAAAAGAAAAAACGCACCGGAAGATGGGAAGGCAGCAAGTACAGCTTCACTCTCATAAAACTACCTGCAGACCTCTACCATGCATAGTGTTTGAGCCATATTTTCTCTCAGGTGCCAGCTCTTTTCACCAGATCATGATTATCATTCAGCTTCCAAGCTTGCACTCTTCAATCCATTTTACTAATTAGCTTTTTTAAAAGAGTCTGAGAAACTCTATTTAGGTTTCTCAGATGTCTTGCTTCTCCTGCAGTTTGTTATCATTGCAATAAATAGGTCTGCAGTGTATCCAAAGAACAAGACAGAAAGCTGTAGGAAAAGCAAACCATCAGCCCAGTCTTTATGGTGCACGTAGCTTCCCNTCAGGTGCCAGCTCTTTTCACCAGATCATGATTATCATTCAGCTTCCAAGCTTGCACTCTTCAATCCATTTTACTAATTAGCTTTTTTAAAAGAGTCTGAGAAACTCTATTTAGGTTTCTCAGATGTCTTGCTTCTCCTGCAGTTTGTTATCATTGCAATAAATAGGTCTGCAGTGTATCCAAAGAACAAGACAGAAAGCTGTAGGACCATCAGCCCAGTCTTTATGGTGCATCTAGCTTCCCTCTAGGTCCTATACCTTTGCATGCATTCACATGGCTCCTGGTGACCAAGACGTAAAACCAGAACCAAGACTGTCCTGTGAACGGTTTTGAAGCCTTGGGGAGTAGGAGCCTTGTTCTGGGCATTTGCTAGGAGGATATAGTGAATCACCTATGATTTGAAGGCCTGAAGCAAATCATTCCAGGGCTCACCAACCTTGGCAGTAACACAGAGAACATGTTTTGTTTATTCTGGTGCACTTGCACAGGGATGGAACAGGTTCTTCAGTGATGTAGGTATAAATAATCCCTTGCTCAGCTGTCCTCTCATAGGCAATATAGCAGAAATTAAAAAAAAAAAAATCCAGTTTTTGGGGGGATCGGACAGGGGTGGACATGGATTGAGCTGAAACTGGGAATTGTTTCCATTTTTTTTTATTAGTGCTGGCCATCCTGGTTGCTGTCCTTTGCTACCTCCTTCTGCAGACAAAGGCCAAACTGCAGTGCTGCAAATCCCACAGTTTATCCTGGCAATGGGACTTGTTTGCAGTTACCCTGGTTGCTGATGGCTGCATAGGGAGTACTTCTTCATTCCAAGCAGACACATTTTTGGAACCATTTTCACTTACAAGTTAGAGTAGATAGTTACCACAGATTTCTGACCATGTTAAGGCCTGACATGAATGTCTGGTTTAATATCCATGTAGGGGAGTTATGTCCAAAACCATTAATATGAGTATAGGACAGATCATGGATATGATAGTACCAAAATGCGATCTGTGTCAGTTTACTAATGAGCAGTGAAATAGCTGCTCCATGCCTGAATACAGTCCAGATTCTGTGCTGAGATTTGAGCCTGTTCAGATACCTCTAGTTTTTGCCATATAGCCAAAAGCAGTTCAACTCTCACGTGACCTGGAGAATACTGTGCCCCACTCCTTACATGAGAGAAACACTAAACTTCTCTCCTATATTATTCAGCACACTAATGGAGTGCAGTCGATATTTTACTCTGAGGAGTCAGACAAAAAAGGCAGCATTGCACTGAATTACAAATTCATTAATTCCTAAAGCCACAGCAGGAGTCTGGGACATGAGAATTATCCGCAGCAGATGGCATAAAGATTTCTTTAGTCCCCTTCAATCCTAGCAGACACCCCACTTTTATCTTACCCCCCCTCCCTGATATATCCTGCAACAAGACCTATGACAATCACCAAAAAAGGAAATTCCTGAGCCCACTGCTTAACTAGGCTGTAAGACGCAACACTTATCTGAACTGAACGAGAGACTTGAACGGGGTTTCATTTCAGGGCTATTTTCTTGACTACTTTGGAAGAAAAAAAAATAAACTGACTTTACTTTTATTTACTATTTAGGCTACAGGAGAAGTCCAAAGGTAAGAAATATGTTAAAACACACAAAAAACACAGAGTTCTTCTAAGCTTGGGCGCAAAGACGGGGTGTGTATGTCTGTCCTTGCACAGTGTTTGGCTTCAGAACGCAGCTACGATAACTTAGCACGCTCCAATGGCACATGCTGTACACATTGTTGCTGAATTAACAAAGAAATGTCTGCTAATAAGACACGTCAATATGCCTAAAATTAGTATAAAGAATAACTATATAAATTTAACTAATGCAAAAAAAAAAAGAGGTCTTGGGGCTTGGAGGCAACTTATGGACTTACGTCACTGACTGATTCAGTTCCTGCTGGTGGACTTTCCAGGTTCATCTCTACAGTTTGGAGATGCTACAGTAATTCTGTACTTTAGGAATGGCTGCAGTATCAGTTATGAGCTTGTACTGGGCAGCATATAGTATGCTTATTTCAAAAAAAAATGAAACGTAGCAGAAGGAAAATTGTAGAGTGCTATGTAGAGCGCACTCACCATCCCTTTTCATTTCTTATGTGGTACTGTTGTAAAAATAAATGTTAGCCACTCCCCATACTTTGGAAAGGGTTATCCATGTGCCTTCTGCGAAACAGCCATTTGCGAGTAAAAACGAGACTGAAACATTTTTTTCTTCATTCATTAGTTGACGTTTTATCTCCTGTGTCTTGGCCACTACATACAGACTGGGAAAATGACTCAGGAAGATCACAGAGATCATGTGAAAAAAAGCAAGTTTTTGGTTGCCCACTGTCTCCTATTTTTTGAAGTATTTTACAGCTCTGCTGCACAGTTCACAGTACCAGGCAGTAGAGCATCAAGTTCAGTTTTTGTTACAAGAATGTGTAATCAGTCTGGAAAGTCCAATAAAACCAAAAGTACCTCAGTGTCTCCTGATGGGCTTTCTGATGCTGCAGGCGGTGCTTTTTATCCCTTTTCTGCCTTTCAGGGTATGATGTCACGAGATGGTTTAAGACAAACTAATAGGTTGCTATCACAGAAAGGAGAGTCATTCCTGTCACCATCTCCCCTACCTCTGCCCTTATTTCTGCCCCTGTGCTCTCATCACTTGCTTAAAAAATAACACTGACGTTCACTTGATTGCGCTGTGAGTTGACTCTGCGCTAGAAGAGTGGAAAACTTAATCCAGAAAAAAAGTCATGTTTTGACTATGGAGTCTGTGGAGTTTGAATAAATGCCAGAGCTGGCACAAAGTGGTGAGATAAAAGACTTGCATAGCCAGCACTGAGGAGCTGGAGGAGGACTCAGGAAGGGAGGAGAAGAAAAGAGGAGAAAATTGTGGGGGAGAGAGGTAAGGAGCGAGACCTCCCCTTTCAAAAGCAGCAAGCTGTTTATTAGCTCAGTTGTAGCTGATACACAGGCGTCCCCCCCCAACCTGCATGTGCAAACCTTGTTCTCAACTCCATCCTCTGTGCACTGGTAGATTCTGTATCCCCACCCTGGGCTATTCTCCCTTCTTGAGAAGGATTGTTTGTGCGTATTGAAATGGTGTTTAGAAACGTCCACCATGTAGAAAAAGCTATAAGCCATCTAGGATCCCTCTGTGTGATAGCACAAGATTTTCTGCTCCAAGCTGCTTATATTCCAAACAGAAAATATCACTAGCTAGTGAAAGAAGTGTATTCTGACCTAATATAGACAAAGATTGAATGACTCTTAAATCTTCCTGCTGACCTTGTGTTTTAATCAGGAGAGTCTGAATGATTTGTCCATGTCACAGAGCAAGTCCATGGCAGGGGAGACTACCAGAGACCGAGCTGGATGCCTAAGCAGAAGCATTCCTTCAGTCTCTGGAGATTGTGGGTAACTGTAACACCATAGTTACATATAGTCATACATATATATATATGTGGTCACCATAGTTAATGGGAGCTGGTGATAACATTTTAATCCTCATTAACCTACTTATTTTTAAAATGTTGGTTGTCAAAAGAAGTTAAAACATACAATATTTATCTCGAAATCTCCTATATGTCAGAGGGATACAGTGTTGGTGGGGAAATACTGAAAATCAAAACCAGAATGGCCAAACCACCTTATCCTGTCCTATTTCTTCTGCACTTTGTTGCCCACATGGCTTCTCGTTAAGAAATTTCTGTGCAAAGAATAAGCACTTTCTGTGTGCAATCTCCTGAGACTGAACAATCCATTCAGTCCTTACACTATTCAGTGCTTGGGACATTTCAGTCACTATGGATGTGTTTTTGAAAAGAACACTAGATTAATTCACATCTTCAGGCACCACAAAATGTGCAATGTAAGGACCTCTGTCTCACTTCTTAAGAAGGAACCATTGGTATCGAGGGAGAGAATGTGAAAATGAACGCTTATGTTGGCATCAATCTGGCAGTGTGAAGACTGTAAAAATAGAGATTGTGCCCAAATCAATTTATCACTGGTTTTCCCTACATCAAAGTTGTAAAGCACTGCCAAATGGCAAGGATATCTTCCCTCGGACAACATGCATCAATTGTGGTCTAGTTATTTAATGAAAAGAAATCCTTGAGCCTATTCCTGTAAATAAAATATAGGCCATATATATATACACACATATATGGATATATACAAAATGATAATTATGCTGGTGAAACCAATCTGTGTGAATAAAGAGAAGGACAAACCTTCAAGCAAGGAGCAGATGAGAACCTAAGCAACATAATGCGACACCATGACAGCAACAAATAACAAGCCATCCGCAACTTAACTTTTAATAACGTATAAACTTAGTAACAGCAGGGGCATCTTCAGCAAGTTTACAGACCCCCCTGTCCTTCCTGGCGGTGCCAGCGAGTCTGGTGTATTACGGTGCTTGTCACTCAGGCATCTGAGAACAAATGTCGGTTTCCTCCTCTAAATCCACCCTGCTTACAAATTAAAATAGGTCGATTTATTTTGGTTTGAGTCGCACTCATTGTCAGCCCTGCCTGCAATAAAAACAGGGACTGTGTGATTTGCGGTATGTAAATGGGGCACACAATGTGAGCTGTGAAGGGTTTTCAGCTTTTCTAGCCCAATAAACTCAACTATTCTTGAGGGTTTGTTTTTTTCCAGTGCTTTGTAAACAATCAGCAGCATGCACAGTACTTGGAGAATCACAGAATGGTTCAGGTTGGAAGGGACCTCTAGAAATCATCTAGTATTCATCACTCAATCCAAGCATTTTCATGTTGTTTCAAAGGGACGGTCTCGCGAAGCGAATCTGCCCGTCCCGCTGCGGGTGCCGCCTGCCCGGCGGGCCCCTCTCCCGGCTCATCGCTGCCCCCTGCCGAGCACGAGGCAGCGGCGGACACCGCGGACGGAGCCCTCGCGCGGGGCCCTTGCGGGCTGGGCCGCTCGCCCGGCTGCCGCCTCCTGCCAGGTGCCCCGGCCCCCCGTGGCTCCTCACGGAGGCCGAGGAGACCCCCCCGAGCGCGGACTGCGGCGCCCGGGC
>VWPW01028083.1:0-14389 GCA_013389825.1 Crypturellus undulatus | reverse complement strand
GGCGGCGGGCGCTGCTCAGCGCGACAAGCCCCGCCATGACGCGGGCGCCGCGTGGGCACCGCCCCCCGGCGAGACCAGCGCCCTGAGTGGGCCAAGCGCCTGAGTGGCGGGCGGGGGGACCAATGAGAGCGCGACGCAGCCAAGGCAAGGGAAGCCAGGGGGCGGGAGGGGCTCGGCGGAAGTGGGTGCCGGCGGCGGCGCTGAGGGCAGCGGCAGGTGAGCGGGCGAGCGGGCTCGGGGGTCCCATTGCGCCTTCCCCACCGGCCCCACTCGCTGCCCGGCGCCTCTTCCCCGGCCTCAGCGGCCCCCTGGCAGCCCCCGTGGGCCTCCCCTCCCCGCGCGGCCCTTCCCGGGTGTATCCGGGCCCGCCGTTGTCCCCGCCGCGGCCATGGGTCCCGGCTGGTGTGGCGGTTCCGGAGCCTTCGTGCGTTTCCACGGAGCTAACGGTGGTGTCCGGGAGCTGCGGAGCTCCCGGCCTCCGGTGGCTCCTGCTGTGGGGCTGCTCTCTTCTGCAGCGTTTGTGTCGCATCGCGGATCGTTAACGTGTGTTTCTTGGGCCGTTCCCTAGGTGATTTCATCCCGCAAGATGGGTGAACCGCAGCAAGTGAGTGCTCTACCCCCGCCGCCCATGCAATATATAAAAGAATATACGGATGAAAATATCCGCAAGGGTCTGGCCCCGAAGCCGCCTCCCCCTGTGAAGGACAGTTACATGATGTTTGGTAACCAGTTTCAGTGCGATGACCTGATTATTCGGCCCTTGGAAAGCCAAGGTATTGAGCGATTGCATCCGATGCAGTTCGATCACAAGAAGGAGCTAAGGAAACTTAATATGTCTATTCTGGTCAACTTCTTGGACCTCTTGGATATCTTGATAAGGAGTCCAGGGAGCATAAAGCGAGAAGAGAAACTGGAAGACTTAAAACTGCTTTTTGTTCATGTCCATCACCTTATAAATGAGTATCGCCCTCACCAAGCGAGGGAGACGCTGAGGGTCATGATGGAGGTGCAGAAACGTCAGCGTTTGGAAACAGCAGAGCGATTTCAGAAGCACTTGGAGCGAGTCGTAGAGATGATTCAGAACTGCCTGGCCTCCCTGCCTGATGACCTGCCTCACTCTGAGGGAGGGCTCAGAGTGAAAGCGGAGCCCATGGATGTTGATGATGGCAACTGCTGCCTTGGACAGAGTGAAAAACAGAGGGAGCGCTCTGGTTGCAAGAGAGATCAAGTTTTAGACAAAGATGCAGCAATGTGTAGCATTATTGATGAAATGACATGAAAAAAGAACTTTTTTTTTTTTTAACTATCTCACTGTAGCAAGGGGCAGAATGAATTCTAAGGGTATCTTTGGTACTAGCAAATTTTATTTTGCTGCTTGTATAACCAAACAGCATTTGTCTTACACATGATGGGAAGGATTGTGAAGGATGGGCAGATGGAAGTGTTTAATATTTTATATAATCTGTGTGTTAATTTGCAAGAACAAAAATCTTTAAATGCATTATGTGAAATGGAAGCAACAAATTAAATGTAGTCTTTTTAGTGTACTTTCCTGTAATTTGTTACTTGTTGCTTTTTGGGGGTACATTCTGCTCGCTACTTGCTAGGTAGCATGGAGGCAAATAAGGGACCTCACAGAAATTCCTAATTTTTATTATTTTTTCCTTTTCAGATAAACTTTAGTGTGTCTTTTCTGAAATACATATTTTGATATTAAAAGTTAAAACCACGTCTGCAAAATCAATTTCTCTAACAGAGAAATCATAAAAAATATAATTGTATGAAAAGAGCCTAAAATTACTTTATTATGGGTGTAAGGTGCCACAGTGTGTGCTTTTTTTGGGGGGGGGGGGGGGGGGCACAGGGGTGAGGAAGGAGAAACTGTCAGGAATTTTGGGAATGAATTGGGCTAAAATTAATTGGACTTTGATTTTCTTACATGTAAATCATACATGTTTGTGAGGTTACAAAAATAGGTGTTTTCTTCCTTCATTGTGTGTTTTTGTTTTTGTAGGTATGTTTGTTTTTGAAATGGAGAGGTGATATCCTTCACCTGTCCCTGCTTTCAGGGCAATCTTAATTCTGTCTTTTTGCCATGTATCACTTATTTTCCAAACTCTATGTATAAAACTATGTTTAAAAAAAAATCTGTCATAAACCTCATGGGTGCGAGAACTTGCACAAACTGTTATTCACTATGATTTTTGCAGTCTGTCTTTCAAGACAGAAAGAAAGTCAGGCATTTTGAATGTACTTTCAGAAATGTGTGCTTAAATAGACAAAAGCCTTAGCTATTGGGTGATGCAAATTGAGCTCCCTGTGGGCACAGTGACATGGTCTGGAACAACTGTGTGTGACTCACGTGAACTGTTAGTTGGGGTTAGTAGCTGGAGAATCACCTACTGTATTAAGTGCATGTGACTTGCTAGTAATAAGAGGAAACAGGTGTCGTCAGAAACATGGAAATAAGTTTGTAGCAAGTTACCATGTACCTTCTTGTCCCATCTTCAGCCATGACTTGTTTTCTTCACCCTTGGCTAGATCTAAACTATACAGTTTATTTGTAACTAAAAAAGTGTTGTGAGTGTCTGGAATTAATTGAATAGCTACATAACAAATGCTTTTTAAATGAAAGACTTAGTCCTTCCTGAGTAGGAATGGAACATGAAACTCCAGTTGCTCACAGACATTTCAGCTTGACCATTTGGAAAGAACGGTTGTAGATGCTTACCAGTTCTCTGCTGATCTTGTTTTTATTTTTTTTATTTTTTTTACATTTTAATGTGTTTATATTTTTAATACAGACATAGGTCTGGGCACGATAGCTTTAAAAGTACTCTGCAAGCTGTGTCCTAGCAGCAACTAATGATTGCAATAAACTGTGAAATAAATTTTGAGATAAATGAAGGTAATGTCCCTTTAAAAAATACTTAAAACAATTTTCACTTTTTACATTTTTTCTATTTTTTCTTCATTTTTTTTAAATAACTTTTTTTGACCCAGCTTTGAAGCGTGTGCTTATAAAACTGGGAAGGGGAGGGGGTAAATTATCTGTTGCTTCTAGGCTTCCCTTCCTGCCCACCCACCCCCGCAGCCAAAACCTCTAGAGATTTTTTTTTTTCCTTTCTTTGCCAGATTAAAGCATTTTTTTTCTCCTCCATTTTCTGTTAGGAATTTATTTTGGGGAAAACAGTGGTGCTAATTAACCTGCTGCTGTCTTTCCTTTTCTGACCAAATTCTCATTTTTATTGAACACAGCGCAAACATTTGGAAGATTCTGTCTCAGAAATGTTAATACATGATTGTAAGATATATACATATTTAATTGCATACTCTTTGTGGAATTCACTAGGAAAAAAATATCAGATGGCAAGCAAAATTTATTGGAAGTGTAACCAGTTGAAGTTTTATCAGAAGTAATGCTTGAGCTTTGAATGAAGGTGGAAAAGCAGAATCCACTTGGATTCCTGCACAGCGTGTGCGCTGGCGGGATAACAGCAGGAGGAGCTCGTGTTGGGAAGCAGCAGGTGAGTGTGTCCTTCGCAGGCCGAGCCACCAGGAGGTGGCCTTTAGCCGGCGCCACGTGCCTGGCGTGGGAGAGCCAGGTTCACCCATCATCTTGCGAGGCAGTTTCAGTGTCTTTTGTGCTGAGCACTTTCAGAATTATAAATCATATTTATATCAGAATTATGGCCATAGCAATTGTCTATAGGGTGCTATTTTTCCAAGAACAAGGAGGGAGGAGGGGGAAGGATTTTCTAAAAAATCATAATTCAGCTTCCAGGTACTACATATAAAAATCTCTGCCTCTCTCCGTTCTCGCCTGCTCTTGCCTGCATTTTTCTGTCTCTTTGCTGATTTTATCCCATTTTTCTTCATTTTCTCTCAACAGCAGTCAAACTGCCAGTTTATGTAAGGCAGTCAATCCAAGAGAACGCTTGTTTTTGCAAGCGTTTCTGCTGTTTCCATTTTTGATTTAAAAAATAATTGATTAGACCTTACACCCTTTTGTATAGACTAAGGTAGAACATTTGTTTCTTTAGGTAAATTCCTTGGACAGGTATGTAGGTACACTGGACACAGCCGCAGTTCCAGCCTGAAAACTAAGAGAAGAAACAATGTCAGCCTCAAGAAGAGCTATGTGTTTCTGGGGCAGGGAGAGTGGCCACAGAACACTAATTCTCAAACTACACACACTTCAACAATGTTTTGTCAAAGCTAGCCAAGAGCCTGGGACAGCATGAGCTTTAAAGTGATTTTTTTACTTTATACTGTGAAAGCTCAGGTGTGTATGGAGTCAATGTGATGATAGATTGCAACTCTGTTTAGATAACCTTCTAACATTTCCAAATTGCTTATGTGCTCCGAGCTACTTCTAATCACTAAGACCAGAAATTTATGATTAAATACTTGAATAATATTTTTCTAGAAATTCATTATTTTTTCCAAATTTTGTCCATTTACCACAGTGTATTAAAAATCCTATGAGATTTCTTCTAGTTTTATGTACTGTGGCAAAAGGGCTGAGGAGTGCTATGGGGCAGTGGAATATCTACAGTATTCTCTGTCTTGCAGAAGTTTGTACTAATGTCTTGCTTCGTTTCACAACTATTATCTATTTTATTACAAGGCGGTAGTAGCAGTCACAGATGAACAGAGCTAACAGCTGAGGAAATGAGTGCTCAGTGCTTCACACAATGATTTCATCCTCTGCAAGCAAGCAAATGCAGAACAAAATAGAAATAGTCATGTGAAGCGATGTTTATAATATTTTAGCTTTTTGGTAAAACGATGGTCAAAAAAGTCTCCCTGTGTGCAGTAGCAGCAGCAGCACTTCGCTGTGCTGCAAGAGACCCAGACTAACCACAGGAAGGGCAATCCTGATGAGATGAAAGGGCTTTCTCAGCTGTAGCAAGTGCAGCTGACGCACTAATACTGAGGTAGCAAAAGCAGAAGTGATGAAGGAAAGAAGTTTGTACGAATCTGGGGGCCCAAGGGCGAACAAGAAAGTTCTTCCTCGGCTTCAGCCACCATGTTTTCTTGTTCCTCCCTGAGCTGGATTCTGCTGATCTTGTTTACAGGTAACTAAAGGAGCATAAAAGAATCCGGCAGATGGATTGATGCATTGATGTTTCTGCTGGTCATAAAGTTAACTTTTTTGATACCAAGATAAGGAGGGGAAGCATCACGCGCCACAATTTGCTAGAGAAACTACAGTTGTGCATTGTAGACAGAACTTATTTACAGTAACTCAAATTTTTTTGATTATTTTGTTTCTTTAAGATGAAATTGTATTTGTGGGCATGATGATTTTGAAGACAGTCTCAGAGGCTGCTTTTTAGTCCTTTTGGCAAGTAATCTTAAGTAGATCCGTTTTTCTTTTTTGTAGGGTGTGTGCAGGGGGAGGGAATGATGTTCTGAGATTAGCAGAGGTCTTTAAATCACTTAGAAAAGAAATTTCAGTAGTCTTTGCTCAGGAAGTTAAGGAAAAGCTTATATTACCAGTGGCTTCTGGCGTGTTTCAGCTGACAGGAACTTTTCACTGGGACAGACAATTTCTCTTTGTTTCTTCTGAGAAACAGCCGTCCTCCTAGGACAATGTTGTTAAAGGCAACAGCAGTGAAGACAACAGATTACAGAGCAGTAGGAGTGTGGGCAGATAGACATTAAAATTTTGGTGATAGGATATGTTCAATAGACAGACAAGGAATATTGTGGATATTGTTTTCTCTCAGAAAGCTTTTTCTGATGAGATTCATATACAGCTTGTATTTTTTCATATTAGATAAAATACAACCTGTTTTCAGAGATCAGTTTCTAGTATGTTACTGTGCCAAAGCCACTGCCTGAGACTTAGTTATAACCAAGATAGTTTAGGTTGGGAAAAGAGACTGAGATGGTATGGGAAAGCCAGCTGGTCCATGAGTGACAATTGCAGTCAAGCCATCCCATACCTGGGATCCACCAGCACGAGCTGGCTGACCTGCTTCAGGAGCTTCCTAATAACAGAGGTTAACTTTTAAAGGAGAATATTTGTACCTAAAATATCTAAAATTCACAAATTTTCTCACAAAAAATATTCCCTTCAGTAGCTGCTGCAGAGAATTCTATCCCTGAGGTAACACAGACTGAAATTTTTAGGCATTTGGTCTAATGTCACTGAATTTGGTAAAGACAGTATTATAGTATGTATGTAGCAAACTTTTCTTTAGAGGCAGGGCATGTACCTCGGGAACCACATCGTAGAACCTGCTAGAAGAAAGCAGCTGCACAGTGGCTTTGATGGTCTGAATCACCAGAGGACGAATGATTTTGTCTGGCAGACTGAACTTTTATTAAAACCTTTCTCAAGGAAATATTGACCAGAGTAGTTTAAAGACAGCAGAAGAAACAACATCACTGTAATAGGTATGCTGCAGTTTGCTAGATGTTTTGATTTATGGTTGAAGAATATGACATTACCTTTCATTAATCTCATTTGACAAACAAAACAACCAGTCTGGACACAGCTGAAGAAAAGCCACGAAGCTGATCGTAGCAGGTGTCTTCTGTGCAAGCAGTACAGGAGCAATGGGATATACCGGGACATGCAAGGCAAGCTCTGGAAGCTTCTTCTCGTGCACGCACTGCTCAACATGTGTCTCTGCCCACAGGTTCTGCAGTATCAGAATCAATCGTGACAGGAGTGGTTGGTCAGAATATCATTGTGCCCTGCTCTTACCGTGTTAGAAGGGACACGGACATCACAACGATGTGCTGGGGCCGTGGCCCCTGCCCTTCCTCAAAATGTTCACAGCCCATTATCTGGACAGACGGACAGCAGGTGACAAAGCAGGACTCCAAGCGGTACCAGCTACGAGGGAACCTGCGGCAGGGAGACGTGTCCCTCACCATAGTGAACGCCAAGGAAGCAGATAGCGGGATGTACTGCTGCCGCGTGGAGATCCCAGGGTGGTTCAATGATCAGATGACTAACCACAGGGTTGTGATTAACAAAGGTGAGTGCGGGCATGAGTAAATCTGCTACTGAGTCTGGATTTCACAGTTTGTGTTGGAATGATGTCTATAACCATCCGTAGCATTGACCTTCAGGACTTTGGGGAGCTGTTGGTGGTACTGTCTGACATTGTTGTGGTCTCAGGTTGGTCATTGTAATTCAGCAAGGACCTTTTCCTTTGTTTCATGGCACACAGCGCTGTTTAGGATTCTTAAGGTATTGATACAGAATCCAAGGGCAGCACAGGGTGCTTTACTGTTCAGTGAAGCACTCTACTTGCACCCTTTTCATAGAAGACTTCATCTTTCCTGATAGATTCCAAGCATACAAAGAGATAGTTAATACAGGCAAATTTTGCCTTAATTCCCTTTTTGAATTCAGTTTTTCTCTGCTTATAGAAGGAAAAATGTGTAGATCAAATGGGTAACAGATGTGACCGTAGTTAGTCTTAAGATATTTTTATTATAGAAACATTTTTTCTATAACACTTTCACTTTCTCCCTGCATGTATACATATTAAGATTAACTATGCATATTAACGTTAATTATAACATATACTGGTTTTGTTTTATTTTTTAACATCAGCTAGGATCACTACTCCAAGTCCTCACACTCACACCTCTGAACAGAGCTCAGGTAACTTTTATCCAAGTATTAATTTCAAGAGCATATAATGTGCTATATTGCAATGGGGAAGTTAAAATGTAAAATAAGTGCTAGATGATAGAAAATCACTGGCTAAAATTTGTTAAACATTACCATGGGACCTGACATCAGAACTTGGCCTATAAATTCTACCTGAAATTATATAGAGAACCCAGGGAAAGAAGTGGGTACATCCAGCAGGTATTTTGCTCCCAGATGATAAACTTTTGTGCTAGGCTTCAGTAGTCATTTTATGTGTTGCAAGTGCTGTTTTCTTCAGGTTNAAACATTACCATGGAACCTGACATCAGAACTTGGCCTATAAATTCTACCTGAAATTATATAGAGAATCCAGGGGAAGAAGTGGGTACATCCAGCAGGTCCTTTTATGCTAGGCTTGAGTAGTCATTTTATTTGTGTTGCAGGTGCTGTTTTCTTCAGGTGTTTTTTTTTTGTCTTATTTTCTTCATGTTTCACCATGCCATCTGAAACTGCATTCTGGCAACAGTGAATAGAAGTTTTTAGGGACTTGGTGTGCTTATTGTTTAATCAATTTATTTGATCCTCAGTTCAATGCAACATGGAACAGTCTAACTGAACTAGTTCTTACTAGACCAGTTCAAAGGTGCCTTTAGCTGGGAGTCCTATCTCCAGTAGTGGTCAAGAGCAGATAGGCAGATGGTTAAAGAGGCTCATAGGAACAGCATAGAAATTTTGTGATACATCCCCAAAATATTCTCCTAACTTTTTGTGTCTTACCCTTGTCCCTCAATGGTTCCCTGAATGCAGGATGTGTGTGCACATTTAAGTCTCATGCAAGGCTCTTCATATCAGAGACAGGGAACAACTGTTCCTCACTTGATTTATCTATTCCACTCATGAATTTATAGACTTCTGTCATATACCTGCTCAGATGTATCTTTCAGTCTGAGAAAAAAAGACAACTTAAATTTCCAGTACACAAAAGATAGTTCATAGCTAATGATAACTTTTTCTCGGGATTTTGATATAAAAATCGAAATGCCATTTTCATTCAGAGGTTTCCACTTAAGCATTCTGAAATGTTAAAGCAGTTGCGTTTCCTTTTGGAAAGAGGAAGTGAAAACTTTCTCAGACTGTTCCTATTCTCACTCTTATCTGGAAATTACCCCCAACTATGTTGCAGGTCCTTTTTCAAACATATCACATTTCTTTAGCCTGTTTATTATGTAGTTATCTGTGGGGAATTTGAGGTTTGTTTGCATAATGCAGTATCACTTGGTTTCTCTAACTTCATACACTTAATCTATCAAGGCCCTGAACTAATCTTAATGTGTGCATCAGATTAAGCACATTTTTTTAGGTATTCAGCTACCTCTTCTTGGCTCTTGGCTGAAATCTGGTGTCCATCTCAGGAATTCTGTCTTTCTGCATCCTGTGTTTAGATAGTGCAGAGAATTGAGAGTTTCCTGGAAGAAATTCAAAGCAGTGAAACAGGTAGTAGAGAGAGGGACTACTAGAGAGAGAGTAGAAAGGGAGAGAGAAAACTCCCATTCTTGGAGTTTTCAGCTGCCCTCTGAAGGCACCAACTGCTTTAATATACAAAGCCAAAACTCTAGATTTAGATATTTTAATTAGATAGCTCAAAGTCAGCAGTATAAATTCCTCTCTATCATGGCAAAATGGCTCTCTGTGCAAGTGACCTGTTGGTTTGTGTTGCCTTTGCTCAGCTCCTGGGACTGCCAGTGACTCATCCCTTACCGTCACAATGACATGGCCACTCGTTTCTCGCTCGGAAGATCCTCAGACTGTAAGCATCTCTGTAGTAATATGACATGCCTAGATTAAGTGATTAGATAGGGGAGCTTCCTGGGTCATTTCTACAGTTCACTTATAGGGCTTTGTTTTGATTGCAGAAGAATATTTTTTTCATAGTCTGCACATTTAGTGCTTATGTGCTCATTACTAGAGGGTGGGGGGAACCAATTTGCTTTACAAGCATAAATTACTTCCTCTTATTAATTCAGAAAATTTAAAGCAACATTTATATTGACTTTCAGGTCTACGATCCCTCTTTAATCACCAGTTTCTTCTCAGACTGGTCAGATATAACCACAGACTTGCAGGTATGACAGGATGGGGGAGGACTTGAAAATGGACTACCTGATAGTGTGGGCATCCGTCTGCACCCAGGGTGAGGAGGAGACAGCTCATGTCTTCCTGCTGAACTGAGTCGTCCAAAACATTTCAGGTTATCAGGCAGTAACATCATCCAACTTCTAGCATGAAGACAAGACGGACAAGCTTTTATTTGGGAAAGTTTGATGCAAAATTCCTCAAGGTAGCATGTGTAGGGGGCATTCATATGGTCACATGTGCAATATAAGTCAGGGAGCATTTTGTATTTCAACTTCTTCTTAGACTGAGTTCCTAATGAGAAGGTAGATAATGAAGTTTAGCCTTCAGAAAGAAGTCTTGCATAAAGACCAGAGTAAGGAGAAGAAAGTAGTCAGGAAAAGCCCTTGAATAAATATGAACAAGCTGATGGTTAAAAAAAGAGGTGTTTTTCTCATAATAATAAAGTATTAATCAAAAAAAAAAATTCTCAATGAATGTTTCTGTCGTAACTTCAACTTCTTTGAGAATACTAATAAAAACACATCTAGCAGCATGTTTCACACAGCTATAGATAGCAATGAGCTCTTTGAAGCAAGTATATATTTACTGCAGGATTGCAAAATGTGCAAATGGCCTTTGGGTCATGAGATTTTCTTTTCCTGTTAGTGCTACTAATACCCATCTGTTTTATGCTTGACAGAATGTGTCTCTCTCAGCTCACAGTGCACAGTATTCAGGAAAAGGAATATACATTGGGATTGGCCTATCTGTGGTGCTTCTTGTCATCCTTATTGTGGCTCTGTTTCTCAGTAGACGTAAGTACCACTCTGCAAATAGCATGCAAAGACGGGTAGGACGGGACATGTCTGCTCGTCACACGGGTGGCAGCTGCTGCAGGCTGGTGCTTCAGGACAGTGAATAGCTGTGCACAGCGCCCGGTGCTCACTTAGTCAGATCTCCACCGTGGCATCTGCGTTACCCGTCTGTGCAGCACCAACATGCTCTAGTTGGTTTAAGTCTCAGGCTTCACAGAAAGTTGCTGAGTGAGGGGCTGATGAGGAGATACCAGCCCAGCTCCCCAGATCCATTCTTTTCTTAATGGATATTATCCATTCCCCTCTTGCCGTGTTTTCTCTGTCCTTCCTCAATGACGAGGGAAGGTGCATTGGGTTCATATAGTGATATTCAGTACTTTTCATGCTACCTGTTTTCCTTAAAGGCTCTTGGTCAGCCCAAACTACATTTTTTTTTAACCTCATAGAAACAGTGGGGATTTCCTATACTGAAAGCATCTGCTTTAAAGTTCCCTTGTTTAGTTTCTAGCACATTTTTCCTTGGCAAACCTGATACATTCCTTGCTTCTGATGTTTTAAACAACATTGTTTTTCTTTCTTCCTTTCCACTCTGGATGATCCTTAGACTATTTACACAATATGAAGAAGCTGAATAACTTTCCAAAGTAAGTATTCTCTTTTCTGTTTCTGCTTTAGCTAATAGGAAAAAAAATCCCGGAAAAAAGTTTGTGATTCCTCCTAGACACATGCTGACTGTTCACTCCATTGCATACTTTAATTAGATTTTTTTCATCTTAAGTTAATAGGAAACATTTATTAATGAATTTCGTTACTGATCATTAGTTAATAAGCAAAAACTACTTGCATTAAGGAGCATGAAAACTTTCTGTGAGTTGTCTCATAAAAAGGGAAATGATTCATTATTAGTTGTGTTTAATAAGTGTTTTTGCATATTTTACATTTTTTTTTGAGCATGCTGATTGATTAGCTATTTGGATTATTTTTGCATTTCCATTGCCTGTTGTTGTTTGACAACCTGTGTTTTATTCGTTTTGCAGCTCTGTCGTATTTTGGAGATCAGAACGTGCAGGGAATCAAAATGGCCTGGAAGTCGAGGTGCATGCAGAGGAAAACATTTATACAATACATTAAGGACTGCTCTCATACTTGCCTTTTTCACCACCAGGACATTAAATAGTTTGCAAAATGTTAGTTGCTCAGTAAACTCAGCAGCTAAATGTGAATGGATGTCTGACGTATTATTCACTTCATTCTAATAAAACAAAACAAAAGCTCCCATTCTAAATAAAATCTTTATCAACATATTCCAGAAAGGGAACTGCTGCTGGTTTAGATGTAAATATTATCTTCAGAATCCAGTTACCAAAACACAGAGAAAGTTACTATTATATTTATTATCTGATTCAAATTTTCTCTTGTTTTGGGGAGGGAAAAAAAAGGAAGTGCTAGAATGGCTGCTCAGTCAGAAAAAGGAAAACCACACACTTTTTTTTATATATTCTTTTCCCTATGTATTCTGTCCGTCAGCTACAACACACTCCATGCTATCTGAGGGCGGGACTCACCTTGTAGCTGCCATGGGAAAGATGACTGTATGGAAAGACTTGGTAATGTTTGTATGTGAAAATACATTTCACTGATTTTTTTGTTGTTGCTCAAGTTGGATATGTCTGTTCCTAATAATGGATCAATTAGGCAATGTTCTGTCCAGCTGCAGTTAAATCTGGAGTAACTGTTGATGCTCAGCCCCGCTCCAATACTATTGAACGACTATTTTGGTGTGCAGAATATTCACACCTTGCTTTCAGCAAACTTTGACTAAGGGTTTTTTTCCTCTGCAAAAAAACAGGAGTTTTACTCCATGG
Source organism: Crypturellus undulatus (assembly GCA_013389825.1). Classification (NCBI taxonomy): domain Eukaryota; kingdom Metazoa; phylum Chordata; class Aves; order Tinamiformes; family Tinamidae; genus Crypturellus; species Crypturellus undulatus. The sequence continues at coordinate 1,970 of VWPW01028083.1, read as the reverse complement.
CCTTTTCCTCAAGTCTCCACGTGCTCTGACAAGTCCTTGGTGTAGGAGCCTGGAAATGAGACTTTTTAAAACAAGTAGGCAAACAAGAAACAAACAAAAAATACTGAACAAAACAACAAGAAACAGCTGCTCTGATGAAAAAATAGTTTTAAAATTCATCTCACTGCTTGTAGAGAAGTCATGGACATTGCACAAAATATTACACTTTGTGTATTATGCTGGATTTATGTGTTAGATTTTATTTCATTAGTGAGGAGCTGCTGTGGTCTGGAGTCTTTCCTGTAGCTCCCCGGTTAGCCATGACTTTCAGTTTTTGTTCTGTGCAAAGTAAATGCTGATTTACTTGAAAAGAGGGGCAGCCCTCTGAGGTTGAATCGGTCCTTCGTGCCCTGTTGAGCAATAAACAAAAGTCTCCAACCCATCTTTAAATGCAAGAATAGTTTTCCTCAATTGTTCTTAAGAAAACATTTTGAACAGATGCTGGGGACCTCCTCTGAGAGCAGAGAAATGGGTGAGGTGGGAGAGGGAGACAGGAGACTGGGGGTTGCTGCGTGTGCAAGGTGGAAAAGTCCTGAAGGGCAAGAGGGCAGGGTGGTACCAGTGGCCCTGGCGTGTTTTGTGTGTCCTCCTGTGAGGTGCCTTGTCTTGGGGCTGCCCCTGAGGGCAGGCCTGAAAGGCTGAAACTGGAAAGAAAAATTCATATCTGAGTGAAGAGCTGAAAGCTGATGCACAAGGTTTGCATAGGGAAGCTCAGAGGTGTGTGAGGAGAGCCAAGGAGGAAACCAGCTCTGCGTATGCCTTCGTGTCACGAGTTGACTTGCGTGAACGGGTACTGAAACTAGAATAGACCTGTTAATCTTATATTTCCATCCATGACAATCAATGATGCCACTTTAAACACTACTTTGCTGCTGCCTGACTGAGCACATGTCACTGCTCTGAGCCCTGGACCATGACCAGAACTGGAGGAAGGCTGGTCTGATCTCTGAACCAGATCTCAGAAAGGATTTCCAGTAATTTCTGCCTCCTATAGCTTTTTCCAAATCAATCATGTCCTGCTGGGATTGGTGCTAGACAAGTGTGAGTCTTCCAAAGTTATTAGGGCGTTTCCTTTAACATATGAGATGATTCCAAAAAGCCATAAATAGTTTGATGACCGTTCTCGACAGTAGCTAACCATGAAAATTGACTTTAAGGACTTCTTAAAATTAATAACACAGACTTGTCCTTATTGCAGAAAGTCTTTGTACAAAATGAAGTTTTAGAATATTTGATAACCAAAATCTTTCTTAAAGTTTCCTTTCTGCTTCTGTATGGTGTGCAGTTACTGGGTAAATACACTCTGCAGAGGTTGTGTATAGCATAAATATGAATGCAAGCAGGCAGAATTTCCTTCTGCCTTTTTCATCACTTTCATTATTTCCACTTCTGTCAGTGGAATGTGGAAGAGGCATTTAAAGAAGAGCCACAGAAGTGTCCAAGCACCATCTGGAGTGAGTTGTCCCATTAAGAGGTTCTCTAGCTGGCTGCACATGGAGCCTGTGAGGCTAATGAGCTGCAAGTAGCAGGCACTGGATCAGCTGGGTTTTAGGTGGCCTTGTTTAGTGCCTTTTGCTACATGTGTTAGCCAAGTTTCAGTAAAGAAACAAAGTGGATGTAAGGAAGGTCATGTTCCTCTTCCTTCCTCAGCGATCTGGAGTGCACTGGTCAATTCTGTTCTAAAGCTTTCGCTATAACTGGAAGCTGGTTAAAGACCCAAAGCTGTGCTACCGCCCTAGGTGAGGCAGGTGGGATTTAGCTGCTGTCCACATGGCACCAGCTTCAGCGGCAGATCCTGGCCATGGGGCAGCATGCAGCTTCACGTTTGCTGCTCAGGGTAAGAGCAGCAATGGAGAAAACGGTGCTATTGGAGGGGAAAAGGCTTTGGAGATACTGAATACATCAGGTTTCATTTGTTCCACCTTCATAGA
>VWPW01028082.1:20620-31438 GCA_013389825.1 Crypturellus undulatus | reverse complement strand
AAAAAAAAAAAAAAAAAAAAAAAAAAAAAAGCACACACACAACACTAATCAAGCCTACATCAAGCCTACAAATGACCCAAGTACATGACTTAAATCATACATTTTCTTATCATCAGATGAAGTCTATTACTAATTTGATCCCAATATAATTGACTGCAAATAAGTTTCAGCTGGTCCTAGGTAGCAGACAGTTTTTATATATAGACAAATCCAAAGCAACTCTAGATATACTTTAAGGCAGATATTTTTTTCCCTTTCGGAATATTTAAGAACCAGTATTCATGTTGTGACACTTTCAATAACCATCAAAAAAGTTAAAAGTGATTGCTCAAAAGACAGCAAATTAAAACAGTGACTAGAATAGTGCAGAAACTTGTTTCAAAATATATCATGTTTGAAGAGGAAAAGGGATGTTTGATTTTGAATATTGTCAGGAAAATATTAAGTATGTATTTTTGAAAGACATGTTTGAGAAAATTTACAGCTAGAGGGAAAAAATGAAACACTTTTTTTCTCTAAGTTTGTATTTTGACTGTTCTCATTTTCTTAATAAGATTCCTCTGTTGGCAGACAATCAGTTTCCAGTTTGTTTAGGAAGTAATCAAAACTAATATTTGCACCTAGTTTCAACTTAAATACAGAATAAGTTTTCAAATGTGTTCTTTCTCACTCATATTAATATAATTCAAGAAAACCAACAACTCCACAAATAAGGCCCCAGTTCTCTACCTACCACTGCGCATTTTACAATCCTATTAAAGGTGAAACACTAGGAAAACTGAGACCTAATAAGAGCTCCCACGTGAAATATTTCAATTCCACATATATGCACATACACAGATGCTCCTCAAGTTAGAAACGATCAAGTAACCTCAACATTAGCTAGATGTAAAACATTTTTCCATTCTCGAGGTCAACCACACAATATAATCCATAAATACATACTGTCGGGCTCTCCATAATTCTATGAGAATTACAAGAAAAACTGAGAGCGAAGCCCAGCCTATTTTTCACCTGAAATTTCTTATTGCCACTACTCATATTTTCAGTCATAACGCTACAGGCATTATTACAGTAAAAGCAATAAAGTCTAACATTCACTGACATCTAATGATAATCTTCACTGACAGTATTTGAGAGGTCACAGAAGTAGAGAAGAGAGAATAGGAATTCAGCAACAGCAAAAGCACCCAGAGACTCTCAACACCACCTCACAAATCACACTCTTACACTGATTGCAAGGAGAGGACAAGTTACTCTGCACTTCTCTATCCAGTCCATGAAGATGATTGACTTGACTGACAAGCTACCTCCTTTCTTCACCACTAACAGTTTATTCTATGAGGATCTGCATTAAAACTCTAAAGGAGCTATTTGGCAATTAACACAGTGGGAACAGCAGTAATCAGCCCACAACAGGGTTATGTAACAAACTATTTGCCTACAGGGATGCACTGTAATTGCAATTGTTAATACAAAGCTTTGGAAAGTCTCGAAAGCCTTCCAAATCCTTCACAAGACTGTGATTGCCAGCAGCTCCTGGCAAGAAATTTCCACATGATACAACACCTGAGCTGGCCTATTAAACTATGACAAGGAACAAGCATGAAATATATTAGCTCCCAACACATTAGCTTTGAAGAATTATCAGGAGACTCCCCTTGTCTTTAAGGAAACTCATTCAAACCTGAGGTCCTGTGACCTCTTCTTTTCATTCACATCAGCATTAGGGAATTTAGCCACTGAGCATTTCATCCTCAAGTCTTCAATTAAGAAGCATCAAAATTTGAATAAAGTTTTTTTTGTTGATTTTTTTTTTTAATAGCCTTCTAAAACAAGCCCCACAGGAATCCTTGGAACTATTTATTAGCACAAATGAATCCATACTGAAAGCTACTTTTATCCAGAAGTTTCCAAAACTAGAACATTAACAATAAACTAACTTCCTACCTTACGCAGCTCAAAGATTTCAAAAATAGAAAAGGTAGTTTTAAGCTGATTTGAAAAGAAATATAAATCATACTCATCACGGAAGGAAAAGGGTTGTATTTCCTAAAGTCAGCTTTATTGATTAGACTTCTAAGTATATTATAAAGCTAAAAGCTATATTCACTAACTGCTATACATTTGCTGACTCTGCAGGTCACTTTAGACAGCATGGATTATATTTTCACTTTAGAGGGGCCCATTTTCCAAGGTCACTGAAACTATTTCTGTTGAACTTCAATATTGTATCTGCACATGCTAAATCCTGGATATTACACTATTGACTTACAAAAGAATGATTTTTTTTTTTTTTTCAAGCTTGACTACATTCTGTTCACTGGAATTTATATGCTTTGCTTCAGTGCCCTTATCAAGACTATTCGGGCAGTGAAAAGTTTTAGATGAGTTTTGGAAGTGTCCAGTTAGGTTATCAAATACAAGTTCTCTCAAAGGGCATTTTTATCAGCTCTTGTGTGTGCACGCTACAACGGGAGCACCAAGAGCAGTGCCTTTCATGAGGTCCCTTCCACACCCAACTCTCAACAACACAGAGTTGGTAACAGAAAATCATCTCCCAGAATGGCTGAGCTTGGAAGGGACCTCTAGATATCATCTAGTCCAACCCCCCTGCTTCAGCAGGAATACCCAGAGCACGTGGCACAGGGTGGCATCCAGGTGGGTTTTGAAGATCTTCAGAGAAGGAGACTCCACAAGGAGTCTCTCTGGGCAGCCTGTGCCAAGGCTCTATCACCCTCACAGTAAAGAGGTTCCTCCTCACATGGAGATGAGGCTTCCTGTGTTTCAACTTGCCCTTGTTCCATTACCGTTTGTCCTATCACCGGCCACCACCGAGAAAAGTTTGGCCCCATCCTCCCTACATTCACCCCTCGGGTACTTAAACATATTGATCAGATCTCCTCTCAATCTTCTCTTCTTTCTCCCTTACCAACTGCCAACTATTAGGCTCCACAAAAGTCACAGAAGTCTTTAAAGAACCCACAAGGTCAGGTTTTGACAGCACTAACCCAGCTTAGAAAGCTTGCAGAAAAAAAAATGTCAGCAAGTTTTTTTAAAAATAAATAAATATAAATAAATAAAAAAATAAAAAAGGAGAGAGAAAAACTATTGTCTAAGAGCCTTATTCTTATCTCTGCCCTAACCAGCCTCCTCAGACACTTTCCATCTTTTTTTCCTCAAACTATTTCTAACAGAGCCATTACAGGACCATAACAATAGAGCACAAGAAACCAATTTTAGTCATCAAATAAAATCACTAATGATCCACATGAAGCCCACAGCAGTGGGATAAAGAAAGTTTTACCACAAAGGTCTCTCCTTAAAGCATAATTATTAATTGTATATAATTGCCATTTAGCTATATAATTATTACATAATTAGATATAACTCAAATATATATATATAAAATCTCTATATATATAACCTTAAGAACTCACATCATCACTATTAACACACTGCAGAGTTGAAGAAAAACGGAGCAAAAGCTCATCAAACTTGAACTCAACATCTAAATATCCCTCTACCCACAGCTTTTAAAGGGCACATGCTCAGAAAGGTCCCCCACATCAGACCATATTCATGATACAAGCCATGCAGCTCCTCGCAATTAAATCCCATTTAAATGAGATCATTTCCAGGTGTGAGAGCCCTGAAGACAACCACAGGCTACAATTACCCTGACCAACATCAGCTGGCATATCTGCCCATGCACCAAATAGCCCAGGCCTCCTCCTTAGTTCAGGTGCAGCACCCCTGATCACTACCGTAGATATATTTATCTTAAGTGCTATCAGCTGAGTGTACTTTGGATCTAACTTTGCATCAGTCCTATAGCCTGCTATTTCCAGCTAGATGCTCTGAGCTTGCTTTATCCTTTCATCTTGTCATGGGCTGTTAATGAATATTGTTGCTAGTACCTACCTCTGCTCACCCTGTTTAAGTCCAAAGGGACTGCCTCCTCATCTGTGAGGTTTCTGTTGTGCTTTGGTTGTCAATAGCTCTTGCTTCCTTTCCCCTCATGATGTAGCCTTAGTCTTGCTATGAAACTCTGTTTAGAAAAGCATATGTATGTTCAATTTGTGTTTTGCTGGGGTGAAGAATCAACTGCTTCTTTAGGAAAGCTGTTGCAGGATGAACTAACATAACAAGAAAAAATTCAGACTTACATTCTAACCATTAAAACTCAATCTTTTTAATCAACTAAACTGAAGGATCATTATTAATGTCACTGTTCTGTGTGAGTGCTTATAGACAGATCAAATCAATCCTAATGTTCTCTTCAGTGAACTACGCAGAATAACTTTTTAAGTCCTTTTACTCTAATAATTCTGCATAGACCTTCATAAGATGAGCTGTTTTGAAATTCAGAAATAGAAAAATATCTTCTTCCCTGCAGGAGAAGAATTACAAACTTTGCTATGCAGAAAGATTTCAACAAGGTTGAGTTCAGCTTTTCCTCCATTATCAGTTGCATTCCAGTGGGCTGGTGAAATCATCCATGAGCAGGTACCATCAGGATATTTCTCAGCTCCAGAATTGGATGTAAATTATTAGATAGAAGCTGTATATGGAATTAGAAGCATGAAATGTGTTCCAGTCACATGATCATGAGAGCACTGCACATTCCGCACCATTTTCCTCTGCCTTGGTCATGGTTGCACCTGAATCTACTCTATGCAGAAGTTTCCCAAGGCCCAAGATGTTTTGTATCACTGGTCAGTGCATTAATATACTGACAGAGTGTAGGAATCTAGCTATTTTGCCTGAAGTGACATTGGTTACAAAGATTGCTCTGCTTCAGAAAATTCTTGACACACCAATTTACTATCTCATTATGTTCCTGCTCTCTTTAGAGATAATACAGTCACATTAAATGCTCATTAATGTTAAAATTGAAAAAAAAAAGAAGATTTAAGCCCTCATCCTAGATTTCTCTCTATTTCTTAAATAGCTTAGGCCTTAAACAGTTTAATTTTTATCTCACGTCCTTGTCAAAAAATCATCTTTGGCTGAGCAGTAAGGAGAACTGAACAATGTTTCTCATAAAGGTTATTAAACAGATGGGTTTGCTCTTCGAAGATAAATCACAAAAGTGCTTACCCTATGAAAAGTACCTTTTTTGAGAAAGAGGAGAGAAGGGTGGAAATGGAGGGGAAGACAGGATGAATTATAGCATCAGGAAATAATTAGTGATCCTACATGAGTCCACTGGTCCAAAGGAACTGAATCTGAACACAATCTGATCTGAACACAATCTGAACAGAATCTGATCNGGTGGAAATGGAGGGGAAGACAGGATAAATTATAGCATCAGGAAATAATTAGTGATCCTACATGAGCCCACTGGTCCAAAGGAACTGACCCTAAATCTGATCACAAACTTGGTTTCTATGCAACTCTCATGTGGAGGACGTTCATTTTATTGGTCCCTGGCCAACCACATACAACACATACATTTTGTTGCCACAAAATGTTGACAATAGACGTCACAACTCTAAGCAGAACCTACCACAAATCAGTTTCAGATTAGAAGACAGATCAGAGGAAAACCCTGCCTAAGTTACTCTTAAACATTCTGCTTCTATATGAACAAGTAGCCTCTTTCCCCATTCTTTAGTTGTGTTGCCTGGGGACTCACTCAGGCCACATTCTGAGGGGTTTTGTAATCCCACACCTAGAAACATAGGAAGCCCTCTTCTCCCTGGACAGAATATATGCCTGCTTAATATACTGGGGTTTTTTTCTGTAAAAATCAAAGTATGACTTACAATTTGAATAATTCATTCACAGTATGAATCATCTTAACTTTTGTCTTGGAGTACAATCCTCTGTAACTGAGGGAAACAGTCATGACCAGTCACATGGTCTTGCAGCTTTATGCCGTTGACTACAAGATATTTGGTGATTTCATCCTAAGCTCTCTGATCCCTGTATGATTACACCATCTTCAAATATTAAGGATCTTATAATTATGAAGAAAAATATCTGGGGGAAATGAGTATAATAGCACCATTAAGTAAGTAGAAATAATTGAAAGCAAATTGTTTTTTAACATAGTACTTTTTAAGCCAATCTAATGATCTTTTGGTACTTACTACAACTACTTAATACTTACAGTTGATGAGGCTAACTGGATAACCTTATCTTTTGTCAGCTTCTTCACCTCATTTCCAACATAGTGATCGATCTTTCCTATCACATATAACAAACAGTAGTATGTTTATCACATTGCAGGCCTTAAAAATCTTTGGTTCAGCAGAGCATATATATGTTTTTAACTCTGTAGAGAGGGACTTAAAATTAACAAGATGTATAGTGTGTTTTGGAAATAAAGAATGATGGAGGAATCGTAAAGGACAAAAAAAGTTTGAATAATATTTAGCTGCTTTAAACAGCACTGGATTAATAATTTTGGAAAAAAACGATAGGAAATGCCTGTTACAAGTTTTACATAAAACAGGAGATTTTATGAGTACTCATAAGGCTGAAATATTATGTTTTCCTCAGAGAATTAATCTTTTGCCTACCAAAATGACTACCTACCTAATCAATTAGACATACAATGGCTTTTTCATAAGGTCTAAATTTGTGCAAACATAACTGCCTTTCCAAGCAGCATTCAAACACAAAAAGAACTTAGTAAACATGCAGAGTAGAGCAGTTTAATGTCCCAGAGTCTTAATTCTGGAGGAAAGAAGCTTAAATCCTCGATCAGCTAATCAACAGCACACTTGCTGCTATCAAGTGACACAGCTGTGGAGTTAAGCTCCTCTGGCATTAGCTCATGAGAGCTTGGGGAAGGGGGAAGAGAGGAGGAGGAAAGTATGAAAAAAGGTCCCTCTGGGCTAAACAGGAGAAGCATCTGCCAAAGCAATAACAGCTTGTAATTGTAACAACAATTGTTGCTTGAGTTTAGCAGTCGGGAAGCCCGTAGTTAATCAGCTCACCCTTACCAGTAAGCATCTTTGCAGCAGCAGAAGTTACGAGCTGAGGAAACAGGCACTCGAGGGCAAAATCCTTGCAGAGGTATCACACCAAGTGGCTTCCAGAATTACTCAAGATTACCTTCAGACAGGGGTAACCCAGAATCAGTGCAGCTTAAGATGAGGAAAGACACAGCCCCATCTCCAAGGATGGACACACAGACAATTTCACTAGGGCTCAAGTTCGCAGGTGGCACCAGCGTTACTAAGGAAGGATTGGTGGACAGACCATTTTATTCACAGAGAAAATGTTTTAAGTATTTTCAGCCACAATACTACATTTTATAGTAGGTCACAGACACAAATAAACCAGGCAGGGAGATTAGAATACAGTTATCTATTTGGCACAGGCTCTCACTGTTGTGACCCCCTGAGGAGCAGCAAGGATTTCCCACAGTATGCTGCTGACAGATTTTTTTTCTGCAGTATATTGCCCTGGCTCAATAGCACAAGGTCAGGCTTAATGCCTCACAAGGTTAGGCTGAATGCTTCTGTTGCCTTTCTCCTTCTCCAAGGGAGCCATTGCTTAGAAAAATATCCTTTTACTTGACAAGTTTGAAACACTACCACCACCAAAAAACATCCTGTGCTTATCAGTCTGATTGCTTAGGAATCAAATAGCAGAAGACTAATAGTCACAGAAGCACTGACCACTCCAGAGCAAACTAAATGGTGGCTGACTGGGGATAGCCTAGAACAGAGTGACCCTTTCTAAAAAAATTTAATACTCTCATATCACTATGTGATCAGCAGTCAATTCCTACTTGTGAAAGGCAAGGTAACTGAAAAAACTTCATACACACACCCTTAACGGGTAATACCACCAAACACTGTGCTGAAAAACATCCACAGACCGTGATGGAAGACTGTGTCTTGGATATTTTAAAGCTGTGGCAAAATACAGCTATCTTTGAACATTCACTGCATGAACATTTTAAAGTTGACGCTTTAATGTATACAGTAAAGAGGGGATGCTGTGTGGGAAGTACTGACACACCAAGGCTAGGAGAGAACATCATGTTACGTTAGAGCAGTCCCTGTAGACATCGCAGTCCCCTTGGGACACATTCAGAAAGCCCAACACATTTTTTTTTAATTAAAATCAACCTGGAACAAGAAACATCTTTGCCATCATCCTAGGAACTCTACACAAGGCACTGGGTCTCCCTTCAGCTTTATACTGCAGACTCAGCCACATGGACCCAGGGAGGTGACATGCAAGTGTGGGCAAGCCATGGTCCTGGAGATGCTTTTCATGAGGAATCTTCACTTTTAAAATAAATCTCCAGATGCACAATATTTTTTTAAAGGGACTCTTCTGTCCCTTTAAGCAGGCTCCCCATTTTCCAGGGTTTAAAGTGAAGGTTACTGAACAAGGCTGCTACTGAACAAGGGAAAGACTTGAACGTCTCTCCACAAAGAAAAGGCCACCTTGATTGAGTTTTCCTGCTGGTGCTTCCCAGGATCAATAGTTGAACAGGGACAGCAATACACAAATATTGTAATAGCAAGTGCATTCCAGCTTTACTTCTCTTCATGTTTTATATATTAACGACAAACATGCAACAGAAACTGTTCTGGACATAAATATTCAGCCACTGCTTTCAAGTTAAATTTGCTCTGAAAGCAAGGGTATAAGAGAATTATGACTAAGATGTATTTTTAATTAGGTAAATACAAGTGCCTATATGAAATATGCTGAACCATATTTTTGTTTTTAATGCCACTGTAATGCTACTATTCTAAAAGGATTTACAAGCTGTTTACAAAAAGCAAAGTACAAGCCCAGAACATAATCTAGCATTTAGCTTGGTAAAATTTGGAGGAGATTAATGCATGTAGTTATAATCCAGTTATCGTCTCAAAAGTTGAATTTGAAAAGCTGAATATAAATCAATATGCTATATTTTAATAGATGTGCTTACATTTACATTATTCAAATTAGGGAACCAAAGAGTACAGTAATGATGTAGAGTACAGTATAAACACCTCAATTGATATTATTGGTTTACTTACATTAAATATATTTAGAGGCTTATGCTGGATTTATATCTTCTTTTATTGATTTCTGGACTTCACAGAAAACACATATTGTGGGAAAATAAGATCAGTAGGCAGTGTTGGAATATTATCTCTTCTTGGTATGAGAATAAGAATGAATTCAGGCAGCTGGGCAAAAGGCACATATATCACAAATCCTCTGCTAACATGTTTTCAATTATTTGCTCTCTGAGGAATTACAAGGTCCTAATTATGAGAATGAATGATAAACCTGAGCAAAATCCCAACAGGCTCACCAGCTCAGTCTATTTCTAAGAAATGTTGACACTTGCACTCAGGGAATAGCAGATGCTCAGCATAGCTCAGGACTGGGACTTCAGTGAACAAGTGGATTTCGTATTTGTTTTCCTAGCATTTATCTAGAAAAAAATTATCAGGTTGTGGAGTTGTTTGCTTGGTTTACACAAAAATACCTCTGTGAATTCCTTGTCTCAGACTCTCATCTGTCCTTCATTTGGAAATAATGCAAAGGCCTCTCCTAGCCACTTTTGGATGGGTTTATGGACAACTGAGTCATGTTTAAGCGAATCTCTGACTTTGAAGGACTTCAGGCCACCAAAATAAAGCAGAGAAACCTTACACTAATTAAAGATGTGTTTTCCTTACCTAGACTATACCAACCACAGATTAGAAGCTGTAAGCAGACTGGCCCATTTCTCACAGCTGCTCCATTTCCAGGCCACACTGGTGTATGCCATATAAGTACTAGCTTCAACATCTGAAATTAACTGATATGAACTGGCAGCCACTGTAAGAGTCAACTTGCTGGTATAATTCTCTTCTACACAAATGGATAATTTGAAACACATTCCCCACCCCAAGACAACCATATCAAACTAAAAAATAGGCTCATTATAATGCTGAGATCTACAAGAAATGCTTGCTAGCATCTTGCCTTCTCAGGTCTAATAAAAAGTAAATATCATCTCTAAATCAATCTACCCTAAATCAATGATCATCAGTTCCAGTTATCCAGTTCTCCTCTTCTGCATTATTGGACTGTCTTATGGAAATAGTTTATACTTATTTGTAAGCAACCCATGTCCTTGTTAGAAATTCTAGCTCGTTCTTCTCTCCCCCTCCCCACCTCCTCCCACTTTTTTATTTTAGATCTGCAGATGTTTTCACAGGCAGGGAAAATTTTACTCCATTCTTCCTCTACATGACCTTCCACAATTCTAGCTTATCAGATGGTGTGCACACATACATACAAAAAGAAAGAATGCAAATGCGGATCTTGTTTTTAATACTAATTAAAGTCACAAGAATAATTCTGCAAGTTTTATACTCTGTCATGGAAAAGACTTTCAGAATTTTAAAACAACTTTAAACTCTCCCAGACAGTGCTGCTATAAGGCACTAGCATAATGTACCCAGGATGTCAGGAAAGGAGAAAGGAATCATTAACTCCTCATTGAGCAAAACTTCCCATAAAACAAAATACATCCTTGTTGATATAAAAGAAACCAGTTTAATTAAAACTTAGGCAATGAGACAGAGGAGAAGCTCTGCGACTTAATGGTAGACCCTAGCCTAACTCAGCCTTAAAGGTGAAGGTGAATTTTCTTGAGTCTAAATAGAAAACCATAGGCTTTTGACCAAAATTGTACAATGTCATCTATTGTCAATTGATTCCATACAATGAGAGGAGAGGGAGAGGGAGAGGGAGAGGGAGAGGGGGAGGGAGAAGAAGAATTAAAATAAAAATAAAAATTAAAATCCAAGTAATAACAAAAAGGAAAAGGACAATGAGAAATAAAAATGAAAATCA
>VWPW01028082.1:0-20568 GCA_013389825.1 Crypturellus undulatus | reverse complement strand
GGGAGAGGGAGAGGGAGAGGGAGAGGGAGAGGGAGAGGGAGAGGGAGAGGGAGAGGGAGAGGAGGTTTCAGAAGAAAAATTAAAATTAAAGAAGAATTGAGACTCCTAGAATTAAAGATAAGGGAAGAGACAATGAGCAATAAGGCTGAAAATCAAATAGCCTAAGGATAATAGCAGTGGCAATGGAGTGATATAACGTGCACTCCCTGCTAGTAATAATTACCTCTAAAGCTGGATCCTTTCTGCCCACCTAAACAAGGACCTAGATTACTTTGCCTCCCAAATAAGACAGTAGGAAAAAGGCAAACAGGCCACCTTGCTCCTGCTTCAGCTAAATCAAAAAAGTTTTCTGGACACAGAGACCACAATTGCAATAATCTGTTTCAATTAACATTATTTTGTCAGCCAGTCACTAGAGACACAACCTCTCCAGCAGCAAGCAGCAGGGCACGAAAGTATCACCTCCTATGCCCCCCTCCAGCTACACAGAAAAGCTGCTCACCACACAGGAGTGCAGGGATGACTGCAGGGTGCCCATCCCTGGGCATATGCTGGGAAGTGGGAAAAAACAGGAACTCCAGCTTTGAAATACCCACACACCAAAGCCAGTACCATTAGGGATTTATAGTAGTAGCTAGTAACTAACAGCAATAAGCTTTTTGGGCTACCTGTAGAGCATGCTGTCTGGAGAAGAGGAGACAAAAAAGAAATCAAACAAAATCAGAACAACAACAGAAAACATTAATTTGCTCCTTTTTCTTTTTGTCTCCAGTTTGTCCATTGTCCAGTTATTTTGAATCAAAAAATATTACCACTTCACTGTCATGTCATTAAGCCAGCTTTGCCCCTACTGCAAAGAAGATTCTAATTAATTGTTATTATTATAATTTATAAGATGTTATAAATTAATAATTATCTAGATAAAAGTATTCCAAATACAAAACATTTGGCAGAGATAAGGGCCTGCTCACACAGAAAGCAGTTATAGCTCAATCTGGAATGATTACTTCCAAACCACTGGGACCACAGACATTTCTTCTGGAAAACGAAGTCCATGCAGAAAATTATTTATGAACTGAACCTGAACACTGAATTCAACCCCTCTATTCCTCTGAATTAGCTCCCTAGTGCAGACAAGGCCATGCAGTTAAACCACAACATGAAAAAAAAGAAATAGGCAGGAACAATTGGCAAGGTTTTTCTGTAAGAAATAACAAATGAGGTATTTTTTATTTAAACTAGCATTATTGTAACCATGCATAACTCCCATAATATGCATTTAATCAACTAAAACAATCAGCCAGCACTTTTTCTGTCCCCTTTCTGCCAGCCTGGGTCACTATTTGCTCGTATCTAACAAGCAACTTCATACACTCCATTAGGTTTTGTGTCCCTGGAGCCAAGTTCTATTTTAGATCCCACAAATTTTATTCAGTCACCTTCAAAGGACAGAGAGAAAGGCTGACCATTCCTATAGCTTAGCACAACATCTGCTGCAGAAAAACACCAGAACCTTTCAGTTAACGAATTTCCACAAGCCTAGTTCTCTATGCAGCTGCCATTTTCTCCAGGATCACATCACTTGCACTCCCATAAAATACTTCTCCCAAGTACCAAGACTACAGTTTGAGCTCCAAATGTGACAGCTGAGAACATGCCACTTTGATTTATAGCAGGATCCAGAACAGGGACTTTGCTAAAAACACTCATTCCCCAGATGGGTCACAAAGATGAAAGCAGCAACAGGGACCTTTCTTATTCCGAGACGTTGGACCTACCAAAATGAGAAGTGAAGAAGTGCAACCGCTCTCCGTAAGCATAATGGGAGAGAAATTCTAGGAAGGGCAGTTGTGTGTTTAAGCTCAAAGTCAATGGTGTCACAAGAATAAGGAGGTATAAACTAAAGAAAAAAAATGGGTTTTAGACATTAGAAGTGAGTAAGTCAGAAAGCAGCTTTTTAGCCAGTCTGGGAGTTAACCTCCTCAGGGGAGCAGAGGGCACAGAGGATGTTAAGAAAAAGACTAAACAAAGTTTGCATACTTTCTACATTTAACTTATTATCCAATGAAGTTAGGGTTTTCTTTGCAACACTACAAAATAGAAATCATCACAGATTCAGCGTGATATCGTCTTAATTTCACCATGTTTTTCTCTTTGTCTCTCATATTTTTACAAAAAGTATTTATAGAGCTACACAACTTAGCAAGTCAGTAAGACTTCTGGTGGGAAAAAATAGCTGCAAAAGTCCTGTTATATTTTCCTAAGATGGAGCTTGGAAAATAATCAATAGGTACCACCGTTGTATCTAAAAAGGCTAAAGGAATAACAGGTAAAAAGAGGTTAACTTTTTATGTCTCACTATCTGAAATTAAGAATTGCAAAAAGAAAGTGCTCTTAGCTTCTGATATCACTGGAGTGATGTGATCTTATCTGATAGCTCTGTCAAAGTGGATTTCTGATATATTGAACCACTAAAAACTATATTAAAATGGTCTGACTCACAGAAGTCAAGAAATTCGAGGTTAAGGCTAAAATTTGTCTTTGGCTCTCCCTGTTTGCACCGATAGGGCAGGAAGTGCCTTATGTGAGATTACCCCCTGATGGAAGATTTCTTCAATACACAGCTGTAATTTCAACCTTAACTCAAAACTGCCTTGCTTCTGTGGGATTAATCCGTCCCTAACCTTTATCTGTGTGCAGTTATATAACTTAGTGGTCCCAGAGCTAAGACTAAGCATATTTCAGAAGCAGGTTTTTATGGTTACACTAATGAACAAGAACACGATCTGATAGTGGAAGCACTAAAGGACCTAAAATTAGTGTTTACATACAAGGATTACTGAATGTTGCTCCGATCAAAAAAACTGCATGTTTAATAAAATACTGTTTGTAGGGTTAGACAAAAGTGATTTGGAGGTTAAGTAATTAAAAAAAGAACCTTAGGAAAAATAAATAAATAAATAAAAAGAAAAAGAAATAATTTGCATCTTTTTTGTTGTTTCTTGCAGCGTGCAGTCTTTTTCTGTCCTTGTTTTAAGATTTTGCAAGTGTTAGGCATGTCAAATCCTTGGCTTGTGCTACAACTCTTTAGGAAAATTTTCCAATCCATTTTACAAACACAGACTAAACAAGTGTTAAAGAAAGATTATCATCATCATTTTTAATAGCTTGAGTAGAAGACTATCGCCTTCAAACTGCATCACTTTAGAAGTCACAATCCTATTTTGTTTATGCTTAGAATATTTGAGGGTAGATAGGTCCCAAAGCTTTTTACTAACATTAAAATTAGATACTTAAAAATACAACATAAAGATTAAACTAAAATAAGAAATAGCAAATCTTATTATTATTATTGCTGCCATCTTGCATCAGCAATCTTTTATATTTGTTTTTCAAAGTTGTATATGTCAAGAATGTGATATGTTCTTTTCTACAAACATAAAAATAAAATAACCCAGGCAACAAAATCCAGATTCTATTTCCTTAAAATTCAGGAAGAAGAGTCCCTAAAGAGGGGTGAGTCAATATCTGAAACTAGAGGAAAAGAAAAGTAATGATGCCGCCGCTACAGGTAAGAGAAACGAACGGCCACAGCTGGTAAACCGAGTGCGCTTCCTCCCGCAGGACCTGAGCAGGGCACCCGTGCTGCCGGCTGAGCTAGTAAATGCCCCGTGTTTTGCAGCACAGCCCGTCCAAGTCCACAGGCTCGCACGCTGTCCTGCCGGCTCCACCACCAGGCACATCCCATTGCTCCCACACATACTCTGTGAAGCCTTCAGGGCTGATTCATTGCAGACAGTTGTTCTAAGGAGTTGCTCACTGCAGGGCTGCTCGCAGGGCTCTGCTAAGATGACAGGGCTCTGCTAAGACAACGCCAGTCACAGACGCAGCTCATTGAGGACTTCCCTTCAGAAGAGTGTTTCTGCAGCTACGAATGGGATACTCATTCCCACTTACTCCCTCGAACAACTCTTTGCTTTGTTGTACAGGCACTGGAGTGATGACAGAGCAGCGTAAAACATATTATTCTGTGTGCATATTATGTCCCTTTACTGTCACTCTCTCATATACAATAAAGCACCAAATTGCACATCAGAATAGAAGTGGAGGCAGAGGATATATCTCTTTTAAATAGAGATCTAGGCAACATTTGCAGGCTTCTACCTCGAACCGTTCGCAAATTGCCGTGAAGAAAACTGGACTACAACTTTCCAAGGATACTCTGTAATCTGCTGTGGCTGTTGTATTTTGTAAAAGTTCCAGAAATAAATACGCTATCTAATGCAAGCAGGTTCCTGTCAATTATCCTCCCATTTATTGCCCTGGAGCTAAATTTAATTTAGTTCTAGTTACTTACCTGATCTTTTGCAAATAACAATATGACTCTTCATATTAATTTAATGACATCTCATTTTAAAAAACATCCATGTCAGGCACCATGATGCATAAGCAATACAAATTTGGACGTGGTAGATAGTTTACATTAGAAAAGACTCAAACCAATGACAGCTTTAAACACATATACAGAGAAATGTTCCTGACTTGCATTAGAATCAAACATTCTTTATTTTTAACTAAAATCCTTGCTCATATCGAATATTAATATTCGAAGCTAGAAGTGGCAGACCTGACACTCACTATTTCTCTTCAGGCTGTTCATATCAGCTTCATTAGCAATTTATCATCAATGTAAAGGCAAAATTCAATTCCATCTGTGAGCTTCAAAGCACATAAGACTATGCACCTGATTAATTGCAGATGAGTAGGAAATGGAGTTACCATGATAGAGGTTAAAATTTTCTGTAAACTGCAGTAATTTCATGATATTATGCAATTTTGATAATTATCACTTGCAAAGGTAAGGGTTTAAGTGACTCCGCAAAGGACACATTCACATGTATGGAGAACATGTTACACTCTTTTATTTCAAATATTAAATTAGAAGGTTATTTTAGGGAGTTCTAAGAATTTCTGCTATAATTCTTTTCATATGAAACACAAGCTTAACTGTAAGTGTTGGGCTGGGCTACCTAAACTATGCTGAACAGTACTTACAGTCAGAGACACCAACAAAACAGTGAAGAGAAAGACAATGCTCAACACAAATAGCAGAGGAGCAGTCTTCCTCATTGTAGGCAAAACTATAGGTTAAATGCTAAGAATTTTACTTTATTTACGTGTACATACACACACACACACATTCAATAACACAGAGGTCATCTAATCACCTTTCTCCTTTACAGCATGAAAATTTAGCTGTAGGAACTTTTTCATGACAAATACCTTTCCTAGCAGGCCCACACCTGTAATAATGCAGAAGATGGTATGATACCAGACTGCCCAGAGTTCTATAATAATAGTGACTCTTAATATAAGACACTCTCCTCTTCATAAGGTTTATTATCTGATCCTGTGTCTACAGTAGGAATTAAGAAATCACCAGGATAACTGTAGGGAAAAGGAATTAATTAACCAGAAATATCATTAGGAATTCACCTTCAAAATAGGCTATCCCTCCATCCTTCCTGCTCCCCATTATACTACAATTAAATACAATGGCTGGATTTTGCACATGAAGCACAAGCAGGGAGACAGACCCCACAGGCAATGTAATGGGAAAAAAGGAACCACAAAATAACTCAGCCTTGTGGACTACAGTTGAATTTGTTTACAATAAAATGGAAATGTCATATGTGATCATATTCGTGAACTTTGCAAAATATTAGTTTGCCCTTTAAACTGAACTAGGAACTAAACCAGCAGTTGTATAAAGGTCACTGAAGTGCAAAGATACTAACCCCTCTAGCGCCTGACCTTATGCAAAAGTAAGAAGTAATAAGTCTGAATCAACTGAATTATTTATAAATAAGTATTTAATACTGCATTTTCCATTTCAGTAACTACTATTACATTATCAGCCTCAGGATACTCTATGCATACTTTCATGAAATTAATATAAAAGTGAAAATGCAACCTAATAATGCAGAGAAAGCAGCAAGGAAGCACAAAAATATGACAGAGATGGAACCACGTTACCTTGGCAGCAGGACCGCAGAACATACACTAGCTCTGCCCAGTTCTCACCTCTCTCTTCCTCTCACTTTCCCTCACAAACACTGAACCCTGATTCACACATTAGTTTTCACAATATCCTTCATGAGGAAAGTAGGTATGAAGCGAGGTAGCAACAGGAGCTGCATGCTAGAGGGCCAGCTCTGAGAGAGTATCAAAGCAAAGCGCTGCATACAACCCGTGTGCTTCCAGCGCGGAGGAAGGACTGGTTCAGGAGAACAGTACAGACTGCCATGAAAGCCGAGGAGCAAACGGAGAGTATTACCAACAAGCATGAATAATACAATTGATAGGCAGAACTGTAAAGGACTTTAGAAAGCCAAAAAAGCTCAAGTGTGGCACATTTATCTTCTACTTGCACCCTCTGAACGGCAGAGGAACAAAATGAGCAGTTCAGCAGGTGCAATTCTGAATGCAATGGAAGTGGGCAAAAAGGAGCAGTATGCTGTCATCGAGAGAGCAGACAAGAGTTTATTTATGTTAGATTGGATCAAGCTCTTAAGTTTTATTTTCATTCACAGGGAAGCATGTTTTCTCAAAGATGTTCTTCAGCCCAACACCGCCTAATTTATCTTCATTATAACTCAGTTATAATTACTAGTGATTGGCCATTAACTGCTGCTGTGAGGTACTGGTTAGAAGGTGCAAGGATAGCAATCATTTTGAAATATAAATGAGATAAAATAGTTAATATAATGCTTGCAAGTGACTAAAACATGAAAAGGAAAAAATAAAAAAATGAGCAGAAAACCTTCACCCCATGTGTATATTATCTAAAAAATATATTTAAAAAATTGCACAGCAGCCAAAGAGTAAGTACCTCCTACCAAGCAAAATCAACACAAAACAAAACAAAGCAGTAATGGAGATATAGGAGGTATCACAGACAGAGAAAACAATCAGGTAATCAGTCAGGTAATGACTGATTTTCAGACCTTTATATTTTCATTTTTCGTCTTTAAAAGAGAAATATCAACCTCAAAACAAAAGTAAAATCACCATATTTCCTGCAATTTGCTGTGTTCTAGTGTCCTCCAATGGATACTTTTGAAAGTACTTGCTTTATAACAGTGTATTAGAATTACAGCTATGGCTCACTTAATGGTTTTTGTGCAATGTGTGTAGCAAGGTATTAAGGAGGTGCAATAATACAAGCTCTGAAGGGCTCTTTTATTATGTGTAGATCAATATTTAAACTAATAAATTATCCCACCTCAAAAAAAGGGAAGGAAATGCAATCCTTTTAAGTTGAGGCCATACCATCTGAAGACTTACCTAGTTGGATACCGACCTTAGGCACTCATTCATCTCCTTAGTTCACAAAAGTAGAGAGAACAGAAATGTAATGAGAGTGTGGGCAGCGCTTAGGAGACAGGTATAGGACAAAGATCCCAAAGTAGAATTTAGCAGCCGCTGGTGGAACGCGTGTCAGGGAGCCTTTGGAGCCACAGCTCCTCACCCTTCTTTCCAGATGGCAAATTTGAATAAAAGACTGCTGAAGAAACATGCAGCAGTTTCATAGTGAGAAACCACTGAAGTCAGCACTCATTTCAATTGATTTAGTTGGTGACTAGTTTAGACTGGTGTCACCCAGAGAATTAGCAAAAACAGGGAGTTTTTGGAGGGGAGGAGAGGCATGCACGCAAAACCAGCTCTTCACTTTTATAATTAAAAAAAAAAAAAAGAAAGAAAAGGTATTCCAAACAGCTTTTACCATTACAGGCCTTTACTCCTTTAAGGTTTCTTAAGAGTCAGCATATAGTAAGTTGGTGTAGGAAACTTCTGTCCTTGAGTCAGCTGGAGTTCCTATTAGCCATGCTTTTCTCTGGGCCTCACCACTGACCCTGATCAACATCAGCCTCTTCTCCCACCTGGAACTGTTCTAGTCCAACCTGCCCCATTAACTAGTTCAGTCCATACGAAATATGCACTATGGAAATTTAGAAGGACAATTCACACAGAGCATCTAGTTGCACTGTAAATTCACATCCTAGTTTATTTTGCGACTGACTCTCTGTAAGACAGTTCCTTCAAAATTCAAACCCAGTAAAAGTAAGTTCAACCATGTCACCATCCTAGTAGCTCTCACACCAGGACTTAATGGTTCTCCTAGCAGAAAATCATCTTCAGCTCCCTTTCAGACATCATCCTGCCTGACCTCATGCGGGTCCTAATCAGGGAAATGATGTAGAAAGAGCTTAAACACCCACCACTGTTATATGCTACTAGGAACAAGCGCAGATGACTGACAGCATCTGCTAAAACTAGAAGATCTAGGGACTTTAACAGAACTATACCTATATTTGGAGGTACTGTGTCCAGTTATATCTCTCAGTTTCCTCCTAAAGTAAGTACATATCTGGATTTCTCTCTCTCTCTTTCTTACACAGTCCATCTCTCCACGAATTTTCTTGAGAAAAGAAGTCAGGACATCCCTATTGTACAGTTATGCCTTGGAAGCACCATCTGTGCCTGCAATCTAAGAGACATCTCACAGGTTAACATGAAAACAAAGGATTCATCCATCAAAACGCATTAAGTCAAAGCTCAATTGAATACATAGTTATTTTGAAAAGAAGAATCTCTTTAAAGTTCAAGATTACAGTTACAACCTACTGTTAACAACCATGGCGCTCTCATTATTTAGTATTACCTAGTATTTCACATACTAAGTAATAATGAAGAAATCCATTTACTAATCAAGTCTCCAGATTACTTGCATTTTGATAACTTCCATGTTGCTATTTATATATAAACAGGAGGACCCCTGTTTATAAATTTATATATTTTTGTTTATAAATGTCTTTCATTTATAAACATATATACATGCCATTAAACATCCTTTAATTCCTTCAAATATCAGGTTTAGTAATATACTTCTAAGTCCCCTTACACAAAGAGATGGTTAACACATTCTCAAATTTCCTGAAACACTGCCCTATAATTTAGTGTATAGTTCCTTCAGAAAACATCCAATGCACTTTCACTAAAAACTCAGGGACATTGTATGTTATAGCACCTGGCTCTGTTTTCTAGCCTCAAACTTTTTAAAAAGGTCTTCAATAGAATTTAATTTCCCTCATGTCTTTAATGCATTTGTAATTTTTGAAAACTCATTTAATTAGCAAAACTGATCTCTGTATTTCTGTATTTCTTTCCCATATAACCTGCAGGTAAATAGAAAGGAAGTCAGATACACACACTACAAAAAACTTTAGATGCTTTTGAAAGTAGTGGGTGAATAACTGAATTCCTACTCTCACAAATTATGTAAGCACTTGTATTTTCTCACCTTCTCTGCAAATTTAGTATTTTAAGAAAATATATACTTTTTTAACCTATATATATATATATAAATATAAAACACACAATATATATATAATACATTAGCAAAGAAGCTAATTTTTTTTTGGATCCAGTTGTCCAATGTGGTTGCAAGTCAAAAATCCAGTGACCTTGGGCACAGAGTCAGATCTTACAGAGATTTACAGAGAATCAGTAGATATCTGCTGCAATGTGTTAGCCCCAGTCCCCTCACTTGCTTTCACAGATTACAGATTCTTGAAATTCCATTTCAAAAGCCTTTCTGTGTAGAGTTGAGGAAGAAACCCTCACTACTCTCCCAGGTCTTTTTTAAGCCAGGTGTTGCAAAGAAGCAATATATTCCTCTTCCCTCTTTTGGAAAGATGCAGAAATCTAAGATTCTTCTAAGAACAGCCATGCAAGAACATTACTGGGTCTATAGGGGTTTTTGCTGACCTTAAAGCTTAACACTAGCACTTTGTGCCTTTGAACTGCTGAGAAGGAGGTCCTACCTGAGCTGAGCAGCTCATTCAGACCAAGATGACTGAAAATCATTTAATGTTCACTGACTGCTCCAGCAGTTTCACAAACAGCTGTAGTTGTAGCTTTCACAAGAGCCTCTGCGCCCTGTGGACGGTTAAGAGCAGAGACCAGACACACCAGTCGCTTGAGTACAGGAGACAGTATTAGATCATAGGAATATTGGGCCCACAGAAATAGTAATTTGAACAATCTCCTGCTGAATAGCATGTCTGGCTCAATTAAAGGGCAGAAATGAAGAGGACAAGCAGAAAAAACAAATGACAGACGCAGAGAAAAAGACAAAAAATGTATTTTATAAATGTATATATAAAGGCCTTGCAATACGACCCAAAGTACTTCAGCATCAAAAAGCAGTCATAGCTGTATTTAAATCATGTCCACAAATATAGAGAATTTTTCCCGCAAAAAAAAAATCTTAAAAAAAAGCCTGCTTGGTAGCTCTCTCTTTAAATACCTCAGTTTGTTTTTGTTTAAAGGAGGCAAACTGTTCTATATCAATGTTTCCAAACAGAGAGTAAACTCTGAATTGCAGCTTCAGTTGAGACAGGACATCATCCCAAAATTCTCAACATGCCGCAACCTCAGCTAGTCTCTATCTCTGTATATATTGAATACAAAGGGCATGCACACATAAATACAAAGCAATGTTTTTGTGTTGTTTTGTTTTACCATTGCTAAATGAAGAGAAGAAACAAACATAGAAACTTTGCTCCACTTTTTTTGAATTTCCCTATGGCTCCATAATAGACACAGGAGTTAGTCTCAAATGTACAGTTCCAGATAAGTAGAATTTTTTTTGGAAATCCAGAAAATTTCCATCTGGAAAAAAAATCAAACTGTTAAAATTGTTTATCACTATTCTAATTCTGTTCCTTCTCAGCAGCAATGCACTGCCACTGAAGTCAAGAATAGCAGCATTAAGATAAGTGCCAATTTTTTGAATGAATTGTCTGCTATAAAATCTTGTCACTGCTAATAAAGCTGTGTGTCTCAAGATTAAAAAAAAACTCTAGAGAGCACTCCTGCCCTCAGTATTTATTCTGTATAGCCTCAGATTATTCTTCACAATAAAATCATACCCAAATGAGCTATCGCTAACTTTATTTCTTACCTATTGCTCCTAGACCCGCAAATACATTAAAAAAGAAAGCATAAATGGATTATTCTAAAATTTGTTCCATGACTAGGCATTGCCATTCCAAATGATCGATTTAGGCCATAAAAATTCTAGATGTACCATCTGTCTTCAGAAACCGCCTCTTGCGCCTACGTTATTTTAAACAGTTGTATAGGACAAGTAGTTTAACCATGCCTGTTGTCATAAATATGACTGGCTTTTGTAGAAATCTTAATATTACAGTGCAGAAGTCTTTACACAGTTTAAAATATTAGGTATGAAGAGTCTGAGTTATCTAAGTGATGCACAGAGATTACAAGAGAGAGGCCTCTCAGGAATCTTTACAATTGACTCTAGTATAGAGATACAAAGTGCTTTGGTAGAAATGTTATCTTCTCTGTTAGTCATCAGAAAGGTTTTGAAAGAGCTGGGCCTGTTCGGCCTGGAGAAGAGAAGGCTGAGAGGGGACCTGATCAATGTCTATAAGTATCTCAAGGGAGGCAGTGAGGAAGATGGTGCTGGCCTCTTTCCAGTGGTGGCCACTGACAGAACTAGAGGAAACAGACAGAAATTAAAGCATCAAAAGTTCCACAATAACTTAAGGGAAAACTGCTTGACAGTGAGGGTGACAGAGCACTGGAACAGGCTGCCCAGAGAGGTTGTGGAGTCTCCTTCTCTGGAGATCTTCCAGACCCGCTTGGATGCAGCCCTGTGCCACGTGCTCTAGGTGGCCCTGCATGTGCAGGGGGGATGGACTAGATGACCTCTAGAGGTCCCTTCCAATCTTAGGCATTCTGTCATTCTACGATTCTATGAACCTAGACTTACAAATCTGCATATCATGATAATGTAGGGTATTGTAAACAAGGAGTTGCATTATGTTTAGATGGCATGGAGACAGACAAAAGAACGCACATCAAGGACACCATCTATTAACAGACACACATAGTCTGTCCTTTAGCTAATGTGTATGATAGCAAGTCAAGTTTTTAGGAAAATGAAATATCTCCAACTCTTGAAAAAAAAAATAATGATAAGATTTCTTTTTTCTGGAAACCGTGCCTTCTTAATTCAGGTCATGGAGTATACTTGATAAAAATAGTGTATTTAGGCTCATAGGATTTGTGTGTGTGTGCATACAAGAGCACTATGCGTGTCTTTGTGCATTTGTTCAGGGTAACACCAGGTGAATGCAAAAACCTACACAATAACTTACCCTAAAGCATTCAGGAGCACTTTAAAAGTGTGTCAGTAAACAGGGTCAGAAGACACTGCTGAGCATTAAGAACAAAGTTACAGTTTACAATCTGAAGCCTTATGTGTCTCAAGTATAAAATTATGCCTAGGATAAATCACTAGTTTTAGAGAATATACAATATTAGAGTGGAGATTTATGATCCACTTGTTATAAAAGCAGCAGGCATAGAAATACTGAGAATTATCTTCCCTTGGAAACCTGAAAATATGATGCAACATAAAAATACTCCGTGTATTAAAGAAGAGCTTTACGGTCATTTTCACTCAGTCAGGTGAATTTCACATGCAACTGTTTCGCTCTTTGGATTGTGTCTGTAAAACAGTGAGCAGTCAAACTGTATAAGATATTGTTGCTCTTCATCTGTCATATTTGGCAAGCAGGCTCATGTTCCCTAGTGTTGTTCATGTCATAGGTGTTTCCTGCGCAGAAACAAAAATGCAGTTCACGATATAAGTAGCAACCTTCTGCCCTGATATGACTTGGACTCTTTTCTTCTCCCCAGATCTCTGCTCTTCAGTGTTGAGAGTAATTTGCTGAGAGCAATTTGCTGAAAGCAAGAATCGTGAGTTCCTGCAGAACTGCCACCACAGGACATGCTGTCAGTCACGCCACTTGGCTCATGCTTGGCTCAGTTTCTATTTTCATATAATCAGCATGCAAAGTGTTTGCTGGATAGATACAGTAAACTTCATGACATGGACAGTCTCCAAGAGCATGATTCTGCACAATGCTGAGCATTTGGGACTCTGTCCAGTAAAGTCTGTATGTAATTTTGAGAATGAATAGACTGTCATTGACATAAATACTGCTTAAGTGCATGGAAAGTCACCTGAAATAGCATCTTTATAGTATGAAGTGTGAGACTTTGGCATATTACAAATAGTCAGTTGGAAAAACAGCTGATATATGAAAGATTTTTTTGATGTCTCTAATTATATCCAGTAGACTCAGCATCTTGCAGGACTAAACCCGAAAATGAACATACAGAAGAGACAGAAGAAAAGGATAGAGTTTGACAGAGTATCAAACGGATAAAACGCTGGATTTCTGGAGTCTGGAACTTTACAAAGATTAAAGCTGACTGTACAAGGTCTTACTGAAAGCCTTTGAAGGACATGGTTATAATATCTATAATACATAATTGTTAACTCCTAATTTTGGCATGCCTCTCAGGCTACACAATATTTTTCTTGAAATGTCTTTTGGTAAAATAAGAGCATCACATATAAGAGTATTGAAGTTAAAAAAAAATAATAAAAAGCCAAAGAGGATTCCTCACAAAGCAGGTGCTTGGGAATGGCTAGAAGGAGGCAAGAAAACTCTGAGGAGTTTCCCATGCTTAACTTTCCTGCTAGATTTATGAGAATTTCCCCTTTCCTCACTGGATGAAAAAATGAAATGTTTGGTGGATTCCATCCTGCAAACCATCCCAATATAGATCAAGCTGGTCTTTGAGCTAGACTGTTTGGAGGATTACATCCTTAAACAGCACTTCAAAGGGATAGTTGAAAATTAACCACATTCTAGAGAAATGCAAATATTTCCACTCAACTCAAAGAAAGGCTGAATGGATTTGAAGTGAAAACGTACAAGTTTAATGAAAAGTCATTCACTGTCTAGAAACAAGAGTGTGTTATTAATGTTTGTAAGTCCTCTGTGTTGGTTTTCATAATGTTTTCTAAGTACATATTAACACTAGAAGGACACAGAGGATAGTACCTTGAAAGGTAGCTTTCCCAAGGCATTTCATCAAAGCAGGATTTAAATCTGAAAACAAAATGAGTTTTCATTCACAGACAAAAAGAAAAATTACGGATTTCAAAGTTAGTTTAAAACATTTACTCTCCACAATGATCCTTCTGCATTGTATTAGCACTCCACATGCTACAACTACTTTAATGGACATTTCAACCTGCAGAGAAGTTAAAGAATACTGTGGCTAGTGATTATTATTATCTCTATTTCTCATCAGTTATTATAAATGTTCTAATCATGCAATATCTCATCTAGCTAGGAGACATCAGGGTAGCTCTTCAAACATGGTTCTGGTGCTTAAACAGATTTAGAAAGCTTTCTTCTTCTGCAAATGTATACATTTTATAAAAGTCTCCTAGAGAGAGGAACACAGTGTAAGATTTCTGGATAAATCAGTGTAAGATTTTCTGTTTATTTCTGGGTACCTGAATTTGAGCATTAGGCACCAGAAGAACCTTCATTGATTTAAAAGATGTTAAAACATTACCTTCTGCACAATCTGAGGACAACTGACCACCTCAGAAAAATCAGATCAGTTATTTAAGGGACTATATCTGGGGACTTAAACTTTAGACTAATGTTGGCCCTCCCCTCTCCTAAGTGACCTACTACACGCAACACCTTGCTGCTCTTCCATGTAGTTAATGGAACAGCTCTCTTAAAAATCCTTCAAAATCCCTTTCCTCAAATTTAGCCAAGGACACCTCAGAAGTGTGGAAGAGGTGAACAGCTGAGCAGCAGAATTCAAACTAATGTTTCATCCAAAAGTGCCAACAAATTCACAGCCATTCCGAGTTCACAACTCTTTGTGCCCACAGCACTGCTTTGCCATAAAAGCCTGAAGTACTGCTCTCGCATAGTCCACAGTCCATAGTATTTCTTTCTCTTGGGCAGGGAGTCTTTCTGATTGCCTTTGTAAAACCAATCTTTCCCCTCTCCGGCTTTGCTGGATGATATCCCAAACTGTTTGAGGGGTGAATACGAGGTGAGAGAACGTGACTGGGCCAAATGCAAAACTACATTTCCACAGCTAACTGTTTGAAAAACAATAGGGAATTTGAATCAGAAACTGAAAGGAAAAATCATTTACTCTTAAAGAGCGGCTGTATTAGCTTATATCATCCATATTTTCAGGACTATTAAGCAGGTAGCACCTTTAGAACATGAATAACTGAGGAAAAAAAGAGAAAAACAACAAAAATTCAGAATCTATTTATCTAGCCAAGAGGATAAAGAGGTATCATCCTCTTCTCCTCTGGCATTCTGGTCAAGTATGGCCCTTTGCTGTACAAGGTAACAAAGGTGAGCACATACCTGGAAGGTGGCAAGGTGGCAGCACAGCACCTGCAGACAGGAATTTGCACTGAAATCCTCTGAATGTCACTGAAATTCTCTAGTGTCAAGGATACCAAACAGCGGCAATGTGATGGCATGTATGTCAGGTTCTTAGCCTGTGATTTGGCTCTTATTTCAGGGGCCAAAACTCCAAATACTTAGAGTCCAGAGCAAAACTCTAGAACTGGCACAATAAGAATAAAAGCTGTGCATTCATGCTTCTCTCAGAGGACCACAAAAAGCTTTACAAACACTAATTAATAATGATGATGATAATAATAATAATAAACTCACAAATCCTCCTAAAAACAGAGGATGGCTTTTAGCAGATGTGTTCAGTGGCTGTTGTACAAAACAGAAATTCTATACAGCACACAGAAATAAGGCACAAGTCAAACGTAAAGAAGTGAATGATGGTAAATGACAGTGTAGTAGGGATTTCAGCAGAGTTTAACTGCTTGAGACGGATCATGTCTGGAATGGAAGGATCAACACCCTTATTCTTCCCAAACCTGCAATATCATCTTTACTGACCCCAAGAGATCAGTGCCTCTCTCTATAAAGCCCATGCACAGGTCATTAACACACTACTATGTATCACAAAGCTGGTTCAGTAATGACTTGCACGGAAGGGTTGGCACAACTCTGCTCTTTCAAAGATCCCTTAACAATTACCATATTTGAGGACTTTCAGCATGGAACTGAAGATTAATACTTTAACCTGAGAGTCTTTATGGGCTGCCTGAACGATTGAAGTGAAGAACGGGGGATTTTATGCAGTTCTTACACTCATACAATATAGCTATAATAGGAGAGCTTGCTTTCTTTTAATTAGATTGAAGTGCCAAGCAGATGCAAAAGGCACTTACTTCCCTGGCCAAAGTCTCTCACTCCCAAGCAATTTCAGAAATGCAAATTCCTACTGCATGAGGTAGAGACCTCTGTTTGGTCAGCTGCACTTTTGAATCAATTCAGATTTTCAGCAAGCGGATCCTCTAGCCTAAAGTAATTCTTCTAAAATCCCAGATCTTAGAATCTGGGATTCTAAGCACTAGAACCAGCACCATCTCATATTTCTTGGGCATCATATATCACTCTGTCTATTTATGTATCTTAATACAAAAGCTGTATTTTAATCCAAAGAATTCATACCTTTCTCACAATTATTATTTCACTGAAATGTAGCTTTAAAGTTTGCACACAATTTACTTTTGCAAATGTACAGCAGCTGGTCCTGCATACTTACGCTCTGCTCCTAGCAATTAAAACTATATAATCTATCACAATGTGACTACAAATTTAGAAGAGGTTCTGTGCTATACTGCTATAGTTACCACACTTCCAACCAGAGGAACTTGCTCAGTGTATCTGCTAGTACTTCTTGCAAACCAGAACAAAGACAAGAGTATAAATGCAGACTTCTAAGGATTCAAATTGTGACCCCAAGTCCGATTTGAGTTTATTAATTTATCTATTCAAACCCGTGAACCACGAAGACATACTAACTTGTACTGAAAACTGGGGTTTCTAGGAGTGATCCCTAGTGCCTTTCTTCCAGCTGAGCTTTCATTGTCACCATGAAAGTGGGGAAGAGCCTAAAAATATTCAGTATGGACTTACTGCAGAAAAATAAAGTCTTGGGCTACTGTTCTTTCCTCAAACTGTTGGCTGTTCCCACCTTCAATTCAGCATCTCTAGCCAGCTGCAGTCCCCTAATATCTGCCAGGGGAGCTGTTCCTGCAGGCACTCCCTCATGTACTTCAGGCAGAGACATCTGGATTAGCAAAACCCAATACTTTAAACTAAGATTGAACACCTTTACTGAGTCAACAGACTGTAAAAATTCAACAACAAGCTGCTCAGTGATCCTGTAGCCTCACTCCCCTCCCTCCTGAAATGTCTGTGCCACATCTAATTTCTCTTCCATTCATGTCTTTCCAGAGTCAAGGTTTTCTAGTTTACAAGACAGTTTGTCCCACAGAAAGAAAGGAGAAGGAGGAGGAAGGTAAGGAGAAGAAAACAAGAACACCCTAGAACACCCTATCCAGCCAGCACACATCAGCACAGGCTAACACATATGCCAGCTGGGCAAACTGGGATGCTCTGGTTCATACACTAAGGCAAAAAAAAAAAAAAAAAAGAAAAAAAGAAAAAAAAATGTGCCTGCTAGTCACCCACATGCCTAACCTGCTGCAGGGCTGGGACAAGTTCATTTACCTAACCCAGCTGAATCTCCCTGAAGCTAATTGGAGAGTTTTCAGATAAAATCCAGCAGCAGAGCCCTGCAGTACAAATCTCTTGGCAGAACAAAAATGGACTGAAAATAACTGCAGGTCAGTGACCTTTTATGTTGGCACAGCTGGATCTAGAGGCTGAATCTCCATGACTTAATCTAAGATAGCATATTGCACAGTAAGGTAGAAATAATTCTTATAAATCACTTCAGTTGTTCTTTCCCCTTAATTAGTACTATATGTTGGAGCGGGTGGGGGTTGGGGGCAAATACGGAGAACCACAAAACAAAAATAGTTCAAAGTAGCCAGGTTTTGCACCAATTTAAGTAGATTTTAGATATGTCTAATAGATGCAGCATTGCAGTTGGAAAGAGTATCGATGCTAACATAGGCTAAATTATGCTCTTACATATAACTGCTATGGACTTAGAGCAACCTGATCCGTAAGCACAGGGGCAAACCTGAGGCAAGGGAGTTACTTTTCCAGTCCAGTTTAGCCTGTTCTCCTGGCTGCAATGGTAATTCCTAACCTGATACTTGAGCTCCTCCATGTGGCAAACAGTAGTCTTAATCTTCCCTGTGTGTAACAAAGAACTTCCTTATTTTTACAGCATTTTCCTTTCATTATTCTTCTTAGGGAAAATTAAATATCAAAGCTGTGCTATAATACTATGGGGCAGGAATGATTAGTTCTGAGGATAGTGGAAGTAAAACAAAGACATCATTACTCTGATAATTGCTATTAGACACAAATGAGTACTTTCATAACGTGATGTAGTTAATCTGCATGTTCATAAAAATCATTTTGAGTTCCGATACAGATCAGCTATTTTGAACAGTCAGCTTTGGACAAAATCATACATGAATAGCCTTTCAATTACTGTAGTGCCCTCTTCCCTTCCCATGGGGAAATATCTAGCAAAACACATTCTATTGTGCTGAAGATTTACCACTTCTGCTCTGTCAAGGAAGAAATAACAAGACATTGTGCAGGTTTATTCCTTGAGAAATTGATAGACAGGTTTTTATATTAAACTGCAGCCAACAGAGAATCTATGAACCTTGTTTAAAGAATATCTGGAAATTAAAGGTAGCATTTGTCTAAAAGAAAGGCTTTATGATTCCCAGTACACCTCTACAAGAAATCAATAAAAGGCAGATTTTTCTCAGCTCTGCAAGTTTTCAACTTACATCACATACATATGCACTATATTATTAAATCAGGGTTAATTCTGTCCTGAGAGCTTGTATCATCTCCTGCTCCCCTCCCCATTTTGCTCATGCATAACTTTATAAGCTTACATATTTGCTATTCCACTAACACCGAAGGAAGCAACAGTGAAATGCTCAATTTTAAGTTCACTTGTTTCTTTGATGCACAGTAATTTGTCTTTTAATAAATTATCTAACATGCTTACGCCAGAAACATTTAGCTTGACAAGGGATAAAGGTCAGGTCTTGTTTTAAAGAAGTTGCTTCTCCTTAATAGAAAT
This sequence comes from Crypturellus undulatus, assembly GCA_013389825.1. Taxonomy (NCBI): domain Eukaryota; kingdom Metazoa; phylum Chordata; class Aves; order Tinamiformes; family Tinamidae; genus Crypturellus; species Crypturellus undulatus. The sequence goes on along the minus strand of VWPW01028082.1, from coordinate 1,458 downwards.
CTTTCCTACTATGTGTGTTTTTGTTTGGCTCGTTTGGGTATTTTTTCATTGCCTGCCAGCAGAGGACACAGATGACTGTTGGAACCTACTAGCATGAACCATATTTCTCAGAGGCAGGAGAGCAACATCTTTCACTGTACATACGCTCTCTCTTAAAGTTTTTAGCTTTCTGAGTTTCATGCTTTTGTCGGGCAACATTTCTTTTAATCGAGTTTGACTTTTTTTCCCCCCCAAGTTTGAAATTGCACAAGCTAGAAACAAGTCCATCATTTTTGGCTCTGGAACTCAGGAAGGTGAAGCCATGCTTACAGAGATTTCAGTTCTGATTAACTTTAACCATCACAAACTCATGAGCAGTCTTGTATTTCCCTGCAGACAAATCATATGTTTCCATACAGCCACATCTGCTCCCTAGATCCTAACTCATGCTTTCAAAACTGCTGCTGCTCTTGCCCGTGCTTTATCAATTGTTACAGACAGAGGGAGCAAACTACTAATCAGAGGGAAGGGAAACAGCTCATTCCATGAAGAAACTGCTCTAAGAGGAATACTCTATATCATGAATGAGGAAAGGGTGGCATGAGACCTACTCATTTCATGGCAGATCTGTATAACCTGTTTCCTTCACACTAAGTCCCATATGAAACTGGAGAGACAGGGTGGGATTCCTTGTTCAGTGCCATCCATAAAGAACTCCTTTTATTTGATACACAGAAATGCTTTTATTTCATTCTCTTTAACATGAGAAGGCAGAAAATGGGAGAAGCATGGAGATTAAAAAAAGAAGAAGAGGAAAGGGAAAAGCAAGGGAAAAAGAAGCAAGGGAAGAACATTCATGGATCCTGTGTTTTAGAAAAAGCGATGATTAAGTTTCAAATTATTACACATTTAGCCTTAACTGTTGTAAATTCTGTGGTATTTGCGGGGAAAAAAAAGCCTCCGATAATTAACAGTAAATATATTTGTATTATATTTCAGAAATGCTACATTTGTGCTCCTCAAATCCACATTTTCCACAGAGCAAGCAGAGTAGTGAGAACTTCCAAACTCCATCGCATTTCCAAGCCTTATCCTGGAGGGACTCTCTCAGCTCATCAAGCCCTCCTAAAAGGTGGTCAAGCCTGCAGGGGGCTACCAGTTGGCCACATGTTAAGCTGCGGCCTCAAGCCTCACATGAATCCCACATGAATGATTCCATACAGGTTTTCCTTCCATCACACCGTCCTCTCCTGCACTTGCCAGCCAAAAGGCAGCATTAGCACCTNCCTCCTAAAAGGTGGTCAAGCCTGCAGGTCAAGCCAGCTACCAGTTGGCCACATGTTAAGCTGAGGCCTCAAGCCTACTCCTATAGACCACAAAGCACCTAATGAAAAAGGAAAAGTGCTTCTTCTCACTACAAAGCCATCAGAACTTGAACTAATGTTGCATATTTCCCACATGAATGATTCCATACAGGTT
>VWPW01028077.1:166469-275747 GCA_013389825.1 Crypturellus undulatus | reverse complement strand
AGAGCCTTCCTAGCTACGGCTGCACGACGAGGGCTTCACCAGCCCCGAGTGCCTCCATGTGCTCCAGGTTTCCACCTAGAGCTAGAAGGCGCACGATCAAACTCCTGCATGAGAAAACCAGTAAAGAGCCAAATGTGTTCGCATACGTATCTACCGACTGGAAAATGTCCAGGTTAACCTACTCAGAAACCAAACTCCTTTCCCTCATCTCGCACCGCAGAATTATTTATTTGCCTAAAGGCACTTTGAGGCAATTGGTATATTTGAGGGTTGGTATTAAGACTGCTATTGATAGTGGTGTGGGCAAGAAAATTGCAGTGGAACGTCAGTAATCTGAGCATTTTGGGACTAGAACAGTGCCCAGATTAATGATCATTGATGCTATTTCAAGGTTGTGCTTGCTAATGTTAGTATAATAATATTAGTCAGACATACCAGAATGCAGCTTTTCTTTTTTTTTTAAGCCAAAGTTTTGATTTAAGACAACATGTAGCCATGGCAGCAGGAGTAGCAGTGGTAACAGGTTACTACTGTTCAGCTGGCCAAGTCATTTGGATGAACGAGTTTTGGAATAAAGAGTTTTCATTGTATTTGATTAATTGGTCTTAAGAGCTCTTGATCCTACTTCAAACCACCCAACCATTAATGTCTCATATGAGTCAATGTGTCTAACCTGAGATTTGCAAGAGAAATTTTGAAAGTGCCGTTTAGGTGGTACAAGAGCTTGAGGATTAATTTATGGCCCAAAAAATGTTACTCTCCAGGACCTGAGTACTTGCCATCAAATGTAGCCAAACATACCGTATGTTATCACCTCAAAATTACCTGAGTGATGACTATATTACCTATGCCAATTTCTGGATGAAATGATAGTTATCTTTTTGTGTTTTCCCTTTTTTTCTAAGCTCTAAAAAGGCTCAGTTTTTGTGCTTTATGTTTATAGTTTGGAAAGGTTTGGAAAGCACTAAACTGGAAATATCTTGTCCTAATCTAAATTCTCTTTCAGGGCTGTGCTGGCATAAAGGCTCCAGCTACAGAGAGCCAAGTGGTGGGACCTACTGCACCTGTACTTCAGGACAGGGCTTGTGTGGGAGACGGTCCTCCCCTTTTATGAGCCATCTCTGCCTGGGGGCTACTGGCCAGCTGGGTTATGACTAGGCCCAGCACTAACAGGAGAGACTGCAGAGCAGTCACACATATTTTTCCACCTGACAAAGTCTTTGGAGAAGCCTCAGGCTCTTGATATCATACAAATGCCATAGGGAACCCTGAGCTCATTGCACCTATTTAACAACCCACAACTATGGATTTCCAGAGGGAATTAGAACATAATGATATTCTGCTTTTAACTGAACCATAATCGAGACATTAAAGAGTCATAACGTGATACACAAGCTATCACAGAAGATTTCATTTCTAAATGGAGAGAAAACAACTCTGCCAAAGCCTAGTCTTATCAGCAGAGGTGCTTGTATTATCAGCAATCACTTTCTGATGGTGACCACCATACCCAGATCATATACTAGTTTTTCAGAGATTGCATTATCCAATCTCCATGATATTTATTTGCTACCTACCAATAGTTATTAAATAAATATTTATCTGATAGGCTGGCACCTTCCCAGGCATGTAACAATAACACCAGATGCTACAGAAAACAACCTACCTTCGTATTTGACTCAAAGTTCAGGGTGAGTGACTGTCTGGTACACAACATGCAGGACTGGGCAGGATTCTTTAGAGGCAAATGTGAAATCTGGGTGAGTGGAAGACTGTGACTCAAATAAACACTCCAGAAAAGGGAAAAGCTAACGTAAAGAAAAGCAGTAAACAGCATAAGAGGAGAATGATACCAAGGAAATCACACGTATCTAGGGAACTCATCACCTGCTCATTTACACAGTCTCAGTCATCTCTCCGTTACACACACATCTTGGTAACAGAGAAAGGTAAAGTGACTGGCAAATACAGCAGTCTGCTATCAGCAAAACAGGTAAAAGCAGATCTCAAACGTAACAGAAAGCATCTCACGGAACAGTCCTCCAATTTAACAGGTGGCTCTTCCGTTTGCAGAGAGACGTTTATAATAATTTGTGAGACAGGAAGTCCTTGGGGTTTCCTGGGCTATTAAATAAATATGAATTCCTTCACAAATGCCAGGGTAAGTGAAGAGGAATAGATTTCTTTCTATATGGATTTTTATATTACGCTTCACTGTCCAGGTGCCCTCTGGTAGTCCCTTAGAAGTAACCTCATACATTTCCCACATATGATCCCTTCCCTAGATAATTTCATTTTATTACATTTTGCACAGACCCAGGCAACCCCCTCACCCCAAATTCAAAATCAATCCTTCATTTTCTTCAGTAAAGCATTAACTATGGTACAGATGCTCTGCTCTGGGTCATTTGAATTCTTAAAAAACAAATTACTCATAGTACGTGTTCAGCTCATTATCGATGTGGGAGTAAGGGAGTGAAAATGTACTACTGTTTACCCACATAACAGCTCTGTAACTAGTAGATATTTCCCCCACTGCTCGGCTGCTCTTCTTCCATCATGATTGCAAGAAGATAATTTGCAAATAATACTACTCTGCGATCAGTTCTGCTCAGAGGTCACCTTGCACAGTTAAACAGGCCAGGGGCTACTAAGCAGGTAGGTAGAGGTTGCAGGGCGAAGAATGCCAAGAATTTGGCATTCTGAGCCAAATTCTGAGAATTTGGCAAGAATTTGCCATTCTGAGCTGACTGAGCAAAATTCTTCTCCCATTAACTTAAAACTCGGGATTTCACCCTCGGTGCAAAAAACCACCTTCTTTTGCTATCACCAATCCACTTTCCCCCCTAAGCTGTCCAGCTTGTAATAAATTCTGATATTTACTGCGCAGTACAGTATTGGAGAACTTTTCTAAATCAATCTGGAAAGAGCAACGTGTTTTTAGATGGATCTAAAGTCTACAAGAAAAAGAGAAACAAAGCAAAGGCTTTGTGATGCTTGAGATGGTTGGGACACAACACGCAGACACACAGAGAACGCTCTGGAATGGACATTAGTTCTGCCCAATAGTCCAGGAATTTATAACTTGAGGTATTTTAAAGACCAAGCTGGTGGGAAAGGACAGCATGGAGCTATCACAAGTTAAGTGCCCTTAATACTTAGCAAATTTTCACAGAGTTGTCTCTGAAACAGGTTGAAATTTCGGGTTGTCTCTGAAACTCCAAATCACCCCCAAAAAATCCCTCAGACTTCTGGACGCTGAGCCCTTTAACAGCATGCATTTGGCAGGATATTTGTCTTAGTGGCATTACAAACTAATACCGTCCCCAGTTAGCACTGCAAATTTTCACATGAGTTTAAAATCTTTCTCTTAAAGGGACAACTATTTGCAAAATGAAGTGCTCCTATTTTTAACCCGAACTACTTCCTGTCCTAAAAATAAACCAGACCTAGTATTGCTTATTAAAGATCACAAAAATAAGACTTTTCATAGCATTCTCCTCCCTTGTTTCAGAACCTCATCTCCTGCCACCTACACGTCCAGCACAGGTGCCCTCGTAGCAGCCCTGGACCCGCACTGAGTATTAACATGGAAAGAGATGAATGTTACTCTGAAGGGCTGCGTCTCCCATCTCGGTGCCTTTAAAAAGCTAAACGAAGACTGCACTGTTCCTCTTCTGCTGCTTTTAAACCAGCCCTTTCATTTTGATGCCCTGTGCAGGGCTTTTCTGTTTTGCCTTTTGTTTCCTTTTGATTTTCATTCTTTCGTGACACTTTATACCCCCCTTCTACATGTCCCACCCACTCAGCACCAGTTAAAATGAAAAGATTAAATGTCAGCTGGTCTCCAAGTACAGAGTAAAAGAGAACAACAAATTCTACCAAGGGTCTCACTCAGACTGTAAAAATAAAAGATGAGTTTGTATTGGCAAAGGCCTCTCTTGATCTGTTAATATCAAGGAAGACAAAATTATCTGTGTTCTTTGTGAAGCAGCAGTTGTTTTAGTGGGGAAGGAAGCCAAGACAGCTGTTAGATAGTTCAGTGCAAAATCCTGACAGCGAGACACCAACAACAACACTAGCAGGGAGGGACGCCGCCGAACGGTCCAAACCCCAGATATTATTAATGCTGCTTTCAAAGGGTTCGACAAACTGCAATAAGTTAAAATCTTCATACTGAGGGAAAGACCCCTCCTCAACTCATCTTGGCCTAGTGTGTTTTAAAAGAAAGTGCAGCAAAAGCAGCATGATCTCTCAGATAGAAAAGATGCTGAGAACAATTTGGCAGGTCTTGGTCGGGGCTCAGGACTAAGTGGAGAAGCAGCCACCCGTGTTTGGTTTGGATGCAGCACTTATCCCCGTTGAGGAAGGAAAGGCTGCGAGATTTCAACAGCTTTCCAGGAGTCCTTAATTTAAGCTACTTGAGCAAATGGCTTTGTCCACATGACCTGCAGCCCGTCCAACCCCGTGACAAAAGATTATGAAATTTTTTCCCCTCCTTTTGGGCACGATGAAAGGCAACGTGCACTGTGGTCAGGAACAACAGGAGGTTTCTGACAGGGACCTTGCTCCCATTGTGTCCTCTTCCTCTGCTGACGTGACCTCAGTTGCACATAAGTTTCTCTGTTTGTTCTAACTACCCAGTAAGGTTTTATTTGCAGGCCCTCAAGGATTTCAGATAGAACTAATATCTATATCTATTCTACTGAATATATAGTTATATATGTAGTAAGTATAATCTAATTCTGCTTTCATTCATCCCTTTCATGAATAAGACTGAAACCGAAGAGGGTTGTGCGGATAAAGCTACATACAAGCTCAACAACAGAGATGTTAGCCAGGAGACAAATTCTGGCCCAAAATCTTACTGAACAGAGCACGATTTCCAACCATGCGGGTAATGCAGAGTCTTGAAGACTGCAGGAAATCTGCACTTTGGCCCAGGAAGGTTCCATGTCCAGTGTTTCCCCTTCCTGGACCCTTGTGTTGCCCGAAAAGGCTTTCTTTATTAAACTACCCCCTTCTACATGGCACTCTGCTTCTCCCTCCAGCTGCACCTTCAAAGCTTTAAAAACTCCAATTACTGCCCAAATTGCATTTATGGAAAAACACCATTTTCTCTGAGTGCAGAATTACGTGTTGACTGTTTACTTACAGATTTGGATCATAAAAGAACTTAGAGAAAAAATAATAAAGGTCCAGCTTGGCTGCAAATAAAATCCTTTCTCCTTTATCAACTGATGTAGTAGAGTGGAACATGATCTACTTTTGTAATCAGGCACAAGACCTCACAGTTCTGGTAGAAATTAAAGCCTCCCACCCCAGCATTGGCATAAAGCTCCTGTTGATAACAAGGGCATGCTCCAAAAATAAATATAAATAACATAAATAAAATTTGGCTCTAGGACTTCTGAAATGCAAATACTTGAGGAGAAATTACACTGACCATTCTTTCCCAAGGCATCAGGGACTCCTACAAACCTTTTCCCCCCATCTTTTTATAAGAAGGGACATATCACATCCTTAGTTCTCTAACAGATGTTCTTTACATGTTATTTACTCTCTTGCAAGAGTTGGCAGCTTCTTTGTGGCGTGCACAGACAGCATCATTGAAAATCCCTTAGAGCCTCTAACCTGGAAATGGAAACTTTCCCAAGACAGCAATGCATCTCACAAACCAAATAAGTAAATAGAAATAATCTTTAGAATCTGAAAGTCAATAAAAATACTTAAATACCCATGGCAAAATTCATTTTTATCAAGATTTTTAATAAGGGGACAGTTCTCTCTTTCTCATGAGACTAAGGATAACCTTGACAAATGGGAACCTTAGTGAATGTGCCCACCAAATCACAGATGAATATAAAGTTGCAGTCATAACCACCCTACCTGTGGTCAGAATGGCCTTTATTGTTTATAACTTTTCTGCAAATTCTCTATTTCTCTATTTTCAAAAGCTGTGTATTATGCTGTGTTCTTATGCAGGTCCAAATATAAACACTAGTTTCTTTAGTGACCCACATACTTGGCCTATATTCAGCATCTTTTAAGACGCTTCCATTAGCTGCAGAGCAGTATCAGGTATTTCTCCAGTGTAATCTTATTTACGAAGTCCTGCTTCCCAGACCAAAACAGAACTAAAACAACTCAAGGCTGATTTTTTTCCCTTCTATCCTCTGTAGAAACCTACTCTTCTCCTCACCCTGCTGTATGGCCACATTTTCAGTTCTTATTTTCAGTTCTCACTGCATGTCTGCCTCTTCTCTGGCTACTCCTCAATGTTTCTGCTCCCAAATTCACAGACTTTCCCTGGGCAAGTGCCTGTGCCTGCACAGCTGCATTTCAGACTAGGAAATGATCATTTCTTTGGGGGTAATGGCTCCTTCTTCACCTTTTTTTCCCAAAGGAACTTAACTACTTTTGACAGCTACTCTTAATGAAGGACAGCTGTCACCACCTCTGGATGCCGTGAAATATGAAGAAAGGAAAACTGAAAGAGAAGAAAAGCCATAGCTGACAGGGGGAAGAGAGAAAATAAGACTCAGACAGGAAGCTAGGAGAAGCACATGATTCCATAACTGTTATTTGTGAATATTTCATAAGTGCATTTGCTATACCGTGGACTCCTCTGGTCTGGAAAAATCTCCAGAACTGGAGAAATCAGAGTAACAAATTAATTAATCTAAGTACAAAACCTTTTTTTGCAAGACCCAAATTTTCTGGCCTTTATCTGGGGAAGTCTTTTACTGGAACATTCAGCTAGAGAAAGACTGCAAGGACTTGTGGCTGTGGAGTGTGCAGTTACAATAAATACATAATTCATTGTGGAGAGGTTTGTTAAAACCGTTAGGAATAAAATAAATGTCCTTCTTCCCCATTGAAAGGAGATGTCAGTTCTTCTCTTAAGATTGCTCAAAGAGCTTGCCAGGCAGAATAGAGGCTTATTCCATTAGAAAGCATATAGAGCCCTTTTATGAACTCTGGCTGTTTGTGAGCCTCTTTGTTTCAATTTGTTTTTCAGCAGCTGTATCTGATCGGTATCGCACGCCCTTTCATCCTGTGACAAAACACAGCTGCAACGTGCTCCTGCATCTGTCCTGCTGCATGTGCATGTTCTTGCAGACAGGCCAGGTACCCGGGAGAAGCAGCAAAACTAACTTACGGGTGTTCAGTCCACCAGGTAATTTCACCCTGAGTCATGAGCTCTGGCTATCTCTCTGCTCATCTTTCCTGGAAGTATGCATGATAGCATCGTATCAAGAAACATACCGAAGTTCACCAGTAAAAAGTGAATATAATTGCTGGTAAAATAGAATGCGTAGGATTGCCACTCCTCAAAAACTGGGTTTTAGGACAGAAATACTCCATTTCAAAGGCAGAATGGAAAAGATCAGACCCGTGTGTGACTGACCTAGGCCTCTCAGTCTGAAAAATGTAATTCCTTTCCCAGGCTCTTTTCCCTGCCCAGTACTTGCCTCCCAAGATTTTCTCAATCACCAACCAGGACAGACCTGGCTGGTCCCAGATACTTTATGTATTCTGTTGCTAGTCTTCACCTGAGCTTACCAGCCTTGCTATGTTTTGTTTCGGCGAGATACCTGTTGTCTCCATAAATGCCTCTGAGCTCTGCCAGTTCACCTTATTACAAATCACCATTATGATATTTTGGTTTCACACATATGGTCTGTCTGGCTACAACTGTGTCATGATATTCCACGCCAATCACACGGGCAGGGAGACACCAACACGAGGGCTCCCCTTTGCCCTCCTCCGCTGGCATTGCCCATGTGATAGTTCATGCTGGAGCCACGGCTCCCACCTCACCCCAACCATACCACAGCTATAGGAAGCCTTGTGATGCTCGCTGTGCACGAAGTGCTTCAGAATAAATAATATCAGAATAATTAAATAAAATCAGAAGAAATGTATGTTAACATGTTCCTCTTCCAGCGAGGAGAAAGCCTCCAATATAATAAAAAGACATTACTGCTGTGTGGATTAGGAGAAACAAACCTATCATGAGGGTGCGCCAAACTTGGGGTTTTGGCCAAATCCTTTAATGAAAAAAAAGAAAGCAAAGGAATAAAAACAAACAAACAAAAATCTGCTTTAAAAAAAACCCACAGTTCCAGCACTGAATTTCGGCACTGAAATTTCCAGAACGGAATGGCAGGACAATGACTGGGAGGAACCACTTTTGCGCTATGATGTCCTGATTTTAGGGACTCTGAAGGGTGTTAGTTTATTTAATAGATTAATTTTGGGTTCAGATCTAAGGCATTAAATAGGAATGTCCTCATTGAGACAACAGAAAATGGCAGTACATCCTGAGATTTATAATGACTTTAAAAGGGTGTGCACATGAGTACACAAACATGCACAGATTCGAGCGTGTTTCTTAACACTCAAACATGAGCATCAATAAACATAACTTATCTGTAATAATTTCAAGCATCTCCTTGCCTGATTTACAAAGATGTTTCCACAGCTGAAATATTGCAGTCTCTCACCATGTAAAATGTGTGTGTAAATTCTCCATTTAGCCAAAGCTGCCTCAGGAGAAAATAATGCTCATGTAAATGCAACCCTATGTCTTCCCCTGAGGGTGAGATGGATTTAGAAGGCACACAGGGATCCCCACGCTGCACCATGCTCACCATTTGAGGAGTGCCATCCCTCCGAAGCTGCTTGAGCAGGAAAGGAGATGAGGGTAAATCCAGGGCAGAAAACAACCCCTCTTGAAAGCAGGATGCTGGAACACAGAGGGCCTGGAGCAGGAACAGGCTGATACTCCAGTAGGGTTCAAGGAGTTCAATGTACCTGGGACACCAGAGAGAAGAACACGAGAAGCTCAACAAATTTTGTTGTTTATCAGATGCAAGATGAGAATCAACAAGTACTTTACGTCTCTTCCAAGGATAGAGGCCCACAGTCTACTCTACCTGTTGCAAAACCCCCAAATTTTGCATGGAACTATAGGGTGGCAGTCTCTACAGACATATGTATAGACTATCTATCTAGGCTATCTATAGATAGCCTGGAGTCTGTCTCAGTACAAATCACTCCTGTAAGCCAAGTCAAGAAAACAAATCTATAGCTTATTTAAAACCAAGTTAACTTCAGAAGTGGAGACACTCGTTTTTCATCTCTTCATGTGACCATGGCAGTGCCTTCCTCTGTGTCCCTCCTAAAGTATTTCCAGGCAATGTGGAGTACAGATACAAGAACCATTTTCCTCAACTGTTGTCCTAAATGCATCTTTACTCTTTCAAACATTTCCATTAACCCCTTCCCGCTTGACATTTTAGGCTCTCCAGCACACAGATCATCCCTTGTGGCTCTTTATCTAATGGATATGATCTCAATTTTATCTCAATTTTATGTACATAACAGCGTGTCCTGCTACTTAGCCTCGCCTTCCCTATTTTGTCATGGACCCGGAAGACACTTTTCCCTGTGGCCAGAAATACCAGCCTTGTGACCTTGAAGTGCGGGGATGTGACCTGAATAAGCAAAAAGCTGTCCGTGCTGAAGGAGGTTAAGGCAATCACGTATCTTCATGGCCATCACTTTGTGTTGACATAACGAGAGAATATTGCAGGTAGATTGACTCTTAATTCTCAGAAAATAACCAAGACATAGAATAGCCTTGGAGTGGTGGACTTGCCGCCTTCGTTTGAAGTTTCCCATTTCTTAAAGCATCAGCTCCTGCTTAAAAATGCTCACCACAAATGGGTTACCCCATACCTAGGCTGCAAAAGACCACTAGGTACAGCCACTTCCAAGTACTCCCATGGAGTCCTTCCTGCCACAGGTATCCATCAAGTGCTGCTGCTTTACAACCAGGGAGCTAAGATCCACTAATGACTGCGACTCCGACCACTAATTACCACTTATTCAGACACTAATGGACTTCATTGGCCAGCACAAGTTGAATGTAAATGCCTTTGCAATTTGAAAAGAGCCTTTTAATTTATTAAACACTGTGGATCTTCACTGATAATGGTAAACATGCCCTCATTTCGCTCTACAATTAAAAAAGGAGTGTCCAGAGCAACACCAGCTGCCTCTACCTGACCCAGTGCGTGTGTCCTGAGTTGCACTTACACATTTTATTGATATATTTATATATATATATGTCAGAATATACATACATATACATATACATACATATATATATATATACACATATACATACATATATACATATATATATATAGCAGCTGCATTCCTCCTGGGGGCATGTGAGAGCAGAACTCAGGCCTTGTAGAACTAGTAGAAGCCTCAAGAGAAACCACAGGCTCAGCAAATGAGAAAGAAGTCAGGAAAATAACCTCCTTCCCTTCCTGTTTTGCACCAGAGACTAATAAAAATGTGTCTTCTCATGGAGATACCAGTTCAAATCCAGACGGATTGTAGAGACTTAAAAGCTTTACTAGAGGTAGCCAGAAAATGGAGTTTATATCCCAAAGGAAATTCTAATGCTGACATTTGCTATTTTGCTAAACCAGAGAGAAATTCATCAAACATTTCACAGAATGGAAATTCTGAGTTATTTTTAGTTTGAAGGCATCAAAATTGCTTCATTAAGAATTTCTATCTGTTAATGTCACAACATTCATATCTATAATTAATCTTTAATATTAGAGTAATTTTTAGAAGCTGAACTTCAGAGCAAGGAGTCAAAATGAAAGTCGCTACTTCAATCTCAAGCAGTATCAATGTTTCCATCGAAAACTTCACCAAGGCCAACTTCCCCCCAAAAGCCTAATTCTGCCAAAACAGCATTTCCCAACAGAAATGTGCTCTGCTAAGGAAACCGGCTGCCGAGCGGCCTTGAGTTCTCCAAAAACGAAGCCAACCAAACCCCCGTGGCGCCTCGGTGCTGCTACCTCTCGCAGTTGGGTTACCCATCACGGGACACGCTGGGTTTTTGCTTAATGCCGCCGGTCCCCGCGGCGTGCCCACGCGAGGGAGGGTTTTCTCAGCAAGAATCTGCTCAGCCAGAACTATCGGCACATCTGCCTTGGCAGAGGGCTCGCCGGCCGGGCCGTCCCGGGGTCTCCGTCCCAGCGCTGTCAGCGGAGCCGCCCTGCCGAGCGCGCCGGCTTTTCACACCCTCAATAGGCGCAGCTGCCTCGGTAGAGCTTTCCAGCGCACATCAGAGCTCTCATTTAAGCAAGCAAGTGACTCTCTTGCTTTATGGACCGACTTTTAAGCCTGGCTAATAATATCCTGTGACCTGAGCTCTGAATTTTTTTTTCCGTGGGGGTGGGCTTTCATAAAATGCACTGTTTTAATTAAGAGATCAAATGAAATCAAATGAAAAAGGAGAGCTGTTGCCACAGACTTGTTGAAATATGCCCTGGGAACCGATTAATTGTACACTTAAATCTAACTTTTTACTTGCTGAACATTTCTTTCCATTGGTACCCACTAGTGACACAGCCAGTCACCCGATGTGAATAACTGGACTTGATCTATTTGGTAACAACCGTGCAAAATGCTCACAAGTATTTTGGCTTGGCAGCCTTCATATTTGCTTTATCCTCTCGGTGTAGGTGAAAGCAACTTTGGAAAGAGGGAAACCAAGATAAAAAAAAAAAAAAGACAACCTGTGTTAAGGACCAGGTTGGATGGCAGTGGAATAGGAATGGCAAGAACAGAGCCCCCGCATTTCCCAAGGGCTGGAGATGGTCTAGGTGAAGATAGAAGTCAGGTAACCATTTTGGTGAAAAGGAAGTTGTTTCCGGGTCACCAGAAATGCCAAAAATTACTCCAAGTTCTCTCCAGTCGTCTTTTCCACTGCAAAGAGCAGAACCTGCCCTGTCAGATGCCAACCAAGCTGTTACTTGTTTTGTTTTGCACGTTGCTAAGTAACAGGCCTGTTTTTGCTTACTTGCCTCCCTTGGGCTATTTCACAACACTTTGTAATATATACTGCTCTTTTTTGTTGCACATCTGGTTTCGATTTGAAGTTTCAGAACCCCCTCTGAAAACTGAGATATTAGTTTTTCATATCTATCATCTAGACAAAGTGCATCAGCCTGTCAACCTTAGTGCACCGGTGAGACACATTTAACCCTCTCAAGTCATTCTCAAGCCACTCTCCAAAAAAACTATTTTCATTTGTTGTTCAGGCCAGGAGGTAGAAGCAGCTCAAGGGTTTTGTCTAATTTGCTGTGTGAAATTAGCTGCAAACAACATTAAAGTCTGAGATAGATGAAGATTATCGGTTTCTTACATTAAATCTGGTAGGAAACCCTCATGCCTCGCAAGCACTAGCAAAGAAAGAGCAGTGCAGTGGATTAAGTGATCATCAACCCAGATGTTAGATTTCTCCCCAATCTTTCCTTTTCTTTGGAAGCAATCGCTCACAGAAAAGCAGTTAACTAGAATGAAGGAAGCCTTTGCTGTGTCTTTGAAAAATGTTGAATGTCAGAACACCACCTCCAGCTTCAGGTAGTTTAGATCCAGGCCTCAACTTGCACAGCATCATCATGGTCAAGGCAGTGTTTGAAGCATTTCAAGAAGCACCTCATGTGATTCAAACCTGAACAAACTGATGGGGATAACAAGCATCCCTGTTCTGCTGTGTCTAAATCAAAGGGTAACAACTACCACAACCCTTGTGCGAGCCCTCTCCAAAGACATCCTGCAAGCAAAGCTCGGATACACAGGAGGTGGATGGGGTTTCTTTCGTCTTCACCCATCTGATCTCAGCATCATTTAAAGCTGCAATTAAAATTTATACTACTAGGCTAAGGTCACTCAGAAAACTTCTGCCAAGGACTACACGCACTGGGCTCCATGCAGAGAAAAGAATCTCTGTCTGCTTTACCCCAAATGCTCTCCCACGAGGTGTTGCCTCCATGCCCTTCTTAAGCCACTTGGGTGACTAACGGAGCCTATAAAGTCACATCCCTCTACTTTTTCTGTAGTGCCTCACAGTCCTCTTCCCCCACATACTTCAAGTAGAAACTTGAGGTAGGGAATCCTCCTTTTTAAATAGGAATCANTAAAGTCACATCCCTCTACTTTTTCTGTAGTGCCTCACAGTCCTCTTCCCCCACATACTTCAAGTACAAACACTTTAGGGAATCCTCCTTTCTAAGTAGGAATCAGGGTCCAACGGGTTTTGCCGCTCCTGTGCCAGGCCCGGGCAATCCCTTCCAGTCCTGCAGGTTCTGGCATGTGACTCTCCTGGGCAGCGCGACTACCCACAAAGTGCTGTCACGTAGGAGATTTGGAAGAGGTTAGTCTTTCTGGTGCTCATTGAAACTGCCATTTAGGAAAAAACACAGCAGATGATAGATAGAGAAGGCAGATCTATGATCTGCCCTTTCAGTTGGACCAGCTGCAGGCTGCTGTAGGCTGTCCTGGAGCCGAGGTCACCACCGAAGGACTTGCAAGTGTCCACTGGCAGAGTAATGTCTCCATAGGGAACCTGTTTTCCTCAGTAACACCCAATTGAATGCTTTTAACATAAATCCGTAAGCTTTATCATGCAAGTCTTATGTGAATGTACTATTCAAAGTCTGATTTTCACCTTTCTTCTGCAATTTATCCCCAAAAGTGGTAAATATCCAAGATGAAAAGGTAGCTAGAGAGAAGCATGCTCCTATTTAAAAAAAAAAAAAAAAAATCCCAAATTCCTAAGTATCTGTCTTGTGGACAGACTGACCTTCCTAAGTAGAAAAATGCAGCGAGAAGGTCACAGAAGTCTCTGCAGTGGGAAGAGCTGTAAGTTTTTTAGACTGCCCAGTTCCTAACTAGATAGATTAAGGGAAACTTTTGGGGGACTTTTGTGGTATCTATGGTACCTTCCTCATGCCACCTTCTCACACCTGCTGCCAGACCAGGGGAAACCTGCAGAATGTGGAGGGCCTTAAGAGCAGCATCCACAGAGCCAAGGGCCTGGCAGCAAGTGCTCATTCCTCTGGTGTGGGACCCAGGAGCCGGACTAGAACTGACTGCCATGGGGTCTCCGTGATCCACATGGCATTGTGGTCCTGCAGTGTGATCAAGAGTGAGAGCATACAGGAAAAAAAGCCTCAAGAAAAGCCTCTTGTAAAGCATACTCTCGGTGTCATCATTCCCCTTTCCTAGTTTTTCGGATGCTCTAGGGAAGAACAAAACAAAGGTATTAGCAGTGGTAAGCCACATCTTACCTTGCCCTCGCTTCAAATCTACAACAACTCGGTGCCTGCAGCTCTCATATCCAGCTCTCTCCCCCACCCCGTTTTCCTTGGTGTGGTCAGGCGCTTCCTTCCACGCTCCTCCGCGCCGCTTCTCGCCGGTTCAGCCCTGGGATGTCTCAGCCAGCTCCCTCCACCCAGCGAGTCCTGCCCAAAACGCGATGCTCCTGCTGGCGTGAGCTCACTGTGACCTTTCCGCAGAGCACAGCCCTGCTCTCCTCCTCGCGTTCGCAGAGGCTTGGGGAGCGGTGGCTTCTTTTCAGCTTGTTCGCTTCATGTTTAACCAATTAATCTCTCTTCCCAAAAGGGAAACAGTACTTGGCGCCGTACGGGATGCTGGCGGGATGCACTGGCTTCATGTGATTGATGGGTTGTAGGTGAGGAGAGGGTTAAAAATAATCACGGAGCTGGGAGGGCAAAAGAGAGCTTTGTCTGGAAGCACTTTAAGTAACCTAAGGAGAATCTGATACAGACCAAAGACACACAAGTACAGATGCATTTAATAGAAGCCCCACTCCGGTTGGGATCTACAGCTGAGACTGCTTGGAACATACTGTGCTCCAGCCACTACGGCTACAGGCGGAATGGGAGCCAGCAGGATGTGCTGGCGCTGCTGAGTACTGAATGTTCATTTAACACACACGTTTGGGGAATGTATATTTATGCATACGTTTTGGGATGCGGTACGTCTCCTGGTGAACTTGGACAGCACTTTGCTCTTCCATCTAAGAACTCGCCTGTGAAGAAATCCCAGGTTTGTGTAGTGACGAGCACAGCTCGACGGGCTGTTCCAGCAGCTCCGGAGCCAGGTTGGGAGGCCACCACCTCCAGGCTGCCCACAGCTGTTTATCCACTGCCCCCCGCTCGGGGTTACCACCCCTCTCCGTGAGCCAAGTAACTGCATGTGCAGACACTCCCAGATCTGGCTCCGGCAGAATGCTCCAGCTTAGCTTATTTTTATTGTTTGGGCTTTTTTAAACCAGATCGTCTTGAGAGGGGTTGTTTCTTGACTCCGTTCGGCCACAGCTGGAATAGCATCCCTGAACATGCTCCAATGAAATGAGGGCAAAAACGCATCCCTCACTCTGCTAAGACAAAACCTGCAAGACTCAGCTGAGGATAATGTGTGTAACAGTCAATCCAAACACAATCTTTTGTTTCTTATCTTGCTGTTCTTTATGTACTACTGGACATTCGAATATCTCACGATGAACTGATGAGTTATGTTTGCAGCTCTCTGTGCTCTTATCTGAGGACATCTAAGATAATCACAACCCTGAAGAACCCATTACAAAAATCCCATCCAATGCCATCCTCTTTCAGGGGATTTATACCTTCTCTTAGGTGCAGAATTGCAGGATCCCATCAAGTCACCGGAGAACTTTAATAGAGATTGTCAGTGCGTTTACACTATTTTTATTGTTTCACTTCACTTTTAGGTCTTGGCATATGGGACTTAGAAGACTTGTCAAGCTTGGGCCTCATATAGCTGTGCCAGGAAGCAAAAAAGGCAGTTTGGGGAGACAAAAATATTTGCTTCACCAACCTCTGTGTTTGGCTCCTCAGTAGGTTTGATTTGTATTCCCGGCCGGGCATGTGCTCTCAGGGAACACGCATAATTCAGGCCAATTGTATGAGATTGGAGTACAAAGAGAAGCCCTACTTAGGCTCTGACATTTAGCAAGCCAAGAGGTTTGAAAATACAGCCAAGTCAATTGCCTAGCTTGGCTGTATGAACCAAAACACAAGCCTCGACACTGGAATTGATTATATACACATGAAAAGAAAATACATAAAATGATACATAAGGTTCTTGTAACCTCCAGGAAGTGATGCCAGAATATTCTCATTGGCTTGGTCCTTCCTTGGCTCCCCACCACAGCCGAGCACAGAACTCAGCCGAGGCCACGCTTCAGTTTTCATCAGATTAACTCTTCAGCTCAGGTCAAAGCACCCCTTTGCACATGCTCTAAGATCTAAGTTTTCCCCCAAGCCCCTGGGGAAAGTAGGCTCTAGTAGCTGACTAGATGAATACAGGATTTACAACTCTTAAAACTAGTGCAAAAGGTACTGTAGCTGCCCACGAGAGGGAAGTAAATTGAATTAAATGAGATTAGGAATCTACAGCAGCAGCATAGCCAGGAGAGTGTCTGTGCTAAACAGACAAGCCCCCAAAATACTCCTTGAGCCAACCTCAGATAAAAGGCTATTTTCCTACGATACAGATCACATTTAACTCTCAGCATGACTTGAGGTCCTTGACTATGTGTTTGTTAGCTTAATTACACTTAATGATTCAGTTACGAAGCTTAATCCATACTGACTACCACACTCATTAAGAAAACTAAAACCTGTAGGCGCTGAAATGTAATATTTCTTGGAAGAATATAGTCCATTAATAAAATTCCTCCCAATGCAAGTATTTGTTCCTTTATGTAGTATTTCATTATTCTCCAGAAAGATAGATTTTATTCCATTTGAAATATTTGATATGATCAACATAAAACTCTTTGAGGAAGGGCTTGAAAGCAGACATTATTATTTTACCAAATTTTATTACAATAACAGGGACACTCAGCATTTCCCTGGAAAAGCCCACAGATAACATGTGAAGTGTTTTCCAGTCACCCCTGTGCCAGGTGCTGTTGGCAGCTGAGACAATCACCTCAGAGTTTCTCTGAAAAATGATTCAAGCCTTTATCCACAGAGCTAGATGAATTTCTAGCCTTGCCAGTGCACAAGCACCTTTCCATTCCAAAACACCAAGTTCCAGTGCTTGAAAGAAGTAAAATTTTCCTGGAGGACAGCGAGAAGCTAAGGGTGACCTTGGGAGAACTAGTGATTAGCTCCCTTTTGGATAATGCTTCTAAGACCCAGAGTTTCTTCGTAATAGTCCTAGCCTTAGTGTCTCTTTAAGAAGATTGCTAATGCATGTTAATATTGGCCATTAAGAGCTTGTAAAACTCAACAGTTTGTTGTCCATTGTGTTGGAGTCCAACATTCAGTTATCATCCTCTTCTTAGAAACACGCTGCTCTTGTGCCAGCTAATCCAGGTAAAAATGATCTCATCTAGAGGGTTAGACAGGGTGAAAACTCTCATCACAGCCCCTCAGCTGATACTGCGTTTGACTTCAGGCCAGGTTTACTGCCTCTTCTCTAGGTTTTTCTGCTGCCCTCATCACATCACTCTTCAGCAGTGAATCAGTGACACACCAACCTGCCAACCAACTGTTCTGACTACCTTGCCGGTGTTGACTTCTCACTCCAAGCTAATTAGAAACACTTCTCCTATTTTATTACCTGACAAGGAAAAGTTTTCATGTGACCTCCAATTAAAACTCAATCTGCATTTCAATTAGAACAGTGACACGTGATGGGGGAAGATGCCATCACATAGACTATGTCTTCTAGCCCAGACCCAGGGCCAGCTGGTGAAAGAAACACTTATTCCTCCAGGAAATCTCTACCAGCTCAAAGATGCTCCTCTCTGCCCACCAAAAACTGACAGCAAGTACCAAACTCAAGCCACTCCATCCACCTGGGTACTTCATAGTTGCTTGCTTTAAGCATTTCCATTCAGAATTTCTCAGCTGAACGGATGAGCAACTGGACAAAACAAGCAGCTTTGATTAAATAAAAGGGAGTAGTGAGAAAATCAGTCGTTGCAGACACAAGCTCCATCCAACACAGTCTCCAGGCTTCTGTCTCTCTTCCTTCAAATGCCTCCTCACAATTAATTTCTTTGTCATTTAAAAGCAAAGAAAACTCTGCAAAAACCTCCTCTTCACAGCCCTTAAGCCATAGCTTAAGCAGTGCAGGGCCACATCCCGTGTGCTGGGACACAACAAAAGCCACCAATTTGGTGGCTCGTAAAACTAGCTCTAAAAGAACTGCCTGCAGAAGAGTCGTGCGGATAGAGACCAAATTCCTGGTACTCCATCCAAACGTTACCTTCCATGTTTCAGGCAGATTAACCACATTCCTGGGCAAGTGCTGAGGCTGATCATCAGCTAGATGCAGACTGATGTGCCACGATTGAAATTAAAATACCTGCGCTGATTGACACTGTGCTCTGCTCCAGAGGTCTATTCACATGAGCAGTTTAGTATGTTTTAGTAAGACACACAGTTTAGGATGTTTATTGGATTCTGTCTTTGGATTGAAGCTCCTCCAGAACAGGAAACTCACTTCAGCCAGCTTTACTGACTTTTCTGACACTCTTTACACACATTTATCATCAAACACTAAAATAATTTACTACTATTCCTGTTACTCCTAAGGCTAATGATAAGCTAGCAATCAATTCCTTTTCAAATTTTAAAAACGCCTGTATTCTGATAACAGCACACAGTAGAAATTCAATAGTGTATTAGTGCTTGTCTGTTTAATATGAAGTTTAGTCCTTTCCAAATTAAAGATATTTCATTTGAAAGTGCTTTTGCCTTATAATAAACAGATAATAAACGGATTCTTGGTTTCTTGCAATAAAAACAGCAAAGGCTGTAACTGCAACTTTTTAAAGGGGCACAGGGGACTATTCTTCAATTTTACTCGTTGGCTGTGGAATCTGTACTCATTAAAAGTGAAATGTTGAGATCTGATTACTATTAGTAGTTTTAAAGTTTGCATTTCTACCCCTTTAAACAGAAGGCAAATGGCATGGTGTGCTTTCGCTTTCCATTTTCAGACTTTTTTACTTCCTGTTGCAATGTGGCACCAAAAAGCAAAATCTGGATTTCCTAGAGTGCGAAGGAGCAAGCATATTTCCTTTCTACGCATATTTCCTTTTAGAAAAATTCTTTGCAGCAGTGTTACTTTAGAGATGTAAAATATTTTCAGCTCTTTATAAATATTATTTTTTTGCTGTTAAGTAGGGGAAAGTATAGTAAAATGGACAGACTCTTTACTCATACAACCTTGGGTCCATACATATCGACTCTACAGGTACAACTCTTCTGTACATTCCCCACGGTTTTTATTTAGGACATACGATGTGACTGCATGGTTCATGCTGTATACTAATGATATTTGGGAATTCTACTGTCTCCTACAGCTGAGAGAAAAATTAAGTCTACGTTTCATGAGAAAATTTGTTTTCATTTCTAAACACAAGCAGAATAACCTAATCAACCTTCTTAACACAAATACTCTTAACATAAAAAGCTTTTCTGAACAAACTATACATTTCAAGACTTACTGGTAACAGAAATTGCTGTAAAAGCAAATATTTTTCCAGTGGTTTTTGAGTCTGCATGATCGGGCTTGCAATGAATTTTGTTATTTCCCACATAAAGAAATTAAAAATAAAAAAAGCATTATGTGCCAATTGAATTATTTCCATTGGATCAAATGAACACATCTAATCCTAATTTCAGAACTTAATTCTGAACAGTTATTGACGGAACTAAGAAATATGAAATATGAGCAATCATTCCGAGTGCAAAAATGCTCTCTGTCTTCTGAAGATATTGCCATGAAATTACTGACACTATCAAAGGATGTCTTTGCCTTAAAAATAAATGGATAAATGGAATTAAATTGTTGCTGAAAAGTTCCTAAGGAAATATTTAGCTCAAATAAAACCATATTTTCAGAGAAAAAAAATGCAGTCTCTATGTCTCACACATCTAGTGCAGCTTCATCCCAAGAGTCCCCACGGGGCGATTCCTGCAGGCCGGGGAGCTCTGTGCAGCGCATCACCTTTCATTCTGAATCACCTTATTTTTCATGCTCTGCATCAGAACTCAGAACTTGAGGATTTTGTTTTGGCTTTTTTGGTTTTGCCTCAGCGTGAGTCACCCACGCTGCACACAGCCGGCCCTGCTGTTTGTAAACAGTGGGCTGTGATCTGGGCCTAAAAACTAGCCTGGGTTTTACCAGAAGGGTGCCAAGCCACTCACCTCTGCTCTGGGCTTGCCTTCTCTGCCTTCGTTGGGCATTTAGTTCCCTAATTGAATTGCACGTCTTCTTGTAAATGTAAGAAGAGCAGAATAAGCTCAGAAACCACAGCACTTTCAGCTGCCCCACCTCAATCTCGCACGAGAGATTTCTGAACTCTTCACTGCAGTCGGCGAGTACAGATATGCGTGAGCAGCAAACCATGACTGCCTCCTAAGCACTTCTTGTCTGCACCCTCATTTGCAGCGTTTCGCTCGCGACAGGTCTCAGGGGGTAGATTCCGGGTATGTATTTTTGCAACATGGTGTATTGAAACCCGTGAACTAGAATGCAAAAATAACATATTATCAGCAGAAATAGAAACGACAAGCCAAATAATAAGTTTCAGACAGGAATGTAACAGTTTTAATGCTTTTTTTGGAACAGGGTGTCTTCTCAGTGCTAGAGGCAACTGCTTTGGCAGTCCTCGGGGTCATGTGGATCAGCAACCAGATAGAGAGGACACATGACTGAACATACGTATTGTCAGAATTAAACTTACACACCTTATATAGCTATCCCTTATATAATCCCCCTCTCCACCAAGAGAAATGGCAGGATCTATGTGGAACTGTTAAAATTACACTGGGAAAAATAAATAATAAAAAAAGGAAGCCACCTTGTAATACTCACAGTAAGAATCACAAGCAGCAACAGTGCATACAGATCCCCTCGCACGCTGTGTCAGCGATTCTGTTCCCATGCTGAAAACTGGAAGTGAAAAGTTATCATGTTAGAATAACTCCGAATCAGGAAGAAGTAGGGAGCCAGGCTGCAAAATTAGGAAAAAGTCAGAGGGAAGTAGGTGACCAAAAAGGAGGAAGAAGATGGTTTCTAAATAATGTTTGCATTGCCAAAGTGGATACCAGAGTTACTGGCTAACCAATTATGATAGAATAAAATCTGTATCTTAACCCTATTTCTTATGGCAACACACAGAAACATCTTCTGTTTGTGTCATTTCTATGGCTCAATTCCTCTGCCACCCCAAAGGAAACAATACTCACCCCAAAAGAATTGCAAGAAATTTAGTTGTTTTTTTCTGCCATCTAAAATATTGAGCTGCAGAAGTGCAAGTTTATTTCATAACAGTTTCTCAGTAACAAAGTTTTTGATCTTCTAAACATTATCCAGAAATAAGCCAGATATTTCTGTTCAGCTGAACCCAGCTGGCTGTGTGGCAAACATTTCAGAATGTGCCACAAAACTCTTTTTTTTTCCCCTTATCTCTGTTAATTCATTTAAAACAAATCAATTAAATGTCCTAATTATAACTGAAATACATAATTGTATTATGCACTCAGTTTGGTGCATACTAATGAAGCAATCATCACCTTCTTATTAGTCACTCCTGAAAATTAAACTCAAATGCAAGCTAAAAAATGTTTTCCTGTATCTTCAAATAACAGATTTGATCCATTTTTTTACTCCTTTCTCAACTTGCATCTTCAGCAAACAGACAGAAAAATACACAGGGTCTTTAGGTTTTCTTTCTTTAGCCAAAATTCGAAGGCATCCATAATACATTAAGCTCATTTAGAAATTAGTGACCATACTTAATATATATTTTTTAAAAATGCTACCTCTATCTTTTACCTAAAACCATTTGGAAAGCATAAACTTAAAATGACAGCACAGAGGCACTTTAAAATTACTCTGCTCAAATGCCTACCTTGAGGGAGGCTCTTAATGCGGTAGGGTTTGATTTAAAAAAATTGTGAACACGCTCTGTGCTCTGCCTTGACATCTGTTGGAGGTGACACTGCTCAGACTACTCTTTCTCACACTCACTACCATTTTGTAGGTAAATCTTCCTCTTGGCTACATGCCCGCAACCTCTATGAAACCAACTGACCTACCTACTGGGAGAAGAACAGTTCAAAATAGAATTTGCATACCTTGCTACAAGAACAGTTGCTGAGACAGACTACCAAAGGATTCTCATCTCGGTATCGCTACAGTTTTGTCTATTTTGCTACCAAAAAGAAGCTAACCTGTCAATATCATTAAAAGAGGTGGAAGTGGTGGCAGGGTGTAAAGAAAATGGAGTCAGCCCCTTCTCAGAGGTGCTCAATGGCAAGACAAAAGGCAACAAGTACAAACTAAACTCAGGAAATCCCACCTGAACATGAGAAAACGCTTCTCAACTGTGAGGGTGGTTGAACACTGGAAGAGGAGGCGCAAAGATCTTGGAGGGATTCCATCCTTGGCAATATTCAAACCCGTTCACACATGGTTCTGGAGAACCTGCTCTTGGTGACGCTGCTGAGCAGAGAGGTTGGAGCAGATCATCTCCAGGGGTAGTTTCCAACTCCAGCTCTTCTGCAGTTCTGTGAAGTTGTGAAATCACGGAAGTTGTCTGCGGACTTGTGTGTCCTCTCAATGGATCAAAATCAAGAAATTAAGACTAATGGATCAAGATCAAAATCCTACAACCCTCCTCCTCATGAGTACTGCAACATTAGTGCCAAGAGGATGGCCCTTGTGTTTCGTCCCTCCTCACGCTACTGCCACCACAGTTATTGCTGGGGCTGGTACTTTGGGTCCCTACAGCCGGGAGGACATTGTGAAGCACAAAGTTGGGTGCCACCCAAGAGCTAAGAGGAATCGAAGGCTGGAGAGTGTCCACCAAATCCAACACGTGGCACTGTGAAATAAAAAAGCAGAAAGCAGAAGGCTTAATTCAGCACAGCCTGAAACCCTCCACAGCCCTGCAGAGCTCTGTAAAGTGGACATGCACTCCTGCAACACCAGCTCACAAGAGCAAAGGTGGCTCCCTAATTTGTTACAAGGCATCGTGCAATGCAACCAGGTTTTTCAGAATAAGAGCAACAGATGAAATATTAATAAAAAATCATGATGAGGCAGCACACAGAAGTGTACAGCAGAGAGGAATCTGGCCTACAGGCTATGAATCCGGGACCCCCCAGCATGTATTTCTGCTAGGCAAAATATTGTTTCCTATCAGGAAGGAGCCACACAAAGTCCTGAGGTCTTTATACCTTGGATGTGTCCTCTGTTTTGTGATTACTAGACTACTTCACACCAAACCTAATTTAGATGAAAAGTATTTTGGTGAGTGTGCTTTGCCTGCCTAAACAGAAATATTATAGCAGCTACTTAGAAGGCAATTGATAAAGGCATAAAATTACTACTATTCAGACTGCAAATCAGTTAGCAAAATTCAATGAAAGTTTAAACATTTTACTGCATTAATGATATAAATGCATAAATTTACAGAGAACAGCATCCAGGCATTTGGCAGGCTTCCACTGTATTTACTTAAAGGTGATAATGTATTTAAAAAGCACTTGAAGCAGAATTTGTATTAAGCACTACTAAACGTGCATAGATTTATTAGCACAAGCTTTTAGACTGTCTCTGCCTGAAGCAAATCCTGTTTTACTTCTGGAAATTAAAAAAAAAAAAAAAAAAAAACAGTGATACATCATTTTAAGACACATCAGAGAGCTCAGTATGGCAGTTATCTTAAAATACTGTATTTCTTCGTGACAAGTGTAGTTTTGTAGCCTTTAGCTTTTATATTACTGACTGGTAGGACTGCCTAAGAAATGTTGAAAATACCCACAGGACTTTTCATTTACACATTGGTGAGAAAGGTAGTTTAGAAAATTCTCTAGCATCTCTAGAGATTAACGATGGGACACCTCCAGCACCTTCAAGTGACCTGACATTTCAGACAGTGCTGAAGTCCTGAAGAAAAATCAGATGCTTTTAGTGGTGTGATGAGTAGGGCATTTCACGTTCTGCTGTGACATTTCAAATGAAGAATCCTATTAATTCTTACCACAGATATGAGCATATACTCCCATAAAATATTTGCGCCTGCATGGATATTTTCCTTGACGTGAAATCAGTGGAAGATCTTGAAAAACCAGTGGGAATAAAACAGTGCAATTTAATCGGTCTGTCAAAAATATCAAGGATTTGTGTGTGTTGGGTGTCACACAACAGTCACCGGCCACAGCAGCTTGTGCTGAATCTCACCTGCATTAGTTTATTTCCCCTCTTCTCTCTAGCCCCAGCCTTCCCCTCACATCCAACAGTCTGTTTTAACATGGGCAGGAGCTCATAGAGGAAGAATCAGGAAGGCAGTTTGAGATGGGAGAGACCATTTTGTTTGTTCCCCTGCTAATGGATGAATATTCCGCAAAGTGTCATCTAGGGAGTTCAGTCCATTCTCCCTTTAGCTGGTTCAGACAGTGCCTTTATTTATACACACTAAGTTTGGATTCATGGGCTGCTACATCTTCCAGAGCTAAGAGAAGTTAGAGCCTCCATCCCCAGGCTCGTCCTGCCACACGTCTTGCAAAGGTGAATTTAACTTCCCCACTGCCTCCTGCCCTGCGCAGGCAGCAACGCACAGTGCGTGCGTCAACACGGCCCTTCTGATCTGCTGCAGATAGGCTCGTCTGGCACTTGCATTTTTTTGCGTATATTTGCAGGGTAGGTACCCTTGACCTGGCTGGTGCAGGATGAGAACATGTAAGCAGTAATGAATAGGTGACAGAGATTTCCCTTTATTCAAAAAAAGCTCTCTAGGATTCATCTCAGCAAGAACTTTAAATATACCTGAAAGCCTAAGTTAGCTAAGGGAATATTCTGCTGTTTTAGTCCTTAGAGCTTTTCATTACAGCCTTCTCAATGGGTAACAAAACCAGGAGTGCTGTTATAGGGCTATGTATTAGAGCACTGTTAACAAGTTGCTCCATTAAAAATAGTAAACATAAATCATTTATTGAGTTTATGCATTTTTAGTCCACTTGAGAGTATTTTTGGCTGTGCTGAGAAACAAGTAAGGGTGTTAATTATTATCTTAGTAGAGTAATCAGTTAATAAGGCAGTTATGAGAGATGTTTGTTAGGAGGCTCTGTGATGCCCTGAAGCTACTGAAGTCATTGTCTGGGGAAGAACACCACCGCCGTAGTCAGTAGGAGTCTGATGGCACCGGACCAAAACCCTCGGGGCCTCTGTCTGCAATTAGCTGAGAGGAGGGAGCAGACACCGGGTCTGAGCTGGGGAACTGTAAACAAGAACAGGTAGGAACTCCCAGACTGGGTCTTCTCCAGGAGGAGAACGGCTGGGGGCCCCTTCAAGAAGGTCAGGAGCGTTCAGTGACCGGCTGCAGGTCTCTCATCTCTGCCCTGCGCCACCTCCCAGACCGCTCTTTGGTCAAGTAAGTTACTACCTGATAAAGCTGAGCTCCTTGAGGAATACGCAGCCCTGTTTTCCCTGAAAGTGTCTGCATTCCTCCCCTGGCTTCTCCATGCCCTAGGACTGGCTCCTTCCTCTGGTGTGAGGATCTCAAACGCTTTCAGTCCCCCGCTGAAGGGAACAGATCCCTTATTCATTCTCCTGCTACGCGGCTGCCTGGTTGACATCCAGACTGCTGTGGTAATGCCCTTTGTCTGACCGCAGCCACACGGCCTTCACACCCAGCAGATTTCCAGAGGTCTGTCCCACATAAACCACCCTCATAACTGGCACCTTCAATCCGGAGGCCAAGGAGAGAATGAGTCTACAGATTAAATAACCTTCTTCAGATGGAAGCTTCTCGAAGTTAAGACTCAAGGGCAGACGTGCAGAGGGGCATCTGTCTGGTTTCTGCCTGCTTAGTGATCTGTGCCTTCAGCAGAGTCGTAGCAGTGGTGACAAGAACTAAACGCTTCCATGAGTGACTTGCAGAAGGTTAACCCAGTCTCCTGAAGCCAAAGGAAAACCACAGCTGTCTGTCCTCAACCTAGGGTGTGTCAAGGAACCTGTCCATAAGGGAAGTGTTTCTGGTTATGAATTATATGCTAGAAAATCCCCAGGGCCATTTAAGAAATGCGCTTTGAGGTGCTCCAGGGGCAGCCCGTACTACAAGTTGAATTTTTCCTGTGGGACAGAAGAAATATTACAATAGTTGATGGCAGAAGGGAGGGGTAAAAGACACGTTCTTATGTACTTAAGCCAAATAATCTGGCTTCTTTCTGCCCAGCAACAATAGAGCATAATCTTATGTAACTGTCGTGTATCCTAGCCAGGGACACAAGAGGATCTGTAGTGAGGCCAAGAAGTGAACCCAGATCTGCAGACCTCATCCTGTGGGATCTCCGTTGAGTATTTTTTCTCTC
The DNA here is from genome assembly GCA_013389825.1 of Crypturellus undulatus. Taxonomy (NCBI): domain Eukaryota; kingdom Metazoa; phylum Chordata; class Aves; order Tinamiformes; family Tinamidae; genus Crypturellus; species Crypturellus undulatus. The sequence continues at coordinate 249,474 of VWPW01028077.1, read as the reverse complement.
ATGAGATTTGGCAAGATGATTAACAAATCTAGTGTAAATGCTCCATGACCCAGAGCAGACACTGTCCCAAGGACCTCTTATTTGATAGAAGAACTTAGATGGCAAATAAATATTAGATATATCCAATTCATTATTTAATTATGTATCATTTCTTAATGCTGGAGCAATTTGCTCAAAAGTACAACAGGATTTCTGAAACCTCAAAATACGATCTCACTGATGAAATTCATCTGTCAGGAAGACCATCTTATTTGCATATATTGCACATTTTTACTAATTGCTTCATTCTTCCCGCCTTCCTCTGCCAAGAGTGATAATATTTGGTGCAGAGGCTGCTTCCTTCCATGTACCTCTAGAGCACCTAGCACTGTGGGACCTCATTTTAGATGGGAGCTACTGTAATATATCAACAACATACATCATATCAATCAACACTGTATCAATATCAACAGCAATAAAAATAATGTTTCATTTGCCTCCAAAAGGAGATCTGAGGATCCTCCTTGGACAACCACTGCTCTCAAAGTTCTAGAGAAACTCCTCTTTAATATAGACAGAGACACTTCAGAACGATTATACAATTTAAATGACACTTGGGCTTCACTTTCAAGGAGAATTAGGAGATCCTTTTCTCTAAATTCAGAATTCCATCTATTTCCCATTGAGAAACCTTCATCTAGAAGGTTTCTGGAAAGAATCATGAATATAATCAATATAAAGTTTTTAATTTAAAATACAGAAATTTGGGGAATGTATTTTTGTATAAGTGAAACAAGTTTTGCTCCAAAAGCAGAGACTTGTCTACTTTTCAGGTCCCCAAGCTGAAGCACGGATGGCATAAATCCATCACCAGTGTTTTCTTACAGCTACGGCAGCTGACACATCTGAATCAGTGGGAGCTAAAAGCATGCCCGAAGAAATGAGCACCATCAAAACACATCAGAGGAAGACAAATAGCAAGTGCTTCTCTAATGCACCTGACTGCTGACGGAACAATATTAGCTTGCTTTCTTCAAAGTGGCCACGCGTAAAAATGAGTTCATAATGATCAAATGTCTCTCCATGAAGGAATTGATTTAAGTGTATCAATTAAAAATTAGCCTCTCTATCACCAGAGAGATGTTTTTGAGCATAATTAATGCAAAAAGCTTAGTAGCATTCTTCTTCAGGTTCAATCGAGTATCTCGGATGCTGTTGCATATGCACCGTTCCCCAATTGCAGGGGAGTGTAAATGACTCCCTCTTGCACTGATCCACTTAAGTCGTTGTAAAATCTTGATTATACCCATGTCAAATGGGTTTAGTTCAGAACAGAACTGCCCAGAAAATTATTCCTCCCTCCATGGTAAAACATTACTGTTTCATTAAAAAAAAAAAGTATTAAGCAAGCAATTATGGATAAAATTATTTCCAAATTTTCTTGCGAAATACATTTGTTAAAAAAAGGATATTTTTCCTCAAATAGTTCAGACCTACTCAAACAGTAGTTCTTGATTCAAGTAAGCAATATATTTGTTGGTAAAAAATTGAACAGAAGCATTATTTGCTATAGAAGATTAACTAAGTTAAATGAAAATCAAAATAAGGTTATAACTTCAATCTGTGTATGAAGAGAGTGCTAATTACCCCTGGAGTATCTAAATGTGTAGGATACATTTGTAAAAAGGGAGTAATTTCTCTCATATTCCCTCCAGAATATTGGGTTACTGTCATGTAAATAATGAAATCAGAGGAAGCAGCATCGATGACTTCTCTAAGAAAGATTAAATTTGGAATTTCCTTCGGTATCTGGATATAATCTGGACAGAACTGCAGGAATCTTGTGAAATTCAGTGCTTTGAAATGTAGATATTACAAATATTTGGTAGCATTCATGCAACATAAAGGCTGTGGACATTGTGTTAGCCTAAATGCTTCAGTATTTCATGTGTATGATCCTACTACAGTATCAAAAAGAAATATTTGAAGAAATGTTTAAAAAAAAAAGATATTTGTGACTTAATGTTCAAGGATGATGTTTAATGAAATCTGGAAGAGTATTAATCATTTAAACTACTCATCCATTTAAACACAAATGTACTGCTAGATGAATACGCATGTACTGGTCACATTAACCTGCCTTTACCAAAAAAACATTTCATGTGATATAATGAAAGGCAGCAAAAAATGAGTCATTTCCATCCAAAACTAAACTAAGACCTTTAAAAAACTGAAATGATTGAAGATTTTAAAAAGTCGTGTTTCCATATTTCTGGAATAACATGTCTGCACTTGTATGGCCAGATTTCTTTAAGATTTTTTTTCCCCAGTTATTCAGAACAAAAAGATTTGGTAAGTCAGCGCTTCATTCCTCAGTTCTTCATGACTTGGGACCTCAGAGCACTGCGCAACATCAGTGACGATACCATCAGGACGCATGAGCGTGAATCTGCAGCGCTCCCCTTGCAACAAAGCCATCATGGGTTCTGTGGAAGAGAACTAGGTTTGGGCTCAGTTCTTAATTTCTCAGCCTACAAACTTGAAATAGGATCAGCAGGAGAGGGACAGAGGCATATTCAGGCTTCCAACATTTTCCTTGGTCACTGCATCCGTTTAAACAGCTGAAATTTATACCCCGCTCATAGGAGGAATAGGAAGCAGTAAGCTGCTTTGTAGCCGCCGCTCGTTTTTCATGTGTTCCGCCCAATGCCATTATTCCAAGATTGGCTTATGCAACTCTTCTATTTATTACTGGTTTGTTTTTCCTTTTGTTGCAAGAATCGAGTTGACAGCTGAACACATGTACCTACAACATGAGATCATGCTCAACAAGAAAAAAAGCTAATTAAGATGTTATACTCTTGGCCCGTTCCCTGAATGCTCTCCCAAAGACAGAAACGCACCACAGCCGCGCTGCCCTGGGAATAGCAAAGATGCAGCAGCGGCGCTGCAGGAGACTCCTGCTCACGCGCCGTGAGCGGTATCCTGGAGTCGGGACTGCAGAGGTTAGTCTCAGAATCGCAGAATCACAGAATGGTTGAGGTTAGAAGGGACCTCTAGACATTATCTAGACTAGCCCCCTGCTCCAGCTCGGACACCCAGAGCACGTGGCACAGGGTGGCATCCAGGTGGGTTGGAAGATCTCCAGAGAAGGAGACTCCACAGCCTCTCTGGGCAGCCTGTGCCAGGGCTTTGGCACCCTCACACGGAAGAAGTTCTTCCTCATATGAAGATTAAACTTCCTATGTTTCAACTTGCATTCATTACCCCTTGTCCTGTCACTGGCCACCACTGGGAAGAGTTTGGTCCCATCCTCCCTATATTCCTTCCTCAGGTGTTTATTCATATTGACCAGATCCCCTCTCAATCTCCTTTTCTCCAGGCTAAAGAGGCCCAGCTCACTTAGTTTTTCCTCATAAGATAGATGGTCCAATCCCTTAAGCAATTTGTCGCTCTACATTGGACCCTCTCGAGAAGCTCCACGTGGCCACCAACAGAACTAGAGGTAACGGCCACAAACTTAAGCACCGAAAGTTCCACAGGAACTTAAAGAAAAATTTATTGACAGTGAGGGTGCCAGAGCCCTGGAACAGGCTGCCCAGAGAGGTTGTGGAGTCTCCTTCTCTGGAGATCTTCCAAACCCGTTTGGATGCCACCCTGCGTGTGCAGGGGGGTCCGACTCGATGATCTCAAAGGTCCCTTCCAGCCTTAAGGATTCTATGATTCTTGTCCTGGGGAGCCCAGAGATGCCCACAGGAGTCTCCTGGCTGGAACAGGAGACCTGTAGCACAGGCAGGACCAGGGTGTTTCCCCACAAGCCTCCCAGGAAGGTGTCTCAGCTGAAGAACTCAGACCCACCCACAGTTTTGCAACCGACTTCCATTACCCCTGATGTGGTAGGAATTAAGATCATTCTGTATTGTTATATGAACACAGCGTATCCTTTCCGCACAGCAAAAGCCTCCAGCCACAACAGCAATAAGAATTAAAACCACACTCATAAGATGTCCAGATATGGTATATATTTTATCATTATTTTGCAGACATATGTTCTGTGTGACTTGGATCATTTATTTTCTTTTTGTTTTCCAAAGCTAACACATGGCCCTCAACAAAAACTACACTTAATGTCTTATTTGTTGAACTCAGTTAAAATCACAGCACTTGTTTTGCAGTTTTACATAAGAATGTGCTGTTTTGTAATGACTTTTATGTAATTTAATTTCAGTGAGCAGGCCTGAAATAATTTAGAGAGTCTACAGAGAGCTTGTGAATTCAGTATTAGGGACTTGAATTTTATACATTTATTCATGTCATGGCTGAAATTCTATTTGTGTCTCTGTATGGAGATAAAACCACAATAGGTGACAGTTTAAATTCTTCCATCTTATCCGGGGTCCTCTGCTCCCTGCTTTGATGCTCATCTATTCAAACCAAGCACTACTGAGTAAAAAAGGTGATTGCCATTCAGGAAAACCATTTCTCAAGCGCAAATTCCAAAGAGGTGGGAAGGGCGCAATGGCCTCGTGGAAGGCTTGGATTTCCTGGTTCCTCATCCACGTGGGTGAGGCTGAACCTTTGGGAAGTGGGTACTTGACCTGGGGGGAATCCAGGGATTAACACTGGCCTTGATGAGGGGAGGCGCTGGTTTGGTGAAAGGGTTGCAGATGCGGCCAGTGTTCCCGGAGTCCAGGAAATCATCGGGACGGCACCACAGCCAGGAGAGTCTCGCAGGGGCTGGGTCGAAGTGTATCAGTCAGTCACAGACAAGCCCAGGGAGCTCTGCCAGGACTTTCAGACACGGTTCTGCTGTAACGGTGAATCAGAACTGGGACAGACATGATTCATGAAGGCAGTAAAATTCATCACTGGCAACCGAGGGAGTGAGGAGCCTGCTTGCTTTTGAAAATCCCACTGCTGCCCAAGCGTGGCAAGAATTACCCACCAGCAATTCAAAGTCGGTTCTAAACAACCTTTGAAAATTGAGGCTGTGAATTTCTGAAATTGCTTCCTCAGAAACTGTGTCTCCCGAGGAAGCCCAAGAGAACGTGGTTGGGCTGTAAGCTTGGGCTTGGGCAGCTTTGTAACCCTCCAGCCTGTATTTCGTGGCCTCATCCTCCGCTGTCTGCTTTCCTTCCTCCTTTCTGCCTCTTCTGCTTTCACGCGAACAGCTAGTGCGCTGCTTGACATCTTGGAGCATTTTGACATCAGAGGAGAAATCAGTTGCGACAGAGAGAAACATGACGAGCAGAGGAAGAGGGAAGAGGGCAGCACACGCGCTAACAAGCTCGTCGCATCCTAGACGCTGCCCTGGGCTTGTGACCGTGTCCGAACCCAGTGGTCTCCATACGATTGCCCAGGAGAACGGTGTTGCTCCACTCGGAGCTGCGCTGTGAAGGGTTAGAAATGCTCAGCGTGCGTGTTTTAAATTATAGCTAATTCATTTTGATACGCTTTGTCTCAGATCCATAGACAAAATGACTGCAGTGGGTTTTAAAAAAATCAAAGGCAGGTTTGCCTGGGAGACAGATACACATCAAGGTCTGCCCTGTGTCTTTGGAGTGTTGCAATCCAGCCCATGGCAACCAGGAAGATGTAAGTTCTCCTTTCCATAGTAAGAGTTTGAAAAACAAAATAATTTCTTGAATCTTAAGAAAAACAACAGCTACAGAAGATGGGTTAAAAGGACTTCCTCTGCATTTTTGAGGACTGACCGATATCAGAACCACAGATCCAGCAAAGTCAAGATTAAGCCCATTGACTAAATAGATCACTATTATATTTAGATTTTACATTAGGGTTTCAAGTTAGTGTATTACCAATTTGCCAGTTAGAGCAGGGGGAAAGTAATGAAGTTACAGTCTTTTATTATACAAATGCAACTTGAGATTTTTTTTAGGATGTTATCTATCAGCCTGTCTGGCAAACGTCTGTCTGGCAATAATGTAGCCGTCTGCTGAAACAATCCTAAATAATGCAACATTATATGAATAATTAATAGGCGCACAGGTCAACAAGTTCAAGATTGTTACAGGCAAACTAGATCAAACGGAAATGCTTCCTTTCAGGCAGCAGCTATGAGCCCAAAATGTCCAAGGCATCTTGAACAAAAACTGAGACAAGAGTGTTTATGAGCACAAGAGCGCTGAGGACGAGCCCATCCCACGAATGTCTGCCTGATCCACGCTTATTTGCTTTTGCCTCTGTGGAAACAAGGACCCAGGTAGAAACAGAGAGACCTTCTCCAGAGTCACTAGGAGAAATGGTTGTATTCAGAAGACCACTCACATCAGCCCGGGCCAGGTTTCGCAGACGGGCAGAGCACTGAGCTGGGCTTACAGTTTCTCTCGGCATGTTTGATAGCCTCAGAGTAAATGCCTGCAAAACAGATATTGTTTATTTCAATATAAGATGAAGATAACAGCAGCTGAGGTCACTTACGCATCAAAACAATCTGTGCTTAGAGCCACTCTAAGTATTTTATAACTCAGAGAAAAAATAATCAATCATCAGGTTTGTTGTACAAAAATGATCACCACCAGAGAAGCTATCAACGTGGCAATACGGAGAACAAAGTATTAAAATAAGAGCAGCTCTTTTCTGAGAAGAGTGCAGAAACCAGCTGTAATTCCTGCCCAGCTGTCGGATCAGGATGGAGGGCTCCCATCCGGTGCAGAGGCACAATGACATTACCCGGGATCCAGGAACGTAGCTGCAGGATTGAGGCTGCTGTTTGTTGAATTAACCAAGGAGCAAAGAAGCCAGAACGCGGTGTGTGAAGACTCCTTCTTCTGCAGTTACTGCCCAGGTTCCCACACACCACGTGCACGTGCTGGGGGGATCACACCACGTGCACTATGCAAGGGGAAAAACATCGCAACAAAAACGTAAACTCCGAAATGAAAACTAAAAAATATACGCACAAATGCATGTGCAAAAGTACGCGCTGCAAGCAGACTATCTTGTTAAAACAATCATAGTGTATTTGTTAATATATGCATGAGAATAGAAACGTAAATATACGGGGATTTTTTTTTATTTTGGTGGTGGTGATTTTTTTTTAACAAAAATCTTATATGAGACTTGTACCTCTATAAGAAAACATGCTAAATATCATGACTACATTTTCAGAAAACCGCAGCCTACTTACTTACAACTGATGCAGTATAGAAGGGAAACTGAAAGTTGAAAAGAGAAACACGCGCCACAAAGGGAATTCTAGTAACAAGTCATTTAAAAAAGCAAATGACCAAGGTAGAAAAATCCCAAATTAATATTTACAGGAAGTTTTGCTTTTAAAGTTGGGTGACAAGTTTGTTACTGAAGATTCGGTCAGAGGGATTTTCTTCAGTGAAGCATCTCAAGGCTGCTTTGTGCTCTAGCCTGTTTCTAAATAAAAGACAAGAATTCTGTTCAGCCAAGGGGCTCCACCAGACTCAGAAGAGTGACACAAATATCTAGCGAGATCAATACACGATCCATCCCTCAACTAAGATGAATTCATAATGGGAAGGTCACACAGTCCTATAGTTCCTAGTCACAGCTCTCAAGAATTTATTTTGAAGCTTGTATCAGGGCGCACAGCCTCCCCAGTGAGAAAATGTGCATTTTACAACCATGACCTCCCACAGTAACCGGCAGGGCTGCTTTTCCTTGCACCACACCAGTGGCTCTGATCACTGAGGGCAGAGGGATCCGGAGACTGTGAGGGAGCCTCTGCTGCCAGGACACCTGGGGCACCCAGGGAGCTCAGCCCCTCCGTGCCCTCCCAGTCCCCTCCCGGCTTCTATGGGTTAAAAACATCGTTTATATGGCCTAAATTCTGCTGTGTTCCTGGACAGAGCTGAGAGGTGAAAAGTACCTCTGTGCGTATCTACAAGTGATACCAAGGTGCAAGACTGAGTAGGAAAAGGAAGTCTGTGGTGTCTAGACTTAGGTGGAACCTACATTTTCTGAATTAAAGGCATTACAGCTCTACAGAAATGAGAGGGCTCCTGGCAAGAGCAGCAGCATGTAATTCTACAAAGAGCCAAAGGGAAGTAGACACCCAATTCCCTTCCAGTTTGAGTAGGTAATTCCCTTCTCCCTTTGAACGTCCACCTAGGTTACTGCAGATGTCGTTAGGTCCCCTGCATCTCTCCTAAGGGTAAAACAACGAAGGTTGTACTTTTTATCCTGTGTTTAAAATCGGATTTCCGAGGTTCACTTCTAAAATAACAGCAGCACTTCTAAAATAACAGCACAGTGCAAAAGTAATTGCTTTNTGGCAAGAGCAGCAGCATGTAATTCTACAAAGAGCCAAAGGGAAGTAGACACCCAATTCCCTTCCAGTTTGAGTAGGTAATTCCCTTCTCCCTTTGAACGTCCACCTAGGTTACTGCAGATATCATTAGGTCCCCTGCATCTCTCCTAAGGGTAAAACAACGAAGGTTGTACTTTTTATCCTGTGTTTAAAATCGGATTTCCGAGGTTCACTTCTAAAATAACAGCAGCTCCCTCACAGTGCAAAAGCAATTGCTTTTATCATAACGCACATTTCACTCTACCTAATTGCCCTGAAATCAGAAAGTGCATTCGATTTGTGCACGTTACCCTGCCTGCTGCCTCTGGTGAGGGTTTATTTCTCTGGTTTCTCTCTATGCTGGCTCCATACTCAGTAGCAAAACATTCTTCAGCAGTGCAGACAGCAGAGGAGCACGGCAAAGGCTGCTGTGTCCCTGCTGCACCAGTTTGGGAGGGCACATGTGCTGCGTGCAGCTACTTGATGCCGACCCCTTTCTCACCCATGTGGCAGAAGGGATTATTCTTCTCTATTCATGCCTCACAGTCCTTTAATGGATTTAGGGCACAGCTCTTAAAAATGTATAAGAGAGACAGGCATCACATGATTTTGCTATGGATATTTTATGAGCAAGTCTGGGTGCATGCTGTGTGCCTGAAACAAAAGACTGCACAATTTGCTACCAGGCCGGGATCTCTGTTATTATGTCCTGTATTCAAGGCTTCTGAGAAGTGTTGGGCAAGCAGAGCAGCAAAACAAAGGCATGGAGAGACACCACGATCCAGGAACTGGGTCAAACAGCACCGATATCCCACATTCGCTGCTGGTAAGGGCTGTAATTCAGGCACTCCTCAGAGATGATCAGATTTAGAAAACGGCAGCTTGGCCCTTCCTTTATTATCGACTATTATTAGCTATCATTTGGGGTTTGAATTTACCGGTTAATTGACTAAACTATTACTTTGAAATGGTTGTGCTTGTACCTCTGAGGATTTTTTCTGCTGTTGCGCCTGCAAGATGTTGCAGTAGCAAGAACCCCTCAGCCACCGTCCACGCAGGCAGTGGCTGATTCATGTATGGAGCACCCAGCTGCGCGGCTTCCTGGGTTAAAGGCTTTGCTCAATATTAATGATGTTAAAACACCTGAATCTTTTAAGCGTGTTTTTAAAGAAAACTATATGGGAAAACTTTTTCTTTCTGAAGTTGGGATGTACTCAGCACTAGGTGCCTCCCTGCTTCTAGCTCAACTCCTCCTCCTTTGCCCGATCCTCAGGGAAGATCACACACATGGAGGCCTAGATCCATCAGTGGCTGTAAAACATAATAGGTTGGATGCAATCTCCAGCCCAAAACATCCTGAAAAAGGCTGAATGTTTTGAAGAAACACTGAATTCACAACTTCTTACCCTCTTTCCCTAAGTATCTATGAAGACTAGGTGGTCTTCCTCCCTAGTTCAGACCCAGTTTTTCTCTTTCACATTCTGAGCACTGTGATCTCCAGGAGTGAGACTGTGGTGAGCAGGAACCAAGACCCAGACGTTCTACCCTGGGGAGTTTCGGGACATTTCTTCTCTATACGACATTAGCAACCCAAATTGTCTATAAGCTTCAGTTTGACTTGCAAGCACTGGCAGGTGTTGTGCTTTCTGTGGGTTGTAATCTCATTTATCACCGTGGGTGTGATGGCAAAAAACAAAGTGCTAAATCTCCTGCAATGCTCTAAATGCAATTAATGGAGTCCTTAATCCATTCCTTCAAAAGGAGGGACACGGGATGCAAATGGGGAAACATTTACACAGTCCATTGCTCATCACTTCCAAATCTATTTCCCCCTCCTCTGCATCTCAAGTATAGCAAAAAAACCCCCTATTTATATTTGTCATATTCTATTTATAATATTACTAATAATATATAAGTATGGAGTGATATATATATAGCACTCTATATAAAGTATAGAGTGATATATATAGTGATGCATTTAATCTAGACATCTCAAGGAAATTGCCAAACCAAGTTTCAGTAAGAAACATCTGACTTGCAGCTATGCATACACGCATACAAGGGCAGCACCCCATGTAAAGCACAGAAATGTGAACATTGTTTTTGTTGCCTTACTCAGAAATGATCTTTTAAAGAATCCACTCTGCCAGAGATACTAGAATTCATCTTCCTTTTCAGATTCATCACCACAGAAGGCAGAAAGGGTTTTTTTTTACGCATTACTTTTACGTGTAACTATCTGTTTCTATGGGGAGATTTGGGTCTCTTTCCTGTTAGTTACTAGTTGTTACTAAAAATATAACAATATATTCAATGGCTCCAAGGTTTTTATAACAACCCGATAATACTACTTAGAACATACTCAGGCTTTTGTAAATATTATCTTATTATACCAGATACAACAACAACTACTCTATGCTATTTACAGGAAGGCTCTTTCTGAATATGCTTCATAGTAGAGAAATGTAAATACCTCTAAAGTGGTAGTTTCTATAGAAACTTCATTTTCGACCGTATTGTGGAATAAACAGCTTCATTTTCTACTTTGCTTTCAATCCCACAGAAACCTGGAGCATCTTTCCAAAGCAGCTGATAATAATAATACTTTGCAAGTCTGTAGCAACTTATGTCTTTGAAGCTCGCTGTAAATATGAATTAATTAAGCCTTCAGGAGTATCCTTGGGTAATATCGTTATTCTCACTAACAGGGGGAAGTCAAATAGGAGGTAAGAGATTTTGTGCAGAATAAGGTGTCACTGCCTAGCAGCACGACGTGCGCAGGGTTTTATTGCGGGCTGCCTGACAGCTGACAGTTCATCCTGAAATCCCAATTTCGCTCCCATCCAGGCTTCTCTCAGCACCAGCTGCAGTCCTGAGCGAGGGCTGAATCCAAGCCCAAAACAGACAGCGTAAGAAGTGCTGAATTCTTGTATTCTTTTCCAGAAGCTCGATGAGTTTTGGCAGGTGTGTGTGCGAGGAGTGCTAATCCCGGGGCTGGCAGTGCCAAGGGGTGGAAAAGCCGCGCATGGAGCAGCACGGCTGCGGGCTCTTCCATCTCCAGGACTTCCAGCATTCAAGAACTCTGGGAACACACCTTCCCGAGCACAGAAACGGCCTGGAGAAGGCAGCAAGGGGCTAAAAGGAGGGAGTTCTTGGTCAAGCCCCACTTGCCCCTGGGCGATTCTTTCTAGCAGTTACCCTGGCGAGAGGTGCAGGTGCTCAGGTCCTGTCCTGTGCCCTGGGGGCACCTCTGCTCCCCTGCGCTCCAGGCAAGTCTGCCCGTGATCTGGTATTTCATCCCCCAAGGTGCACAAGCGCCAGATCTTCATTTGGCTAATTGTGCCACACATCAACGTTGCTGCCATCCGCAGCCCCGCGCAGATGCTGTACGTTAGTGCTGAGATCAGAGCCGTAGGAGTCGGCCCTCCTCCGCACACCAGATGGTTTGGGCTTCTGGTTTTGTTTTTAGTGCTTACCTATCTGCTCCGAGACTCCTGATAATCATGTGAGCGGGAACGGGGGAGAAGGAAAGACTGCCCCAACAACCAGGATGAAAAAATATATCATTAAGTGCTGCTTTTCATCTGTTATCTGGAAATGCAGGAAATAAATACACTCAAGAAGAGGCCTGAGCACTTTCAGAAAGGAAAGATATTAAGAAATAGGGACAGCTGGAGATGGGAAAAGTTCCTTGGTATTGGGACTGTAGGGACAGCTGTGCCAGGGCTCCTGAGCACCAGAGGCAGCAGGAGCCCCACTGCAGGGCAGGGGAGCCGGTTTCCTAGCGTTCTGGCCGGCTTCCAGTTTAGTGCATGATGAAGAAGGGGTATTTTCCACTTTAACCACCTCCTTCCTAAAACAGTGGCATTTCAAAGATGGTGACTCTGTCTAAATTTAGCAATCCGAAGCTATCGAATCACCACTCTCACTTTTAGGAACGACTGCATTTCAATTTTATCTATATAAAAGACCTCGTAAAGCTATCTCTGCAGTAAATAAATATGTAAATAAATAGAAACTAGTGCAAATGAGGTATTTTACAAACATGCACTATTTCTTCTTTGGACTTTTTCAGGCTGATACAATCTTGTTAACTGATTTATACTGCAAGTTGAATGAGATCCAGTTTCCGGAAATATATAATTATGTCTGAATTTTTTTTCTTAAACACTGATTACATGAAAAACCCTGCCAGTGTGACCCATCTGCATCCTCAAGACTTAGAAACAAGCCGACAGATGAGGGACATTATAAATCTTTTTTTTTTTTTAATAAGCATCTTCAAAACATCTTACAAAAGCCCAGCTTGAATTTGTGGATATTTGAGGTAAACAATTGTGGTAAATGCTTATATGTTAAAATGAAAGATGGGCAATTTTATCTCCAGCTTCTATGATCGATCATGTCTCAATGGCACCTGCACCTGGTCAGCTCCAGGTGCTCCCTCTCTAGTGAGCATCAAATCCAAAATGTGATGGGGTAAAAATATACCTTGTAATTGAGGTGCAATGAAGGCAAGTGGTAAAAGGGAATAGTTCAGTTCATGGTGACAGAGATATTAGTTTTGGCAGAAACTAATAGATTACTCTTGGCGGAACGACAAATGTTACCTCGAATAGGCAAGCTTAGGATTTGCAGGGGAAAAGCAGGACTGTTGAGAAGAAACATCAAAAAAATCTTAGGAGAGAACAATATAAAAATGCTGCTTTCTCTCCATGTATTTATTCAGTAAGACTTGAGTAAAATATGTAAATTTTCTTACTGAAGGTAACCTTCAGTATAGCAAAATTTGGACTGGCCTGAACTGAAGTGAAAAGAAAACTTCTCACAAAATAAAATTCCAACAATTTTGATCAGATACTATGATACTATGATCAGATACTTTTGAATCTGGAAATACTGACACATATTAATATAATAGACTCCATGGGGAATCTCACAGGTTACTGCTCCTAGAAGCTGAGATGATAGTTGAATACAACTGGTATTTCTGTATCCTCTACCCAGCCCCAAAATGAACCACAAACTCCCTCCCATGTGCTGCAGCCGAGGGGCTGCTATAGCTTATGCCACGGCTCTGCATCCCTCCCACCAGCGGGATGAGCTCCTCCGTTCTTCCTACACCTTGGGCTTGAGGTGCTTCCATTTACCCTTCCCCACGGCTAATGTCTCCGATGCTCCCACATCAGCGCCCCTTCCCCTCCATCAGTGCAGCTCCAGACACGAACCCCGTCCTCCTCATCAGAGGTTTCACTTCCTCCACACTTCTCCCACTGCCAGGAGTCCTACGTGCTCCTATTCCCAGCGGAGAGAGCTTGTGCTTCCCATCTGATTCGAATTCCTCCCTCCCCGTGTGGGCGGTGAGTCATTTGCAGTGATGGCATTTTAAAAACTCCAGGGAAGGTAGGGAGCCTCAAACCTGGGGGAGTGCATACAGAGTAAAAGGTGGTGGGTGCCTCCAGCCCAGCGACAGGGCTTGCCAAACCTTCCCTATGGAGCTGGATGTTTCCTCCTGGATGTCTCTGTGGACGGCATCGACCAAAACTATTGTTTTGTACAAGCATATATGTATGTGTGTAGACATCTAATATCTAATCTTTTGTTTATCATTTATCAAGTCATTATCATAGCGCAGGAAAGTCAGGAAAAAGTTAATTAGAAAGATTATATAGAATAAAAAAAGAAGAAGAAAAAGGAAAATAAAAGCCTGTTTCTATTAGATTTTAATGTGGGGAAACAGAATCCTTAGCATGAAATGCTTCTCTGCCAGTAATACTGCCCTTTCAATGGAGAACCACTGAATGTAACATTTTTTCAATTAGTGGCTTAACAACTACCATCTTTTCTGAGGAAAGTGGAGTTTAATTCTTGTTATTCTCCTAGCCCTGCAGAGGTTACAGTGGCTCATGCATCACCAACAAAAAACCCTTCTAATTACAGGGTGAGGGTAACAGAGGCCATTGATTCGCACTCGGAGACTGTCACCTTTCCCACCACAGCCCATGTCCCAGTGGCATTTTCCTCCTGCGTTACAATTTGATTTCAAGCGAGAAATGAAATGCTTCCTGATGGAAATTCTGCAATATTCTTTAGCACCTGAGCACTCGGAACAGAAAAGCTCCAGCATGAATTTGTCCAGAACTTGACGTGCTTAGCGAATAGCGTGTCGTTTAATGCTTTATTCAGAACACCTACATGTTTTGTTCCTGTTACTTTTACAGCTCTTACATGTGACAGAGACTGATTTTCCAACAGAGGAGGGAGGAGAGTGAGCAGCTTAGGGACTTTTAAGCATGGCTTTCTTCTGAGAAGTAAATATAATAATAGCAAAACGAAGTTGACTTCTTTTAAGCTTGTTTAGCCTGTAATTGAAGGATAATTTTTCTGATTGCCAACTCTGCCAACTCACACTGACATCAGAAAACCAAACTGTTCTTTCTGGCTTACGTTTCATCACCAATAAAGAATTTTGCGAACTAAATTATCCTCTGTGTGCAGTAGTATAATCCGTAAAATTATGGCCTTGGTTATTTGTGTGCAATGCCCGGTACCCTGCAAAATCTTTGTGGTGCCTGTGCAACCCTGCAGTCAGTGCACGTGGCCCAGTGGGTGCTGCTTTCTGCTCTACCCGTGATGCTGGTTCTGCTGCCACTGAAGCTCTTTAGCTCAGGTCACTGATATTTGATGTTCAAATCTGCCTGAGTCAGTTCTCCTGTCCCTGTTTGTGTGCCTGGGACTCCAGGGCATCTAAGCGAAGCACATTTGAGATGAGCATCTCTTGCTCAGAGTGGTGAGTTAAACACCTCTGCAAACACAGCTCCCATGGACACAGTTCTCTTGTTGCCACCGTTCATGTGCCAGTTGCCAACCTCACTGGTCTGAATCGTGGCAGAAACAGGGAACTATAGAGCTAAAATCTTACATCTTTGCAGAACCACCTACACCTTGCAGAACTCATCTCAAATAGTGCATTATACAGAAGCCAAAAACAGAGCTCAGGTTGACACACAAATCCTATGCTCAGGCCAGACAGAAAACTCAGCCATGAGCACGATGCCGTGTTGCCAATTCAGACTGAGGCAGCTCTTCACAACCAAGAAACCTTCTGTCTCGCTTTGGTCGTGCTTTTTCTGTGCGTAATTGCGCTACAGCTTAGAGCTGCATGCTACAACTAAAGAGGTCAGAAGCCACAAAGGAAACAAAACACATGTGAGTGTTACATGTACAAGTATTGAGCATAATAATTGCTATAAAAGTTTAATTTTGAGTAAATTGACCTTGTAGGGTTTTTTTTTCAATTGGGATTTCAGACAGAAAGCTAACAAAATTCAGAGTTACAAACATTTTAATTCTCACCCAAATCAGAACGTGACTCAGCACCGCAAGGAAATGCAAGACTAAAAGTTGTGAAGTTTTGAAAAACCTCCATGAGGAATGAGCAGACTGGAGTCCAACTTGGAAGCAGACCCACAGTTTGCATCGGAAGAAAACTTTGCTGACTATATTTTGGAGTGGGTTTCTCATAGGCAGTCTCAGAATCAAATCCCAAGCGTGGATTGAATCCCGCATCAATAACTCCCTTTGGGGTATAAGTGAGGGAGCCTCACTGAGGAAGCGATTTCAAAGTCCTCAAATACAAGAGGAAAAAAATAACTTTCATTCCATGTTTCTCAGTCACAGGCACCTCTTTCTGGCTTCGGGGCAATTCTACCACTATTTTCAGACTTCTCATCTTTCAGCCGTATCCACAAGACAGCTGGCGCTGCCAGACTGAACTGCCCAGCCCCTGCTTGTCTCCAGCTTGGGATAACTTAAAGATACCGTTTCTGAGAGCGAGCCCTTAGATAACCTGCACACCCCGATAACCCCCAGCTCCCTTCCTGCATCTCCTGAAAGATCAGCCGACTCGTCCGGCTTCTGGAGGAGGCCCTGGGAGAGGAGGGAAGGGGAGATAAGGGCAGGCAGGGCCAGGGGAGGTGACGGAGCTGAAGGGCAGGGTGAGGGGGAGCTCTGGGGAACATTCAGCATGGCCCAAGCACCAGCAGGACCCAGGGAATCTCCAGGACAAACCCCAGGGAATTCCAACCTTGCTCCTTTTGCATACAAAAAGAGCATAAAGGCTTGTGCTCCTCTAGGTAATTCTAATGCAAATAGCAGCAAGGCCCAGTTACAGGAAGCTGCTCCCAGGCCAGGTTCACACCAGTTCTCTGTTTCACAGATACCAAATCCTGACCACAGTCTGCCCCAAGGAAACGCAGTGCCAGAGCAAGGTTCCAACAACAGGCAAAGCTGGGGGTCGGAGCAGCAACCAGCCGAGCCCAANAAGGCCCAGTTACAGGAAGCTGCTGCTCCCAGGCCAGGTTCACACCAGTTCTCTGTTTCACAGATATCAAATCCTGACCGCAGCCCGCCCCAAGGAAACGTGGTGTCAAGAGCGAGGTTCCAACAACAGGCAAAGCTGGAGGTTGGAGCAGCAACCAGTCGAGCCCAAATCTTCAGGAGAAGCCACTAAGTGACACCAAGACTGAACTCAGTTCCTCTGCCTATTGCAATGGCCAGGCTGGGACTCCCGACAAGGAACTGGGCAGCAGGAGCAACGATGCCATTACCAACCCTGCAAACGGCTCTGCCTTCTGCATCCCGCTCGCTCCCAGCCCCGGGCTTCCTGTTTCATATCCTGTTCTGATTTCTTAACATTTAGCATGCAAACTATTTCAAGTACATATTAGAAAAAAATAGCTGTGCATACGGATTATAACACATGAACATTTGCTAGAAAGTAAAACCTAATTTAAGGCGCAGGGCGCAGTCTAAGGAAAAACAAGTTATTTATTTGGTTTCCAGCCACCTTGGTTTCTACGTGCACCTTGGGAGAGCTCCCAGCTCTCAGAGTTCTTACAGAAGTTGCAAACAGAAGGCTAGAGCCAGCAACTCTTTAATTATTATTAACTCTTAATTAATGTAAGTCTTTTGGGCTCAGTGGATCGATGCAAGGAAAGCAAGGATTAGTTATGCGAGTAATAACAGATACCAGCAATGACTTCAAAACAGTTTGAAGGGAAAAAATCTCACTCAAACAGTGTCATAATGGTGGAAGTTGGAGCAAGCTACAGGACTTAGAAAACTTGCTGGAAGGAAATGCTTTAATTTCTAGCAAAGAGAACTTTTTGCGGCTGAAAGCTGCAGACCACTGTGTGGACACAGAAAGCTCCTGAAGGGGCTATGTGTGATACTGTGGGGAAAGGTCCTCATCTTTGCAGAAGTGGGTTGGGATTATAGGCTTCTGCTGGGCTTTCTTAACTCAGATCTACAGAGAAGTAACGTGCAGTTCTCTTCTTTTTTTTTAACCCATCCCATACTATAGTATCTGTTTCCCAGTTCCCCTCATAAATGTATCCGCTTTTCTGTTCAAATATTGTGCCAAACACAATCATATGCCCACATTTTAACCTGCAAATGAGTATGACTCAGTTTAAGCATTTACCTGCAAATGGATTTCCAACAAAAGAGTTAAAAAGATAGACCAACTCAAAACAGACAGAACATCCCAGCTATTGCATTTAGTGCCAGTGATGACAATCAGCCTTGAAATATTCCATGCAATAAAACACCGAATGCAGGTAGTTTGGCTCAGATTTTCATGCTGTAGGTTATGAATGTTTTGACAAAATTATCAGACTTGCAATCAGGAAACAAGCAAGGAGGCCTATGACACTTGATGCGAGGAATGTGTTTCCCAAACAGGAATACATTTCTCAAATGAACATACATTCCTATAGCATCTTCAATGTACAAATCTTCAGTGAGTTACACAACAGCCCTACTCCCAGTGATTCTTTAAAATTGTCTTTGAGGTTATCTATATGCACAGTAACATATAGTTCCTGCTGTTTTTCAATCGTATTTGCAACTGAGGGTAGAGCTAAGCCTTTGTGTTGGGCAGTAACACTGTAGTTCATGTGGATCATGTAAATACTAAGGTGGAAGTTCTCCCCGCTGAGGAGAGTTGGGAGAACCTTCTCCCTGAGGAGAGATCCCCTCTTTCCCAAAGGAGGGGAACCTTCCGCACATGCAGAAGGACTCCTTCTGCATTATCAGTTTTTAGAAACTTACTGTTTTGTACACAGTGACACTGCCTCTATCACAGACTTTGTTAAAATCTGATGAAAGAGATGCTACAAATGGGAAATCCCACAGCAGCTCATTCAGTCTGCTTCTAGGTCAACACAGATTGAAGAGAAAGGGCCCTCCTGGCCCTGCTACCCCTTCATCTTTCCCCTTCTCTTAAGGGTTTTAGCAGTGTCACAAAGAAGATGTCATTTCACCCCAGGCAGAGCAGATCCAATGGATGAAATATCACAGAAAAGGTTATTTGTGAATATTTCTAGCACCCCACAACTCTCGCAGGTTGAAGACTATGCAAATAAATGCAGATGAGGAACCAAAAATACAATTTTCTCCGTCAAAAAAATGCTTTGCCCTTTTTCATTTCCATTTATATCTGCCTTTTTATCTCCTGAAAGAAATCTTGAATGTTGTTGATATGTAACGAACTATTTTTACTGTACTATGTGGAACAGTCAAGAGTTTACACTTCCCTGAATATGACTTGAAGGCTTCAAAATATACGCAGGCAGGAAAGCAAATATACTCTTTTTAAAAACAAATCAAGTGACTACAGAATGAGATACAATCGATAGAATATATCTCTGCATTCTCCAAAGAAGGAGGGGGGTGGATCTCCACGAAATATTAAGAGTATTAGCCATAGATTAGGTAGAAGATACAAGAGAAAAACAGATTAAAATATAGATCATGGTGTGGATCATACTTAGCAGAGCAAAATTTCAGCTCACGCCGCTGCCCTGTTCCCTGCTTCCAAAAACCTGCTCTGTTGGAAAAGGGGCTGCTATGGGCACCCATGTGCAGGTTATGGCTAGTTTTGTGCCAACGTCAATCAAGCACAAATGCCATCTTGGTGACATAATGTACGTCTTATGCCTGAGAGAGTCCACATATATATAAGAAAGTGAGTTCCAAAGCACTGAATCTGAGGAGCCCCTTTACACATCAGTCCCGTGAGCAGCCAGATTGCCCTGTGGTGCCCTGGATTTTTTCCAGAAATCTGGGGATTTCACTCTTCCATTTCCTTCACTTCCTCACCTTTCAGGGTCAGAGCTTAACACGGCAAAGAGAAGTGAAAGAGGAAAAGAAGGCAAAAGAAGCCACAGGGCAGATTAAGGCCACATCTGACAGTCGCAAGGGTTCCTTTTTCAGCTACAGGTATGAAGTGATAATAATTTTGTGTCTACTGTTCACAGTATAAACATGGGAAAACAAAATGGGAATTTTCTAAATGCATCCTCGGTCAAAAAACATGATGTCATTTTAAATTACTTCTATTCCATCGTGTGAAGTCAGCTGAACTCTCAATCGCTTATACTGCTTAGGAGGGTCTGGGCAGCAGACACAGCTTTGCTGCGCTTCCCTCCCTCCCGTCTCGGTGCTCCAAAGGAAGAGCTGCCGAGGGGAAGGTGTTTGCAGCGCTGGCCACAGACACGCGTTCCTGCTCCCCAGGGAGAGGCTGTCTGCAGGCGCCTCCTCCTCGGTGCCACCCAGGGATTAACCACCAGCCTGTGGCTCTTGCACAATTCTGCTGTAGACGTAAGGAACAGGACTGTGGCATTAGGCAAAGTGACAGACACCAATCCGCTCTTATGAACTTGCTAAAATCAGAATCCAATTCCTTTTCCAGCATAATCCAAAAATTAACTCTTTCCACCCTCAGTGGCGGCTGGATGAAAATTGAAGTGAACAGATTCAGTTAGTCATGGGAGAAAATAGCTCATGCAGAAGCAGATTGACACGGAGAGACATTTTATGGAATGTAATTAGCTCTTGCTTACCCCGTGTGTATGTGCTGCCCTGAGCCAGTGGCAGGAGGCCATCCATGAAGCTCACGGGGTGAGTCTGGGATTCCCATGTTTTGTGGCTGAGAAAGCTGGCACTATCTCACAGAGACAACGCACAGGTTGGTAACTTAGTGCCACACTCTTTTTCCCTATATTATAGCCCTCCTTATGAGGAAGTCAGAGATTACAGCAGATTCCTGACCACAGCTAAGCTGCACTGATTCCACACTCAGTTGAGTAACACTAGCGCAGAGCTCATCACCAGCAGACAGTCTAAGTGTTTCACTTCTTAGTGAAAGGAAGGCTCCTTTGCAAGCTCAGTCCCTGCCTTTTGGAAAGGATTTCAGCTTGGTATCTGATTTGGTCTCACGAAAGTGCAGCAAGTGCCAGAGAGCTGCCTCAATACTTAATGCCTGTCTTTAGAGGAGTTTCTACAGAGCTCATCGCTACAGCAGGATCGCTCTACAATGAGGGAATGTGAGAAGCCAGGAAGAGAGGTCAAACTTCATACACAGGGCCAGAAAAAAACATGTAAGAGCTGGGAAGAGAGTTTAAGAAGGCAAGGCAATGACTAACCATCCTGGTGAATAAGTGCTTAGATAGTTAAACGTTTATCAAACTGTTAACTAGACAGAAATGAAAGACCCTCATTCCCACGTGGAATGTTGCGTTTCTTTTTCTTCCTCCTTTTGGGATCAAAAAGTCAAATATCAGAACCTGCTGCCATAATTTAAAAAATTCTAATGTAAGAGACTGCATATTAGCAGCTTGTTCTGCAACAGCTTAGGTAGGCATATGTTACTTCCTGTAATAAGCAGCAGAAACAAAAGATTTGAGGGAAGACCTAAATTTGTTGGTTTTTTTGGGGTTTTTTTTTTTTTTTTTTTTGGTTATGCTTGATGCTCTTTCTGTACTTGCCCCATGTTTGGAGAGATACAAATGGATAAAGAAAATGCGGCTGAAAGAGTTATTCAACAAAATAAGAAGGTTCTTGGGGCACTCATGCAAAATAAAAAAAAAATAGAAAGCTTTTTGTTTTGTATAAGAGACTTCTTTATTTTAGAGGAGAAAGCGTAATCATTTCATAGTCAAGATATGTGAACAGGTAAAATAGCTAAATAAAGCCACAGGACTAAACCTCTCAGACACAGTTTAAGTTGACTCAAGTTCATGTAGGACCCTCTTTCACAAGTCTGAAGACAATTCAGGTTTCTGAAAATTCAAAATAAATGTTCAAAGTTTTAAAGAATAGGTCTGTAGCTCAGAAGTGAAACACAAGTAGCTTTTGAATAGCACTCATCCCAAATTTAGGACGGGGCTCTTTTGCTGTTGCAAGACACATGGAAGATTCTGCCAGCTCTGAGACAAGAGAGAGTTATGAAAGAAAACATACTGTAATAATCAGCCTCATTTAACACAGAAACAAACGGGAGGGGAGTGGGGGAGTTCAAAAGAATGTGTGAGTAGGAAAGAAGCACAGGATAGGCTGAGGCTTGACTAAATTTTTTGATTTTTTAGCAAAGGAAGTACATCGATATCTGACACCTTCTGTCACATCCTGCTTCTTGATTTCAAGTTATTTTGCATTTCCCAAATTTTTAAAAGCTAGAAAAGGAACAGTACTCCGCATGTGATGGTATGTTGGACCACAGGGGAGATCTCTTGCGTCCTCTCATATCTGTGGTTGTGACCACTACCAAGTATTTCACAAAAAGGTAAAAGGAAGTGTGCAATAGGCAGCTTTGGGCAAATCAACCCACATGGAATTTTTCTTCGTTGGCCCTACCAGTCAAAGCTTGGGTTGCACCCTGAAGTAATTCCTGTGCCTTACACAACTTTTTAATTATTTTCAGTACTGCAGTCAGTCAGGACACTGCAGTCACTCTAGCATCCTTATTAACTCTGTAAATGCACATTTTTCAGGGTTCTCCTGAATTATTCCTGGTGATATTTCGTGGCAGTTCATTTCTTTTAAGATCTAGGTTCCTTCATAGACGCCTGAACCAGCTGCACATTCCTGCCTCACCACCAAGCTCCTGAAATTTGCGCACTCTGTGTGGACAGTTCCCCTCTAAAGGGCATGAAAACTATCCTGGTCCTGAGGTCTGGGCAAAGGGGGCAAAAGTGCAGGAATTCCCCTGCCTTCCCACTGTGGGCAGGCGCCGACTGGGCAGCATGTGGCCCAGCTCCCTGCCCACCAGCTCCTGCCTGGGCAGAGCCCTTGTCCGAAGACCTCGGAGCCTGCGGGTGGCCAGACTTGGGCAGAGGATCCTAGTTGAGGTCTCATCCAGAGCCTCTGCAATCCCACTTCCCAACACGAAGGGTTGGGTGCTGGGGTTGCAGGAGGGTTTAATCTGGCCACAGTTATTCCTCCTTACTCTGCTCCAGGGGTACCAGATCCTGATCCTAGGAGACGTGCCGTGACAAGCCACCTTCCAGTGTCCCTGGGGACTAGACTGGGCCCACAGAGGAGTCCTGGAGCGAAGGGTGAAGGAGGAAGGAAGTGGGAGCAGAGACTATGGGGAACTTGCAGGACGCTCACTGCAGCCTCAGCTACTCCTAAAAGTTGTACTCACGGGGGAACGGGTAGGGAGCCTAAACCAGGGGGTTTAAAGCTGGAGGAAGAAGTGAAACAAGTCCTAAGGGCATGTGGGAGGACACGGAAAAGAAAATTAGCGAAACACTGGTATAGATCCTGAGGTCAGTATAATCAGCAAAGGAACATGAAGTAAGCCAGGAATGATTTCATGCAGAGCAGTGATTTTGTGCCACCAATAAAATACTGCTGGGAATAGACATTTAAAGGGTAGGCTGAGCCTGGCTTTTCATACTTAGGAACACAGGCAGTCAGCCTCGCTACAGAGCTGAAGGGAAATGATTTATGAGGACAGAGCTAATGCTTATAGCTAGGTTAAACAACAAGTAAGGGCAGACATAACAGTCTACAAATACCCATAGGAGTAAATGTCAAGCAGTGTGAGGAATTGTTTTGAGCAGGAAGATAAATTTCCTAGGACTGAGGAGAAATGGCTTGTGATACACCCTGCCAAAGAGGCACAGTATTGTCTGTCGTAGATGGTCTGGGCAAAGAAAGCATGAGCGAATATGAAGTATGGAACAATTCTGCACTGCCGGACAAGTGGAAGAGATTTTTGAAACCTCCTCCAGGTTTCGATGAGCTCCACCGCAGCAGGAGGTATCTGCGATGCAGAGCGAGGCACAGAGCAGCACTCTGGAGATGTACTGCAACTGCTTTTCTCATTATGATTTTGGTGACAGCAGAAACTACACACCTTATTTCACCGAGAGTTTCAGATTGATTGTAAACACGAAAAAATCACAGAGATGCTATTGCAAAGGAATAAGCACAAAAGATCACTCATAGCTAGAAAGACCAGCCACCACAGCAGTTTCAGTACAATTAACAACAAATTTATCCTGCACAGGGGATGAATGCTAAAATTAGACCCTATCTGATGCCCACTTAAGCCCCCAAAATAGCTCTTGCATGCACATGAGCTTTGCCCAGTGCTGACCACCTGCGTGAGGGCTGAAATCCAGCCCAGGGCCCCGTTTCAGCGAGATAAAGGTTTCCGTAGGAGGCCTGGGGAATGTGCCTGATGCCCCACGCTGCATGGGCAGAGCTGCCCGGGCTCCACTGTCAACAGAGTCAGGGAAGGAAGCCAAGGCAAAAAACAAACCTGCTAAAAAAAGAAGGATACTTTGGTTCCCAGCACGGCACCACGACTGCGGCCGGGTCGGGAACAGCAGGCTGTGAGCAGCAAGGTAGAAGGGGAAAAGGAAATTGCATCTGAATCTCTGAGGTTGTGAAATTATGGCCTAACTGAAGGAAATAAATGCAGGTAAAGGGGGATAAAAAAAAGAAAGCTGCTACATATGTGGTAGTCTTGAATTGTGGTAAGGGGGAGGGGAAAGGAAAACTAAAACAAAGCCAACGTGCAGCCACAGGAAACGAATGTAACCCTAAGATACCTTTTATCTTCCTCTTTTCTGGCAGATGTCCCTCTCCCAATCCATGCAGGGGAG
The DNA here is from genome assembly GCA_013389825.1 of Crypturellus undulatus. Classification (NCBI taxonomy): domain Eukaryota; kingdom Metazoa; phylum Chordata; class Aves; order Tinamiformes; family Tinamidae; genus Crypturellus; species Crypturellus undulatus. The sequence goes on along the minus strand of VWPW01028077.1, from coordinate 225,255 downwards.
TCTGGGCACTAGGGATGATAAAGCAGATGGCTTCCTCACCTCTTCCTGCCCCGCTCCGGGCAGGCCAGGAGCGCTGCGGGATGCGGCTGCCGTTGCCCTGTGGATCGCGCGCGCTCGGGGTGCCAAGAAGCCCCTTGTTCCTCAGCCCTCTCTCCTGAAAAGTAATCCCAGCGCCGCGTGGCCAGTGACAAGAAAGGAGAAAATAAACATTGCTCGGCTCCTGCATGCAGGAAGAGGGTAAATTCATCGCCTTTATACCCTAAACCTGAAATTATTTGCATGTTTTTCAGATTTGCACTTTTTCAGAAGTGAGAAGGGAAATAAAAATACATGAGGAGCCTCCTCCTCTGGGAAGGAGGGAGCTGTGGGAAAGCCAGGAGAGCTGCAGCAAGACTTGGTCGAGCATCTTGCAGCAGGTCGCTCGACGGCGACCTGGTTTAGATGCTTGCACAGAACTGAACATTTTGCTGCGGCAACATACAAGGAGGGATGGATTTTGGAAGTATGAAAAACGCACTGTAATTTATGGTTCCCTTCTTAAGGCTAGAAAAGAGCTGACCAACCTGTAAGCAGTTTCATGCAGCATCATAATAATATTTCAAAGCACTCTGTGAAAAAACTGAGGAGAAATTCAGGTTTAAAGAACCCACAAAGCTGAGGAACCCTCTCCAGCTCCTTACTCCTTTTGTCTAAGGTTTACAAGCGGCAGGAAAAAAAATTGAGGAAGAAAGCCTTGTAATTAAACCCTCACCTGGAGATTCAGGTTCTTCCTCTCACCTTAGCTTAATGCCTAAAACTTATTCACAACAGAAGATACCTCTTGCTATATATTTGTAAACACTATGTTGTTTAAAAATATATAATATATGGAATGAAAAGGTTTGTGGTGGCATGTTTATGGCATGCTCTATTTGGTTGCCCGTGCAACAGCACAGATTCTGTGGTAAATATTCCTATGGAAAGGTAGGTAGCTTCATGTTTCTGACCAGGAGAGACTTTGAATCTACTGTTTGTCCCTGTGTCGAGGAAGGAGAGGGTTTTTTTCCCCTTCCTGACTTGTTCGGGGCTTTTCTTCCTCAAGATATGCTGGAGGAACAGGAAGGTAAAACAATTACCTGAACAGAGTCATCCAAGTCACACAGAGTGAGATATTTTCTGCCCTAAACATTTGTTTCGTTTGTTTTGGGGTACGTCATAATACATTACATTAAAAAACAAGGTAAGGAACAAGAAAAAGAAAAGGATCTTTACTGTGAATCTTTACCTTTGCATGGAATACTTTTCCATGTATTTATGGCATCCCATAAAGTTGCTGAAACATGCCTGCTGTATTTTTAATTGTCATTATAAATGCCAAAACCCAGAAGTCTTGCTTATATTGTATGCGAACACAGCGTCTGCTTATGTTCAAGCCCTTAGGCACTTTAAATAACTCTACTGTACACAGAGAACGTTGTTCATTTTGTTTTTACAATTTTTGCCTGTGTAGAAGGAGCTATAATGTCTTGAGAACATAAATGTATGTTCATAACCAAGGAGCGAGATCACAGCTGGAATCTACCTGAGCCTTGGATCGTATTTCAGCCGTGGCAAGAAGCAAAAGGGCAGCTTATTTCTCTGTTTAATTTACAAGACTTACAACTGCAGCAGCACATACTAGACTCGCTGATGTAACGCGCAGGTGAGCGTGTGCTACAGGTCCTGCTCTGTGCCCGATCCATAGGGAACACGGCTCGGCTTCAGCCAGACTTCAGAGCCGTCACTGCCGCAGCCCTGGAGGGACCTGGACCAAAGCTGGTGGCTTAGTGAAGGCAGCAGCTGCCCTAACAGATTCTTGTCTATATTAGAAACCTGAGGCATAAAATGAGGGGCTTTTTACCAATTCCAGAAAGTTTTGCATCAAGACTCCATTGTTCAGTCTTAGAGAATTATTAGAGAGAATCCAAAAGCTTTTTTCTTTATATTAATTATTCATGAGCATCCAATAAGTTTTATTATGGGCTTATAAGCAGCAGGAAATATATCTTCATAACTCAGCTCCAATTTGCACCCTACCTATATTCCAAAATCCACATTTTATGTTTAAGTGACGGGTCATGAAAGTCAACAGGCCCATACTTACTCCCTGAGTAAAGACACAGACAAGTATCTGGCCAATGTTCATTTTTCATGTTAATTTGGTAGAAATCTCACAAAGCACTTCTGCCACTTCCTTTCTTTGCAGAGGAATCTCTGCAAGTAGGTTAGCATACGGTGGCTCACAGTAAGTTGACACACAGACCGTACGAGCACAGAGGAAGTAAATTACTTTCAGTGTTTGATTCAGCATTAGAGAAACGCTCTTTTTGCAGTACTCAGTCACCCACAAACCGAAGGGAAGGTGCAGTGCCTCCTCTGGCTGGCCACATTACCCAACAGGGAAATCCAGCAAAATTAAGAACACAGACTAAGAGCTTTGTTTATCACCTCATACACGTGCCTACAGCAGCTCTGTAATAGCTGTCATTATTTGCGACATGCACAGTAAAGGAATAGATGGAGAAACAAAGCTCCTCATGAGAGGTAATGGCAACACCACCACTGCTCCCCATTAAGCAACCACCTTTTTTTTTGTAATCACATGTACAGGGATCATTTTGGGTTTTCCTTCCCTTGAAGTTTGGGTTTCCTGAAAGGAAGGAGAGCTGAAATACAGGAACAAGTGGCCGCACACCATTTCCAGCAGCACAGCAGACCTTCTGCATTGACAAAGGTTTGGGAACCACATCTGAACCCCCAAACTTCCTGGAGATGGGAAGGAGAGGGGTGGACACAGTGAAGAGGTGGCTCTGCCCTCTTAAAGGCCATGGCAGCACAACAATAGTGCTCCCAGCACTCCTAAATCTACCTTAAAAGATAGGTTGGAATACAAGTGGGAATTACAAGGAAGAGTTTAAACTATTAACATATGTTGGACCAGTAAAATACTTGTGCTTAAAAACTTGCTTATAATAAACAAGAATTACTTACAGGATCACTGCAAGATCATTAGAGGACCTGGAGATCCCAGAGTAGCTGGTTCATCTGGATAAGACCTGGAAATACAGTGTCACATATCAGTAAACAACACCAAGTCATATTTTTTATGAGGCTGTTAGAACAGGAGGAAATGTTCAAAATCAGATTGCTGGGTCACTCTGTGACCAGCAGAAGAAGATCCACCCTCATCACTTGTTCATCACTGACAAAAGGGGAAAAATTAAATTCACTAGGTAAGGATGAAGTTTATCTATCTGAGTTGTATTATAGATCCTTGGTAGGTCTTTAAAAGGGTTAATAGGATTCTAAAGATAATGAATACAGTATGCAGCTGTGTAGGTGCTAAGAAGATGAATATAGGTTGATTTTTACAAACTTAACCTATGCAGGGTGAGTCATAATTTGTACTTTGCGTCATTCAATAAATGGGTCTTTTGAAAGTCAGGCCACTGTGAATGGGCTGCTGGTCTCGGAAAGCAGGAACTGCCGTCCTGCCTACAGGCTGCCGGGTAGCAGGCACCCAGAAGCTCCTCTCCCTGGGACACAAAGCAATGGCAATAATGGGATCCAAACAACTCCATGCTTGTGGGTTGCTGCATCCCTCTTAAAAGGTCAAAAGGTTTTAACTGAAGCAAATGCTTTTGTATTGTGAAAGATTTGTTCTTAATCATAAATGTGTGTTGTCATTCTCCTGTGCCTTGTGACATTGTTTCTTGTCTCAATTATGCCAAATAACAACTTTGTAATTAACACTTTCATTAGGAAAACCTTCAAGATCAAGCTAAATAACATTTGCTATTGTGCATTTCAACGGCAAGCTTCAGTTGAAGGAAATCTCTCTATTTTGCAGTTACCCAGGGGGAAAAGAAGCAAGTAGAGAGGTCTACATGTTCACAGGGATCTCTGCACTGAGGGGACAGAATAATCATCTTTTGTTGAATACAAAAATAAAGAAAAACAGAGTAAACAATGTCCTTTTGTTCTGCACAAGAAAGGCAGGGCTTTAATAGTCTTTAAACGAGATAGATAGAAAATTTCCATCCAAATGGAACCACGGAGTAGGTAGACACATTATGACGCTTTGGAGTTCAGTGATTAAATTTAATACTGTGCCAAACAATGATTTGTTGAGGAAGGGCATTCATAAATGGAGCAGAAACAAGGGAAGTGTGGCTCCCTCCAATATAGCACAGGGCCTCCACTACAGTTCGGTGTTCAGCTTTGTACTTTAATAACAGGGTCAAATGAAAAAAAAAAAAAAAAAGTTTAATTTGATTCATTTCCCTAGGGAAACTCAGTGGAATTCTAAACACAGGCTGACTAGTACATATTACTAATACTTCAGTATTCAGGGTCAGATCCAAGAAAAGGACTTAGGTACCTACTGAAGCAGAGAACTTAGCCCTTTCTCTAGCATTTTTCCAGCTCACTGACTCACTGCCCTGTTTAGAATCCTGCTTCATGTGAATCCCATTACTAAGTAGTGAATTTTCCCCATTCATTGTAGAGGCAAAGTCACATCCTAACTCATGTTTCTGCAGTCCGGCCTCAGAGCTTGGTGCCTATGTATGTCCTTCATGGGTCTTTGCCTTAGTGCACTGAAGTCCCCTGCTGAGCCCAGCGTGGCACGTGTAGCTTAACTGCCTCTTCCAAGACTACTTGGGGAATCTGGGCCGAAGGAAGACACAGAATTTTAAAAGTTTCTAATTCTCACTCCTAGGCTTCAAGGAGCCAACCCAGGGCTTGACCCAACAATTAGTTGAGAAATGGGAATTCTCACTGGAACCACTTCACAAACCAGTAGTAGGAGCTGACCAAGGTTAATCACTGCTCTGGTACTAAAGGAAGTCCGCTGAGGTCCCAAATACATTTAGATACAGTCCCACACTAAGCTCAACCCTTTCAGTGGCCTTTTCAGTCTACCAGGAGAGCAGTAGATCCAGCTATACCCATTAGCTGCCTACCACACTTGGAGCCAGATCTGCCTGAGGACGCAGTGTCCGCTGCCCTGCACACACATGAGCACTGATGCAGGCGAGCAGGAGCAAATCCCCTTTGCAACTCAGCCGTGCTCTGCGCCGAGCCCATCCAACACAGGCAGCGAGCACGCGGCGCGCAGAAGAGTCAGCAGCACCTCGAACTCCCGGCACGCAGACGGGTCAGGACTGTTTTGGCACCGATTTTGCAGAGGAGAGCAAGTGAGGTCTTCTTGTAGACTGAGTCAAGATAAAAAGAAGTTACCTCATGAACTCTCAGGAGTGACATTTGAATGAAATAATTTTTTCGTTTCAATTTTGCTAAATGAATTGCTCTAGCCCATCACAGTCATACCCAATGCTCGGTATGTCCTGGTACAGGAAGCTGATTACCTGCATGAGCTGAAGTCTCACACAGCAAAAATATAGACAAAAGCAAACTGAGATTTCTGAACAGCAGAAGGCCTAACTCCTCCATATTCAGTTCTTCCCTGCTTCCTTTTCTTTCAGCATCTATTCCTACAGCCCAGCAAAAAGCCATCATCATTTTATTTTGAAGGAAGGCTTCTTGCTTTAAAGCTGTTTTCGACTGGATTCTATACTTAGCTGCATTATAATAAATCTGTTGTTTTTTCATTGACTTAAGCAAGATACAAACTTTATTTTGATTATTTAAATTTACCGGGTTACACCAATGGTCAACACTGGTTCAGACCATATATTCTGGTAAAATCTCATCTATCTACATGGAAAATAATTCAGAGTTAAGAATGATCATAATGGCAACACGATGGTTAAAACTCTTAACTTGTTGATACTGTCGGCGGCACTGTTCTTAAAATTCAAACACAGCCATTAATTAACAATAATTAATCATCGAGCATGTTATGTGTTCTCAGTTACCTGCAGTTATCATTATGAGAAAGCAAAACAAACAAAAAAAAAGTCTAGATAAAACCATCCTGGAGTCTCTATTTAACACTTCACATGAATCATTGTGTAGGTTCTTATCAGCATCCTCCATCAGAGAGGGCTTCCCTGACTGCCAAGGGGCCAGGGAGCTTTTGTCCTCCGGGGGAAGCAGGTGATTTGTACCTTAGAAAAGTCTCAGACTTACTCTTTAGGAAGGATTTGTGTTCCAGGCAGTGGTGAGAGGGAAATCCTGGAGGCTTTCTCCAAAGAACCTGAATGCCAAGAAATGGAGCATTTTACTGGAACAGCAACAGCTTTTAATGCCTTTGCAGCGACAGTTTAACTAAAAAGGTACAACATTTTATACTCAGTGAGGCTGGGCTAGACCTTTTGGCAAGGAATCTGTCTGCCTGGCGAGGGTGGGGTAGCTATTTTCTATCTGTATAATGGCTTCCTACTGCAAGTGGGTCAGGTAATTCAAGTAACTAGCCAGAACTGCCCTTGGTCAAGTCTGGTAGAAGTCTAGCCTGTAAGTAAATACGTCCCTCCGGTGCAGAGTGCAGCACATCCTCCGTCATGTGACGTCTCAGCCGTTTCCTGGTAGTGCCACTCCAACAAATACTTCACTTTATCTCCCTCTGATTGCAATAATCGGCAGTTTCACCGCTGAGGTTGCTGTTGCCACATTTTCTCGTGTCAATGGCCTGCTGTGCACTGCAAAAAATACCTACGGAGAAAACGAGCCAAGCTCTCAAACGCTACCAAGGGCTCCTTCTCTAGCTGCCTTCGCTGGAGCGCCCTGTGCAATCATCTGGTTTATCAGCTGTCCTTGTCCACTTCCAAGCCAGATGCCCGAGAACCCAGCCTGCACAAATAACTAAATCTGAAACAAAAACTACAACGAAACCCGAGTTTGCTAACGCTTGCAGTGGGGCAAAAGGCACGGTGCGGAGTCCCCACCTCAGCAAGACGTCAGAGGTGCCGCTTGCGCAGCAGTACGAAAGAGCTGACCAGTGACTCCCAGATGCCCCGTCTGGTGGCAAATCCTGCCCTTGTGCACAGCAGCGCCGGCCACACCAGCCTGTCCACAGGCACCTGAGAACGACTGGGAAGGAAGCCGCAGTTATTGAAAAGGTCCGGCAAGTATTCAGAGTGCAGCTGTCTGCCAAAACCCACTGCTATGGCTTTGTTCACTGCAAACAGTTTGGGCAATGCTGCTCATATTGTTCCAACTCACTAAATTGTCTAACTCTGAAAGTGAGCGGAAATTTTGACAAGATTTGCAATGAGTAACGACTCTTGCTAAGAAAGTCAAAATTATTCCGGCAGGCTACAGCTGAACCACAAAATGAGAGGTCCTGAGGAGCAAGGAGATCCTACAGCTACAAGGCAGTGTGACCAAGAGGTGCCATCATGTTTCATAACTCAGCCCTTTACTGGAAATCAAATCAGCAGAACAAAAAGATAGTCGTGAACTCCAGCGGGCTCCGGATTAGGCTGATACCTTCTGGGGAGCAGCTTGATGAATCCTGACAGCTTAGATTCACCCTTTTAGCACTATATCTCTGAAAACGAATAGGTATTTCATAGATCTACTGACTCGCTTGCCTAAGAAGTGTTTGCTCTCTTCTTTCATAACAAACATACTCCTGTAAAGAACGACTGCCAATATTATTCCTAAACGTATTTGAAAATTCATACCTCAACTGTGTCACTTAAAAGTACTGTTTTGATCTTCGTAAGGTTATCCCAGTTGCCTTGACCCGTAAAACTAACCACAAACACAATACTGAATGAGTCAGAATACAAAGCTGACTGAAAGAAGGGATAAATGCCTCGTGAGAGCAGAGCGTACAGCAGGCACGAAGCAAAGTTAAAGGTGCAGCAGCAATAGTTGAATGAACAGAGGCTGGAATAAATAGAGAACGCTTTCCTGTAAAAAATTCCATTTCAAGCTCCTTCATCTCCCAGCAAGGCAAAAACCGCTTTTGTAGCTCCTGAAACACCTGTATGGACAAACAAAGGTCTGAGCTGGAAAGTCGTGATCTCCAGGATGCAACCTCTGAGCAGGAAGGTGGTCCAGGTGGTCCTGAACTTCTGCTGGGGGGCTTTGAAAAGACTTTCCAACAGGCTAATACAAAAAGTCCATTCAAACGTGTTCCATAAAATACCCCTGAAGAAAAAGTGCTACAAGGAGGCTGAGTTTAGCTCTGTTCTCTTCTGTTTAGCTCAGGTGCTGTTTTTTCACGCACAGGAACACATGCCCAGCATTAATACACCACACGATGTCTCGCTGAAGTCATCAAGCGCTGGTTATAACTTTATCCAAGATCAACAAGGGCCTTTTCCACAAGCAATCCTTTGTGTTTGGGAAGCCTTCGCCCTGACTTTTACTGTCTTCCAATGCACTAGCAGGTGTTCTGCACTCAAACTGGAGCTGTTTAAGGGCAACCTGTGTAACAACACGGCAAGCAACGCTAAAAGGGAGCTAGGCACTGCAGTGGGTAAACTTGGTTCAGACAAGACAAAAACACCCTCCACAGGAAAAGAAAGGAGGGAAAAGAGGGAAAACGATAGTTTTCTTGGTGTCGTTTTAGTTTTCTCTTCTACGTATTGGCTTAATAGCCCTCAAAGAAGAGAATGAGGCTGCCAAAACTAGACATGTTGGTAATGTGACATTATACAGTGGTTATTCTTAAAACTTTCCAATTTTGTTTCGGTCAACAACATAATGTGCTGATTGTATATGTGTATCTCCCCACTTTCATAGGGCACGGATAGCCATAGACTGCTAATATTGAAAGCCTGTTATTTAGGGCTATTTGACTTTTCTTTTTTTCTCCTGGAGAAAGCACTTTGAGGTAGGAAAAAAAGTGAAAAGCTAGATGCCAGATGTGTCATTTTTCAATTTAAAGCCACACCAGAATTTTATAAGCCATACAACTGCTCATTTGTGCACCATTCCCGTATCATATTTTTAAAGCACTGCATGGTATAAAATGTGTTGTTTCTCTTTGGGCTAAGAGCTCTTTACAGACACTGCCTTATGCCCCACAACAGGCAGAACCCCACCCCTAGTTTATGTGGTCTAAGGTCACCCGCAAAAGGCTTCTAACATCCTAAAGAATTCCTGTGACCCAGAGGAGACTCCTCCAGGCTTTGCTACCATTCAGGGGCTTAAAAAGACTCAGGAAAACGCAGATGATGTGTTGAAAGGGGCCAATGCCTTGAAGTTTGTTTAGGTGAGGGAAGAGGGAAAAAGAAACTTCTTTTGGTCTCTCTTCTGGAAGTTGTCTGGAAGGATGGAAAGGTTTCACGAGAGCACCTGGTTTCAGGTGCATCTGCTTCCCACACACACATGAGCTCTGGGTGTTCACTGAGGACCACGGCCTCGCCAAAGGCCGGTGTCAAACCTGCCCGCGTGCTCCGGCCGGGAAGCACGGTCGGAGGGGAGCTCCTGCCTATCCCTGGGCAGGGGAGGGAAGGGGAAGCACTGACCTCACCTGCCTGCCCCTTTTTCTGCACAACAGCCCCTTCCAAAACTGCAGCAGACTCTAAGCAATGCCGACTCAAGCAGCGGTGGGTGCAGAAGGAAAAATGTCTCCAAGTCTGTTCTGTGCCTCTAACTGAGCTGTTAGGCTGCAAGGAGCTTTCACTTAGCTCACCCAGGAGCCTCCCGACACAGTCTCAGCAACATCCCTCTGTTCCCAGGAGCAGAAGGCACAGGGTGACACGTACTCTAAAAGAGCAGTTCAAAACAACTGAGTTACCACGGGAGGGCCTATGCAAGTAGCACTGCTGGCAAGAAGTGTTGTGGAGAACAAATATGTGCGAGCCCTCACGATCTCCTGCACGTACAACGTAATACCCACTTGCTGAGATGCTGTAATATTACTCAAGAGTGAAATACATCCCCGCCTAAGTGCTTAGTTTCCAGTTAATGATGGAATTGTGCTCTTAAGGAGGCTATGACATTACTGTAAGTGCCATCTTTTTTGCTACTATAATGTTTCAGTCTGCGTAAGAACAAAACTCCTGTGTTCTTTCCTTCCCCTTTGCCAATACAGAAGACCTGGCACTGTGTCACTTTCATATTTGATCGTAACTGCTGGTATTTGTGGAGCATGGGAATGCATGTGCAGCAAGGACAAAGAAAACCTGTTCGGCTGTGAAAAAAGGCTTGAAAAAGAAAACCTGTGTCACAAGGAGCATGTCAACTCCATAAACAGTATAATGAAATCTCCAAAGTGGCAAATGGGCCACAGCATCATGGACTTGGCTGCAAGTTGGACAGTATCTTCCCAGGTACAGTGAGACATCTTGAGCTGCATGGAGATCTCTCCATTTGAAATCTATCTGCTTACCTCAAAAAAGGCCTCCCTTGTGCACGGCAGCCCGAAGGTCAGAATGAGGTAAGCGCAGGAGATGGCAGCTCACACGGCTCCAAGCCTGGCCGGCCTGCGAGGAGGTCGGCAGGTGCAGGGGCTGGGCTTGGAAGCCTCTGAGTCACTATCAGTTGTGCAACAGGTTATCAGCGTGGGCTGCTTCCGTGCACGGTCGTGACCTGTAGGAGTGGAAAAACTTGTTTTGTAGTAGTAGAGGGATTTTCCTGAACTAGGTTAAACAATATTTGTTCAACAAAAGCCTGAAGTTGCTGGAGCTGCTCTGGATTGACCTTAGCAGAGCCAAGATCTGAACTTTAATCTCCTGTCATCTACCACAGTACAGAAATCAGTGAGCATTCGTCTTTGCGTTCATTCGAGGTTCAGAGCAGAAACTCAAAACTGGTTTTCTGGATCCCTTGATCCTTCAGAAAGAGAAATCTGACAATTTCTCAAACCACAGGAAGCTTAAAAATAGCTCTTGTTCCAGCACAGTTACACATTGTTGTTCTTGAAATCTGGGCTAGAAAATACTCACAGAGTCTCTGAGAGGCCTGAAGCAAAGTGCCTCTGTTACTGTATTCCTGTCTTTAATCAATTAACTAGGAATAAAGGAGATTTGCTATAGATTTGTTCCTTCAGACCAATTCCCACATGGATGCTCCAGTGTCCAGCATGAATTTCACCCTTGCTGCAGCCATTCCCCGGGGAGCAGTGGGAGACACACTGGGCCTCTGTGCTGTATCTGACTCCCTGTTTTCACAGAGCACGATAGATTTGATTTTCAAGTTTGTGCCCTGCTAATTGGATTGGAACTGGAGAAGAGGTTGGGAAGTTCGCGGGGGAGACATGGGGTTTAGCAGAGGCTCCCTCTGCCCCTCGTGCTTTAGCATCCACGGGGGTCAGGAACCAGTGACCGAGTTTTGCAGAACTCCCCACTAAATCTGCCCACTAACGGGTTTTATTAGCCCACACAGCCACTGCAGCTGCCTCCTTTCTCCCTAGCTGAGCACACCTGCTTTAAGGATTAGCATCAGAAAAATTAAAAATACCACCTGTTTGCAACAGGTAGCATTTGGTAGAGTCTCATAAACCAATGAAAGAACAATACATAGGGGAACTTAATCCAGTTTAGGGATGTGCATTCAATATGCATTTTCCTATTTAAATATTATTGACTTCTCTCACTCCCTCTCTTTGTTGTTAACATTTGAGCTGCGATATTTCAACAAATAAGAGGATAACCTTCCCCTGCCAAGGTGCTCAACAATTGTCATTTAGTTGTGAGAGGGCCTACAGCTCAAGAACCAAACACCTGCTCAGAATTCTTTGTACATACAGACTATGAAAAAAGGCCTGTAAATGTCTGGGGAGCATCTTCCAAGAGTGGAGAGGTTATGATTTGCAAATGATGTTTCTTTTCCACTGGAGGTGGATCAGCATGCGCTTGGGAGCCAAGCTGCTATCTTTCGGGATTGCTTCCAGTTAACTCCATTCTAACCACATGTGCCTGGCTGGGTTGTGCTTCAGGAACTGAAAGTAGCCCGGCTCCAGCATGAAATATGAAATAACTAAGCAGGAAACAGCAGCAGCTTTACCATTTACAGGCTGAGCAGGGCGGGAGCAATATATTAAACCAAAAATACAGCAAAGACTTCTGTAAGGAGACCCACATTGGCCTCATTTTAATTAGGAGATGCTCAAGGTCCCAAAGCTGGTGATTAAGTTATCTTCATTAAAAACATATTCACATATTCAAATGTCACATGCTGCAAGAAGTGAAGAACGAAGAAAGAAAGGCATGATGCCCCAAAAGGAAGATTTATTTAATAAAAAAGCCTTCCACACTTTACTGTTTTGTCTCCACGTCCTTTCGCAGCTGGGGTCCCCTCCCTCCCCTCACACACACGTGATGGGGATAGGGTGAAATCTTTAACTGACCCTTAAAGTGTTCTGTACTAATGCTAACCTGACAGGGAGTTTAATCAAGTGAGGGGGTGGTGGCTGTCTCAGTTATGATTACTGTTTATTTTGAAACTAAGGGAAAGATAAGCATAACCTTAACCACGCAGATGAAAAGGGGCAAACAAAATACAATGTTACAAATAAAACACAGAGAGAGAAGCCGTTGGAGAACGGCTTGGCAAGAGAATAGCTGCACGCCAAGTCCCAAACCATTAGCAGGGTGGGATTAAATACCAAAATTAATATTCTTAAAGTCAAGACTTCTAATCCTTCAAAAACTCATTATTCAAACTTTTAATTATCTTGTTGTAAAGACTAATAAAAGAAGCTCAGAGTTTGCACCCTTTGCTGCTTCCAATCCACGCTAGGGTAATATCACTAGAGTTAGTGAATCGATGGAAAACAGCCCCGGACTTGGGCAGCAAACTCTGGGTTTCACCATATGTTATTCTTTGAACAATAAATATTTTACTGTCTCCTAATCACATTCTGGAAGAATGAATCCTACTCCAGATCTTAAGTGGACTGCAAAAATAAAACCTAGACAGCTCATTTATTGATACAGTGAAATATCCAAACAAGTAATTTTACTGCTATAAAGCAAAACATAACAGCTGGAAAAATAAACCTTGAGTTGTCATTGAGAGTTCGGATAGAGAGAAAGAAAGTGAAATGGCTGAAAGGAAAAGACAAAGCAGATCCCAAGGAACACAGAGAGCGGGGCAGGAGCCGCTGTGGGCAGATCCATGCGGCTCTTTGGTTTGGTGGACGAGCGATAAGAAGCCAGGTGGGAAAGTGCCCCCAGGAAAGTCAAGCTATGTCGTATCTGATCCCACCGGCAGAAAACTGTGGGAAAAAAAGCACTGCTGGCAACGCACACGGCGTTTGCAGAACTTCAGAGGAAAACAGGAGCACAGATGTTACTATTGACACAGGGGGCTCCGGAGCCTGGAAAAAGGAAAAGAAAAAAGGAAAGAAAAGGGTGGACATCCAAGCAAGTTACTCCTATCATTATAAGTCTTTCCAGTTCTATTTAAAGAGAGGGAAGGGGCCACGGGAGAAGCTGTGTTTTGCAGCTCCACATAAACACGCACAGATAAGGGTGGTACCAGGTGTCAGCTAGCCCTGCAAAGTCACTGAAATGTCAAGGATTGTTTTTCCTCTACTCCCTTTCTCTTTCCTCTGACTGGGAACTGCCGGTGTTTATTTAAAAGATATCCCTTGTATTTGGCAAGAATGCCAGCGGGGCAGACATTAATGGATTATTATTTGGAGCTGGAGGGCTGCCAGGGTGATAAGGGCAGCCTGCCTACCCCAAAGCCCACGGCCATTAGCGGGCGAGCTCCAAACGCAGTCGTCCTCCAACTCGCTTCACTATCGCCAGTTCAGCAAACCCTTCAAAAGAAGGTGCCTCCAATCCAGGGTTGATCTGACCTACAAAAATAATTAAATAAGGAAAGGAAAAAGGCAGACACCGGCTACCACGGGGGGCTGATCTATCTGCAAGTGCCAAGGCTGACTCTTCCCTCGCGTGCTGGATTCCCTCGAATTCACTGGGAAGTCACTGTGAATGTTTGTTCGCTTCTCTGCCCTTCAACCAGATCTCGCCGTGGAAACTCAACAGCTAAAAGCAACAGCAGAAATGAGAGACAGCAAACAGCAAAATGATGGGGAAAACCTGCCTCGGTTTTAACATTGCTCTGAGTAGGAAGAGCTTTAACCTTGTTAGCCCTGGACATAGTGAAATGGTTAATGCCAGCACCTCCTGAGAAGGCAAGCCTGAAGGAATGTGTTATTTTGTGTCTGAGATATATTTAGATTAACATTGTTTACTATTAATCTTCTCCGCAAAGCCCTTTCTCTCTCAACAGATGAAAAATGACCAGTATCACTCCACCCTTTATATCACATGTTCGTTAGGAGACGACCTTTTCCATGGCCCATCAGACAACAGGCACTGTAATTAAGGTGCTTATAATACGATTTAGTAAAAGCAGGAGCTGGGGCACAGTAGCATTTACAGCTGTGATTGAGAGCCTTAAAGGTTATGTGGAATTTACCAAGTAGTAATTTTATCTGTTTGGAGCTGGCAAAAAAAAAGGATCTTTGTGCTCATTTGAGAAGTCGGTCTGCCACTAATGAAGCTGAAGTAAACAGAGCTGCTCTCCTGCTTCTCATGAATGCAGGCAGTGAAGTAGTACCCCAGGCAGGTGTTTGCTCTTAAAGAAAACACATATAAAGATTTAGTAATTTTTTTTCTTTGGCTTTTTTTTTTTTCCTACCTGAAATATGTCTAAAATAAACCCATGGGTTCATGTACCTCAGGGAGCCTTTGCTGGTGACTTCTGCTACCTCTAACGTGGACCACATTAAATCCCAGCTTGGAGCACAGTGACTCTCACGTAGAGCACTCAGTCACATCCACGCCAATGGATGATGGCTCATTCTTCCAAAGGAAAACATTAGCACTGAGATGTCTAAATAAAAATATATTTATTTACTATTTAGGCCACTTCATTGTACCTATGTGCAACTCCTCTGGAGCTTCTGAAGCGAGGCAGGGTTGTTCTCTGAAAGAGGACTGCACAAGCAGAACAAAATTGAGACATCTGGAGTTGTAGAGCCATCCTCGATATCAAGGCAGTCATATGAAAAGTGTTGAGTTTACAAGTCAGGAGAGAATAAATTTAACAGCAAACCTCAGATCTGGAAGTCAGCCTGCATGTTGCCTGCTTTTTAAACTACACCAGTATTACAGACATTCAAGTACTCAGCCTATTGCTAAGGTAGCAAAGTGTAGCTGATTCTGAACAGTTCTGTCCTTCTTCCACTAACTATCTAAAAGAAGGATAAGGAGGAAATAAAAAAGGGTTTTTTTCCTGGTATTTTGTGAGGCCTCCCGATGGAAGATGTACTTTTAGGTGAGGTTAAACAAACAATTTCTTTTTTATGGATGTACCAAGAATCAACAACAAAAAACCTGGAATGTATTCTACTTTTTGAAATTCATTTACATTTTTAGATTAACACCTAAATTGGAATGCACAATGTAACAAACTTTTTATTCCATATTCCTCAAGGAGAATCTTCATAACAGGAAGCTGATAATTGCTGAAGCAATGTTGAACACCACTGAGTTGTTAAGAGTAAACTTATTAAATTCCTGGACATAACTTTATATTAGCATCAATTCCTGTGGAGATTATTTAATATGGATGTTGCTCCATCTCCAAGTCCCTTGGTCTCACAGCCACGAATTAGTGGAGCTTAAGTAAATCATCCATGAATGAAGTGCATGGGTCTCCAGCCTGCAATGGCACCATCAGAAAAGTTCCTAAGCCTCAAGAGACATGGAGCACTGCTGCAAAGGAGGATAAACTTGCTCCTGGAAAACCCACTTATTGTTTCCTTATCGTTCACTAGGAAACCCAGATCGTGTTGCTCAGCAGCAGTTTTCCCATTACAAACAGCAATTGGATTCCACGCTACGGCAGCTTATTCCGAGCGCTGGGAGTGGGTGCACGAGGAAGGACAGATGGAGGCTGAGCCGCCACCAACGTTCCCTCGGGCGTCTGTCCTCACCTCCTCCTCTGCCTTCTCTTTCCTCCCCGGCTCTGCTGGGACCCCGGACACTTTCTTCCGTGCTGTCTCCTTAGTTGTTTTTCAGGAGCTTTCTCGCTGCCCACATGTGTACCCTCCTCTTGGATGCTGCGTTTTCTGCAGAAGCAACAGATTGCTGTGATGTTGTCCTTTTGATCTAATGAGAAAAACTCCTACAACAATCGTGTGCACGTGTTTCTCTGCGTGCTCTTCAGCTGTGGAGCTTGGAGGCAGCTCCACGTCTTGCTCAGGATCCTACTTTTTCTGTTCTTTCCCCTGCCACCCCACTCCTGCGTGTGTTTCCTTTGGCTCTTGGTGTGCAGCCATCCGAGCGTCCACACTTTACCTGCCCTCCTGCTGTTCCTGTTTTTCAAGGTGAAATCTCTCACACGCAGCAGGTGTAGAAGTGACCTCGGTCTCACTATCAATAACCTGACGTTTAGGGCTCACCAAGTTCTTTGCCAGAGCGCATTTATCCATGGCCTGAGCCTCACAAAGGGCTCTTTGAAGTGGCTCAGAAAAGCCTAGCTGATTTGAGAAGGGGCAGATGAGGTCCAAGGTCACTGCCAAAACATAGTACAACGCTTGTCCATTTTTTCTGCTATCCCACCTCTCATAAGAGCTGACAGAGACAACAACATCTCTTCATGGTTCAGATTTACATGCATATCGGGTTTCTTTCTCATTTTTGTGATCGTTTCATGCCTCAAACATGGCCTCAGAGCAGTATTTTGATACTGCCGATGCTCACTCCTGTTGCTGCTACAGCCTGCTGAGATCTCAGGAAACTGGATTCGTACACAAAAAAACTTTGCACTTTTAATCATCCTGGAACGATAAAAAACAGCTGTATGTATGTTACTACAGTCAGTGAGATGGTCACAGATCTGCCAGAAGACAAACCTGGGCATGGATGCTAAGAGGACCCTGCTCTGGAATTAGCTCCTGGCACTCTGATCTAAATCACCTAGAGCCTCAGCTAACAAATCATCTGAAATGTGTCTGTGCCATGGTTAATCTCCAGGTGGAAAGCAGCCCTGCTTGGCACGAAAGCTAATCCTCATTGGCTGGAATACCCATTCTTTGCCTCTCGTTCCCTTCAACAACTTGAGGCATCTTGGGATCGTTGATTTTTTTTTTTTTTTTTTTTAACAGAAAATACACCTTAAAACTTCTCATCTACTTTCTGATCATACTACTGGATAGCCTTATATTTCTCTGGAAACTCCACTTCCCTCTTGAAGTTCCCTATCTGCCCACACAAGAGGACTGAGGGCTCTCTCAGCGTAGACCCCTTTGCACTCCTGGGATGCTTCCAGGTGGCTTTAGAGGAGCTGATAGGTGTTAATTCCATAAGGTTCCCCTGTAGACAAGACGTGTGACATACGTGAGCACTGTGGTCTTCATTGGGCAGCTCTGGGGCAGAGGCTCTGCACTGCAAACGTAATGGTTTGAACTTAGTGCATTGACCATATGGCCCAGAGCAAAGAAAAAAGGGAAAGAGCAAAAAAAAAAAAGCGAAGTGACTTTTTTCCCCATTTTTAGCTTGACCAAAGGCAACCAAAACTGAGAGGACTTAGATGCACCGCACACAACAAGTCTCACACATATATCCATCTGTACTGTCAGTGTTTCCCTGTCTCTTCTGGCATTAAAAGATCTTTTTGCTCATGACAAAGCAGGACTGTGAGCACCTATTCTAAATATACTACCTGAGAGCCCAAGCATGGATTAAAACTGTGCCCATGCACTTCATTAAAGTGGAAAGAACAAAGAGCAACACTCCTGGAGCTCAGTTAGGTCAAATAAGGGGTTTCAATTGCCCATTTGCTTCATTTTGCCATCATCTGGAAGGCAAAAATAGGGGGTGGGAAGACACCCGGGGAGAAAAGCTCAATAAATCATTCACTGTATTAGCAGGAGGCTGGATCGGCAAGCCTTGCTCATTTAGCTACCTTAAACCTCATCCAACCTGCTTATCCCCCAGCTGCGGGAGTAACAGACCACTTGAAAGGTAGTATTTTTGCTATTAGTGAAGAAAGGAAAAAATGTGATCTTTGCTGTAGCTTGGGAATAATTTTTCCAGAGCTACACAGAATGAGCCTGAGTGAATACTGCTATTTTTGGCAATAGCCCTCTTGCTTAGCTCACATCAATAATTTTAATGCTTTATTTGTGGTTTGGGCTCTAAGCAATGGTGAAAGCCTGGAGAGAAAAAAAAAAGTGGCAAAATTTGCTAAATAATTTTGAGTTCATGACATTCATAAAAACACACGAAAGTTTTCAGAATTCGTAGGGTCCATACATGCTCATAAAGCTGAGCTATGAAAGCATTTTATTTTACATATGCAAACACCACTGAATTACTTTTTACGAGGCTTTAATTGGCCCTTGAAGGTCTCAGTGGTTTCAATGATAGACTGTCAATCACGTTCCTAGGTCCCTGTATCCTGCGATGTCATTAATGCAGAGAAGCTCAAGTTTGGTGCCTGCAGTGTTTGTCTCAGAAGTTTCCACTTTTTAGAAGAGAGCAGCACCCAGATGGCCAAGTCAGAGACAGGGCTCAGGTGTTGCAGGAAACCTGAAGCCTCAAAAGCCCTTAACATTTTAGAAGAAGTTATGTCGCTGCAGTAATTACAGCTTTCGTTGTATCTTCTTCTTTGTAATTGCAGGGTGGTTTTGACCCCTCTGTAGGTGGCCTGCCATCCAGGGCTCCCTCTGAAAACTCCATCTCCTCCTACACCCCAGCACTTCTTCCTTTTCCCCAGCCTGCACTTTGGAGACAACACAACACCACGGATTATATTTGGAATAAGACACACCATAGGTGGAGACCTGTCCAACCAAAGAAAAAGTTGCCTCCCAAGCTCACTATTTATTTAAGCAGAAAAGGTTCCTTTCTTCACTGGTGTAACTCAGCAAAGCTCACTGAATCTTTGCTCATTAGCCTTCAACAGAGAGTTGGCTCAGGTCACGGTAACATCCACTAAGCACAACCATTTCACCAGAAACATCACAGAAAAACAAAGAAAAACTGTAGGCACATCTGAAAACCTAGAACTTAAAGAGAAAGGGCCGTCTTGCTCCAAAAAATCTTCCCTTTGTTCATAGAACTTACCAGAAATATCTTTGATTTGTAAATAAATACATTAATAAAATAGAAAAAAAGTATACAATTGATCACTGCAACAGAAATTGCATTCATGTATAAACTCATTCACAACAGCATCCCCAAAAGCCTAAAGATATTTCCAAGTTCTTTAATGGGCAAAAAAACACACAGAAGCATCTAAGTTGCTAAGTGAGTAACTTAAGCTAGAGAAGAAATAATCTTTTTTATTACTCCACGGCAACTTTAGCTTTTCCTAAAAATGACATGGTTGAGTTTTGAGAATTCTGTAGCCAATGACGCATTCAAAATGAACATGTTAACTCAAGAAAAAGTGCAAGAAGAGAAATCCTAGTGCCTCCCTCCACCGGACAAACACACGCTGGTTATGTCAGGCTGAGACCTACAAATACAGAGTTAAGTGACCAATGATTTTTTTGTCTTAAACTGGAAGCTAACAGGGCAGTAAGGCATCTGCACCAAGTTTACCACACTGTGCACTGGCTGCAATTAGGAGTTGTGGATTTGATCATTAGTTCGCTGGTTTAAACACAAATGCATTGGCTGAAACACAGTCCTGCTGGGTTTAATAACTGCAATTGCAGAGCACGTTATTTTAGTTCATGTTAATACCACGAAGACTTGGGGGAAAACTGCTTGGCAGACAAATCCATCTTTTAAATCCAGCGGAGCAAACAACCAACATGTTGGCTCCTTGCCTCTGAATAAAAACGTACTCAGAAAGGGCATCTAGAGCAGCGTTCCGAGCAGGCAGTCCAGGATACTCTGCACTACAGCCCCAGTACCCCTCCTGGTTGAACCCCATCCCAAAACTTAGCTATGAAGACCATTCCAGGGAGCTGGAGGGGAAAGGGGACTAGAACTCAGCTTTCCTATGGCTTGCTCTTTTCTAATTCTGTAAATCTAATTGCTAGTATTTGATAAATATGTGATGTGTTCACCACAGAAGAAAGTTCTGTCCACCGCTGCATGTGCTGAAGTGGAACTACAGCACATAAAAACTACAGTTCCACATAAAATTATACTTCTTCAGAAAAATAAGCAATAATTGAAAATCTAAACACAGAAGCACCTGCCCGACCAAGTGAGCTTTCCCTCATACTCAACAACTCTGCAATTCCATGACGCTCTTCAGCTGGGAGAATTTTTGGCTTTTTGCACCATCTATGTTAAAGACGACGGGTTATCTTCCACCACGCTGCAATATGTCCCGAAATATTTTTGATGCAGGAAAACCATCCTTCCAAGCATCATTTTAAAACTAAAAGAGATATTTTGAAGTACTGTAACTCTGCTGTATAACCTTCTAGCCTGATCCAGTGCCTGAGGCACGTTTACTGTGAATCATTACATAGAAAAATATTACTCAGTGTAAGGCAACAAAATATGTTAGAAAGAATATGAGTATGTGTATTCCTTAAAGCCTCACACACTGCCCAGTCCCTCCAGTATAACCTGATGAGAATGAGTGAATTTACAATAGCATAAAGCTGGAATAACACTGGTTGAAAGGAGCTAAATAGGAATCAGCCTCAAACTGATTAGGGACCGTAAAGGAACATGTGGCCTCAATCACGACAGCGCTGGGGTTTGAGAACAAAAGCTGCTTCTCCCTTTCATAGCGACACTTCTTGAATTACCTCCTCCTTTGAGACGGGAGACAGGCCAGGCCACGATACACAGATAACCACCAGCCTAGGCCAGAGCTTTCCTCTGGTCTATGCTATTATGACATTAAGCAGGATTTTATAAATGAAAAGCCCTACATCCTAGTCCCTCATTTAAGTGTATTCCACCAGTGAGAATATATTCCAGGGGCTACAAGCCCCATGCCAAATCTGCCCTCTGACTTGGGTTCAAACAGCATATGGCCCAGGGGGTCTGAGGTATTATTTGATAATAGGGAAAGGGTTTGCAGTGTGTGGTCCCTCAAAGGCATCGCCCTTCAGCAAAGGAAGGGTTTCCCATGCTGGTATATTCAAGCCTGCCTATAATTTGAAAAGGATGATTTTTAGAGCTGGTTACAATTTAAACCCTACAACGCTGAGCAGCTTTTGGACTATAATGTCAATGCTCATTAGGGAGGGAAATATGAGAGAAATTACATTAGAATTTAGATAATTTTAGGCAACTGTGCTTGTTTTATCCCGCCTCTGGGGGGGGTTCAGCATTGCCGTGCAAATGATATTACACAAAGTAGATGCAGTGTAATAAATTCTACCTCAAAAGGAACGCAGCTTTACACGGAGGGTCCAAATCATCATGTCTCCTCGCATGTCAGAAATTTATAGTTTAGCCTTAATGTGCAAAAGCATTTTGTAAATGTATCTGTCCCCCTCTCTTGCCCTAATAACTTCTGAACCCACTATCTGATTTCAAACAAATGCAACAGAGCAAAAGAGACTTCTAGGGTATTGAATTTCTATGAACTGTGTGAAAAGAGGTAGGTGGGTACACCAGAAAAAGGTGGTCGGTGCTGCCAGCAAGCGAAAGGCTGACAAACGGGCTTGCCCTTAGCTGGACATTGCAGATTCTTTTCCACACTGGAAATGAAATCTGTGAGGCTTTTCACAGTGGTGAGACACTTCATTGCAGTTTTGACCTTATATTCACTGAGAAATCCAACAAAGAAAACCACAGTCCACGTATTAGATACTTGTTCAGCCAAAACTTGTTTGGAAAACAAGGTAACCAGGCAATTTTCTGGCAGCTAAATGGTTAAAATGTAAGGAGGGTTGCTCTGCAGGTGAAAGCAAGTGTGTAGACAAAGAGAAGACAATAGCAGGATTTTAATTAAAAAAAAAAAAAAAAAAAAGAAGGGGGGGGGAAGCACCTGCTCTGTTTGATCAGATTTCCTCCCCTCGCCCAGAACTACAAATCTAAACAGATGGGGTGCCTCAGGTAACAGATATCTGGCAGCACAAAAAAAAAAAAAAATCTCTTCCCACTGGTAATGGAGAGATGGATCATATTATCTTAGTAAAGTAAATATATTTTTTGGCCAAAATATCACTTTTAGTTCAGGCTTTTTTCTTCCATCTCTGAACAGATCATGCTGGGTTCAAGGTGAAATCACTTGGCTAGTTGCTAGGGTAGATCTGTAGAAAATTATGGATAAAAAACACAATAAAACCCTCAACACTAACAGCACATGACCTGATGCCACTGCTGTCACAAATGTGATTTGGGACATTCTTGAAGACTCAAACTTAGCATCGGCAGTGTGGAAAGACCTCCCAGGGTAATTAATTCCTTTTAAAGAATTGTAAAGGCAAGCAATGTTTATGAAGTCGAGCACAGAGTTTCACCTTGCAGACTGTGCAGGAGTCCAAGGCAGGACACAAAGGCTTCATTGAGGAAGCAGGAGGGCTCTCACGGACAGGAACACTTTCCAAAAGAGCCATAGCTGGAATTTTGGTGGAAGGTGTTACACAGCTCCAAATATTTGTTTCTTTGTTTCCATGGGAACAACAGCCCAGCAGTTTAATAATGAAACAACATCGATCCTCAGTGTTTGCAAGAGTTCCTTGATTTCCATTTTGAGTTAAAGATTTATTTTTCCTTTTGAGTTAAAGATTCATTTTTCCACGGATGTCTCCTGGGCCCCTCTCCCCAGCCACCATCAGGCTGTATAGTTGAGTGCCCTTAATACTTGAGCGTTAGGAGCATCCAAAGTATTAAAGCTAAGCCTTGTAAAACTCACACTGTCCTACTGCATATCATGAACTAATCAAACACCATCTGAGAAGTCTGAATGTCTAAGACTTTGGTTATTTCATATCAGATCCTTAACATAGGCAGTTGTTCAATCACCTTCGCTCTGCAAGATGAAGACTCAAGATAATGTTGTTGGAGGGCAAAGTCTAGGAGCACAAAATATAAAATGCCACACAGCTTTAAACTTTTATCCTAACCTAATCCAGGTCTTTTGTACAGTCTATAGGAAAAGGCAAACCCTTCCAGGGGGTTTTTCGGAACACAAGTTTACTGGAAAGACTTCTGCAAGAGGGAACTCAGAGTCACCTCTCTCCTTTTACTACACTGGGAGGCTAGAGATGGTGCCCTCTTATGTCGGGCAGCTTAATCAGTGTTTTAAGTGAGGCAGAATGGATATTCCTGAGGCACAGCGAGTGAGATTGCTCAAATTACTATATCTGAAAGTCATAAGCCTATCATCTAGAAACTGGAAGCAGAATTACAACATTCAGTGGTTTTGAGACTGAAGGAATTATCTGCTAATGCAACAGCAATGTACGCTCAAGCTATATTTCCAAACCTGATGTATGTATTTGCATAAGTACAATTCATATTAAAATAGTTGAGGCTCTTAAGTCATCAGCTGACGGTGGAGATTCTCAAAACACGGAGAGGATGTTCTCCTTGCCTCTCGGGGAAGAGGCTCAGACACCTTTGCTTCTGATAATCATTCGTAGCACTAACAGAATAATAAATATGGGAGTTGGGGCCTAGGCAGCCACTCTGCTAGAAGCGAGGCTCTACGACAGGGCATGGGATAGTATGAAGAGACCCTCACCACTAGTAAATACTAGCCATGCCACTGGAAAAGAGAGAGAGACTGACAAATTATTGCTGATGTAATCCCTGCGAGAGCGTCTAGACGAAGGGAGTCAAACCTACTGTCCGTAGGCTGGAGCTGGCTGCCTGGAGTCTTTCCACGAGCCTCCAGCTTCTTGTGCAATCCTCCCCGCAATTCCACCGACAGGCACCTGCTTGCTCGCAGTCCGCCAGGCCAGGGAGGCTGGGGGCATCCTGCTCCCCCCACAGCTGTCCCGGCTCTCCCTGCTGCTCCGCCAGCCCAGACGCGCTGCAGGCATCCTCAAAATGTCCTTTTGTCTCCATCCCTTTGCCAGACAGGGCATCCCTCAGTGGAGAGCGTGTCTGGTTCTCGTGGCTTCCCCCTGTGCTTGCAGGTTTCAGAGAGGTTACTTTTCCACACAGAGAGCCTCCCTTTTGTCTCCTGCCAAGGAAAAAGAGAGCAAAGATGCAAGGGAAAGATTTTTTTTTTTTTGTAAGTGGAGATGAAGAGAAGGGTACTGGAAGAAACCCAGAAAATGGGCCAGAAATGACTAACATGGAGAGAAAAGGCCCAGAACAATCAAGAATTGCAGAAAAAACTGGAACAGAGATTCCTTGGGGAAGCAACTACCAAGAGGATTAAGAAGTAAAGCAACACACGAAGAAATGTTTCACCGAGGCCTTTTCTTGTTTAGGCAAAAAGAGGCATTTTTTACTTCAAATGAAATCCGTAACATTCAAAAATAAATAAATCTTTCAGCAGCGCGACAGGAGTGCAAAGTGTGTCTCTTCACTCATCACCCACAGGCTTGAACTGAAATAGTAATGTGGCCCTTGCCAAGGTGTACAACCACTTAAAGAGCTGGGCTGTAAATCAAAAGGTCTCTACAGTCGCCACATAAGCAAGAGTTTGAAGGTCACTAAGCATGATGCAACGGCCAGGCATGAAATATCTCTAACCAGACCCAGTGCTTGCACCTTTATCATTAATACTGGAAAAAAAAAATCTTCTATTACCCACCTGCGCTCCTTCACATCTGTCAGGATGGGGCCAGTTGAGGCAAGGAGAAGCTAACACATTGCTGCAGCGTGCGGTCAGGTACAGCCATCCTGCTGCAACGTACCCAAAACAGCTCCACCAAGCATGGTGGAAGCTGTAACTTCTCCAAGATCCGGCAGATCAAGTAGTTGTGGGCAGTTTTGACATTTCCCTAACATTTAAATCTCTCATCAGGCAGGTGACTTCATTCTTTACTCCAAATAAACATCTGACACTCGCTCGCAGTAAGGAGTTTCTCCTAGTCATCTCTGCCACCACGTTGCCAACATCAAAAAGACGAAGAAACCTCCCCTCCATTCCCAGTAATGGAAACCAGCTCGGTGGTGGTAAGTCGAGGTCTGACCCACTTCCCATTAGAGTTAATGGCTTTGAAGAAGACCAAGGCCCTAAGATCCAGTGCAAGTTCGGATGATTCAAAGCACCCCAAGGGAAACAAGTGATGCTGCACAAGGACGGGATGATGGATGGCCCAGATCACCCAAAGAGCGGAACACATCTTGCTCTCGTATCTTCTCAAAGGGCAGTCAGATCGTCTTATGCTTTGCCCCATGTTTATGAACAGCATGTTGGTTATTTTGTAGCTGTCAGCCCACTGCTTTTTTTGAGAGGTTCCAGTGCAAAAATATTGAACTCATGTGCAACCTGCTAGACACAAGTCCCCAGCAGAAGCTGCCCCGCTCCGGGTGGCTGCTCGTGGCCAGGACGGCGGCTGCGCACCCCGCTGCGAGGGGACGAACGGCCTTGCTGTTTCTCCGGCAAACGACTGTAACTGCCAGTTTGATTACATTACGGTTGCTTTGGAAGGCTTAAGTAAATTATCCAAACGAGCAGAGCAATCAAAACTATCAAACACAAGACATCATTAGTCCTTCTTCAGCTCAGAAGGGAAGAGGCACTGCAGTTACTTAGAGTTTCAGGAGAAATGTGCTCAGCTGCTAGAGAGAACTCAAATCCAGTTTCCTTGAGGAAACTCAGGACTAACTCTCAGTGCTCTTTTTCAATCAGTCTGTAGTTAAACTTCTTCACTATAAGCACTTCACAACCTTCGGCTGAATCCCACCATCTATGTGCTATTTTCCCAAAAGTGGAAAAAGCATTTGCTTTCCCAAGGCCTTCAAACCCCCATGCACTAGGTGACACTAGAGTAGGTAACTGCAAACATGCGGGGAGCTCTCCCCACTCTTGGTGACATTACAGTAAAGCTGCAGAAACAGCACAACATTTCTGCTTTTCTCCTGCCTAAACAGCACTTGTGTTTTCTTTTAGTTGCTTCCATCTTCTCTATGTTACTAAGAACTGAGACCAAGGAGAAAAATAAAGTACAGAGAGAGAGGAAAAATAACTCTCAGTTAAAACACAATTCCCCATGCCAGAATTATTTGTTAGCAAGCTGCTCACCGAAAGTCGGTTCAAAGCCCTGTTTAAGGGGAAAAAGGCCACCAAGAACCTTGTTGAGCTCTTCCTCAGCCTTTGGGGGCTGCTGCCTTTCTCTGGGGTGACTGTCCTCTCTGGAAAGGAAACCCCACCACATACATTGGGGGCATCTCAAATAAACTTATTCCCCCAACTTTCAGTGGACACTGTGAGACTCCAACTTTTGGCTTTGAGATCTCCAGATGAAAGGCAATATTCAAGTGCCAAACACCACAGATTTCAAGTGGTCTCCAATATCCTGAAAAAATGTTATTTTTAGTATGCGGTTGGCAGAGAAAGGAAGTGTTAAATCTTGGACCGACATCAAATCTGGCTGAAAATTAGCAGCTAGAAACATCCTTTTGGATTATTTATTCAACTCTCCCGTATCCGAATAGCCCCAGGGGGACAGCCGTGATGACAGTCACCAGGAAAACACCTGGCGACAGCCGGACACTGCGCAGCATCGGCCCTGCTCGCCGCATGAGAACCCCTTGGGCGCCTTTCCTCGGGCTTCCTGGCACCACCAAAGGGCACCGGGCATCTCCTCCAGCCCAGGAGGACCCAGGAGCCGCCGCGAGTCTCCCCACCCGAGGCAGGCCACGAGCAGCCATAAAACGCGCTGCCACTCTGCAGTGCTGCTGGCTAATAAGGTCACTGCATCCCCATCAGCTCCTTCGGGTCAGAAGGAATGACAAGCAGGACACGCCACAGAAGGCTGCACAGAGAATCCACAGATGGACAGGCAATCTCAATTAAACTGTCCTCCCCTCCCCTTCTCCTCTGAATTACTGCTCTAAAATCCCTTAATTATCTAAACTCAATTAGTCTTAGAATATTTGAAGCTTCCTGTTCAGACTAATTTCTCTTTCTTCCCTCATTTGGAGTGTTTGACTTGCATTAAAGAACACTTACTGCTTGTGGTAAGGAGAACTTTGCAAAGACAGGTCAGGACTTAGAAGGATAGAGGGGAGATTGCGAACCTCAAACATCTGACACCATCGCACACCCAGTCTCCGTTCTATCCATCCAGACAGAATTTCAGCATGTCTGACACACACTTTTTTTTTTTATACCTTAAGCCAAACATTTTCATTGCTACTAGCAACTATCATCCATTGCAGCTATTCTCACTCCTAAAGATTTCCATATGCACTTTCCAAAATGATTGGCAAAGCAGCAATTTTCTATTACTGCTATTATTATTCCTGGGAACAAAAAACACGGTGTTAATTTCAACAAAAAGGAACACCAGTGACAGAGCAGAGAGTAAGACAATTGGAGGAAGCAAGCGGGATTCCCTCTCATTTCAATGATGTGACTTCTTTTGCAGACTCAGCTTGCATATTTTCACTCAAAGCGCTGCAAAACATTGCTGATTTTAAAGCCTCCTACCAATTTAGCCTCTGCAATGATAAAAATCAATGTCAAAATTTTTCTGTTTCCTTTGCTTTCTATTAAAATCTTGTTAAAAAACTCATTTATAAGGCTTCATGCTTCTCCCGATGTCTGTGTCACTCTCCCTCCCAAACTGATACACAGTTTTTGGAGAACTGGATCTCCTTGGCTAAAGGCTCCCACTAATGGGGTGGTTGTTCCAGCCACATCACTGGGATTGCCTAGGTCATCCATTTGCAGGGACAAAGATCATTTCTGTCCCTCCAGACAAAGCCAAGAGAAACATCTTTTCCAGATGCAAACGCACATACCCACAGAACCTTCAACTTCATTGTTTTGACTTGATCATTGTCTTGACATCTTTAGATACACCTGTGCTGAACACTGTAAATTGAACATTATCTGCTTTAGGTTAATTTAAAACCTTTTTTAAATAGCTTAAGCTATTAAAATGGTTCACTTGCTCAGCAGGTTGTACTAAACTAATATCACATCTTTACTCAAAGCAGTTTACTGATGTCTCATGCAGGCAGACTCTCAGGATAGGAAGCTGAAGTACAGAGAGATTAAATAAATTGCCTGAGATTAAGTATGAAATCTTTGGACAAGCCAGAACTGGACCTAGGCTGAGTCCCGATTCAGCACATAAACCACAGAGCTGTCTGCATTAGTTTTCCTGCCACTTACATGATGGTCGCTGCTTCCCAGAGCTCTGCAGGGGAGCCAGACATCTCCTCTGAGGTGCAGTAGCAGGGGCTGCACTTTTCCTGGTTAAGAGGAAACCTCTCTTTCCAGCACCCTACCCAAACATACATCTGTTCTGGCCCAGCACTGGCTGGAAAACAAGAATTCCATTTTGCAAAGATTTTTGAGGTTTTGGTATTTCGTTTTATTCTTGCAGTGGGATAAAAACTCAAGTTGAAAAATGGGACAGGAAAAAAAAGAAAAATCTCAAAGCCAAGGCAAAACTCAAAGCAGAGACCTGAACCTCTCTCACATATGCGTAAGTGCCCTTACTGGGAATACCACTCATCTCCTGTGCTATCAGATCCTCATATCCTGTACTCTTTTTCCTCCAGAAGTTTTATCTCAAAATGAGGAAAGTTGCCAAGAGACCAGTTGCTTTTAAACTAATATATTTCCACTGAAAGTTCTGTTATTAGCAAGGCAACAACAAAAAAGTCAAAAGGAATATGCAATTTGATTTTCATTATTACCTATTCTCCACTCAGTTCCTATTGCAGTGAAGTTTCCTTTAGGTATATAACTCATGAGGCCATAAATCTCACCTGAGGCCTGGGTCTCAAAGATGCACATTATGGTCTACAGTTCACACTGTATTTGAGGCATGCTGTTGTAGAATGGCCCATTTATATTTTCAGGTATCTTCCTTTCTTTCTTTGCAGGTGTTGATACATAGGGAAATGGTTAAGCTTTTAAAAATCTATAATTTGTAGGCTGCAATGTAAAACGTATCCTCCATATATACAGGACAACTGCACGACTTTCAGGGAAATATCAATTCACTGCTGTGCCTGATTCACATTTCAAAAGGAATTTTTCAACAGACCTTGGAAGTGTGTAACTCTGGTTCATAGCACAAGGATGTTCTCACCCTCAAATATGCCATTTGAGTTTCCACCACCGCTGCTGAAAATGCCACCTTATCATTTTATCACAGCAATTTCTTAGTGTTGAATGTGCAGAAACTTAATGCCTCACTAATCAGGTTCAAGAAACATTTACATTAACTAAAATGCTATTATTCATACAAATGATAAAAACCTCTGCATAGTGATTATTTTAGCACACAGAGACGAAAAGGTCTTTTAGCTTCTACTTGGATACAAATCTACTTTTTTTTCCATGAATAAAACTTTCTTGAAAGGACTAAAGTAAAAATAAATGATATAAAAACTAAGTTATTCTAATAGCTTGTAAAGACAGATGAGAATCATTATATTATTTATACACATGAGAGTACTGGCCTAGACCAGGATTAGGTGATTTACCCGAGATCAAACAGTGAGTCAGTGACAGTCTTTTGCTGTCCAGTGAAAACACAGATGTACAATAAGCTGAAAAGAATTTCTTTTTTTCCCCCTATCAAAAGGATAAAGGAGAAAGTGTCCTTTTTATTATCTGAGCTAGTGGTTCCAATAAGTGCTGAGAGAACTGAATTTGGCAAGCAGGAAATTAGCTGCACTAGTCACATATGCAAAGCATTTGCTAAAAGCAAAAAACTTGAGTTATTCAATTAACAACAGTTTTCACTTGCTAAAGCCACAGGTCTATCTAAAACAGCAGCCATTTACTTCTGGCTGGTTCCTTGGGAAGTTAAAAGGACACAACCCACCCGGCGTCCGAGGCACAGCATAATCAGCAGGGCTGTTGTGCAATGCCCGAGTCTTGCCTTACGCCTGCGTTCAAACAGCACGAACCAAGTCACTTGGTTTTAGGTCAAAACCAACTTGGATGCTGGGATTTTGAATTGCTCACAGATCAGATTTGAAGGGACTGATAGGATCAACACAAAGAAGGAACAATTTGGTTTAAGGCTCCTCACCCCTCAGAACACGCAGAAGTGGGGTATATCCTGCCATAAATATTTGCACAAAAATCCTGCTGACCTCAGTGGTGGTTCTCAGTACAAAATGATGGCAGGATGTGGTCGGAGCGATCCTTCTAATAATAGGTTTTCCATTGAGATCAATGGACGTTGGGCCTCATTCCTTTGCCAAAGCTGGGTTCTCGGCTCTAAAGAGAGTCATTGTTTTCCTGCAGCAGGGAGCACACAACTGCCAAATTTACTTCTGGCAAAGATGGGGTTTTATTTTTAACACTGAAAAACACCAAAAGTGTCTGATATTAATTAGGAGAGTCTTCCTTCTACATCTCTCAAAAAAAAAGAAGAAAAAAATCTTCCAACAATGTTGCTGTTGGAGAGAAATACAGAACACATTAATATATCCATATTTAAAGTCGGATATAAAATAAGCTAAATGCCATTTCCAGTTACCCGAACCTTATTTTCTAAGGTGCCTGTTTCCTTTTGTAAGGAGTTANAGCAGGGAGCACACAACTGCCAAATTTACTTCTGGCAAAGATGGGGTTTTATTTTTAACACTGAAAAACACCAAAAGTGTCTGATATTAATTAGGAGAGTCTTCCTTCTACATATCTCAAAAAAAAAGAAGAAAAAAAAAATCTTCCAACAATGTTGCTGTTGGAAAGAAATACAGAACACATTAATATATCCATATTTAAAGCCAGATATAAAATAAGCTAAATGCCCTTTCCAGTTACCCGAACCTTACTTTCTAAGGTGCCTGTTTCCTACAAAAGGAGTTAGCAGGTGCTCAGTCCTTCCAAAAAATCCCGTCAGTTGAGTGCAAGGGTTAGAGACCCAGACCCCGACCCCACAAGCTCCTCACAGGCGCATTCCCGGGTGTGCGGGCAGCACCTTCATGCTACTCATCCCCAGCCGGGTCCTCCCTGGGTGTTCATAGCCACTTTGATGTCTCTGTGTAGAAATCCTTGTTTCTAGGATGCTGAAGGTGACTAAACGCGTTTTCAGTGTTTTGTTCTCAGTTCTGCTTTAACTGTGTTCTAAACTTGCGATGCTGCTGTAAAGATAAGAAACATCTTGCCGGTGAAATAAGCATTTCACAGGTTAACAGCAGGAGTTTCTAAAGGGGAAGTAGGTTTGTTTTCTGCCTTATTTTCTGGAAAATGTTAAAACAATAAAACGAATGAGAAGCAGTGGAGTACAAGTTGTAAAGGAGCTAATTTCCTGCTCCCAGCGGCTCTGATAAATCTCAACGTGGGATGACAGGGGCTGCGGGGGGAGCGGGGAGGGGCCGTGCTCTTCCTGGAAAGCCAGACAGCAGAGGATTGATTTGAGACATCTCCATCGCCAGAGCAGCCGGGCTGCCTAATCGTCAGCAAACAGAGGCTGAAACCTGCAGGAAACGGAGAGCGAGGAAACCAGCTGAATCAAACCGGCAGCTTCCAAGTGTGTAAACGAACAAAATAATAAAAAAAACCACCCTCCTCGCGCACAAGCCTTCCTGGAGACCGACACATGCCAACGGAAGTGCCAGTGCCCTGACTAACAAAAGAATCCTGAAGCGCTGCGGGCGCCCGTGCCAGCGGCGGCGGAGCCGGCACCCAGCTACAAGTGGGTGGCTGCCTGACACGGCGGCTGCCGGATGGAGCGGCCAGCTCAGCATGAATCACGGGGCAAAGGATTCCTTCAGTCTGGGACGAATTGGTACAATGCGAGGCTGCTTTTTTCTTAATTCCTGCCTTGGCGAGGCCGGCCGCTTCCTTCCTGGGGCGCTCCGTGGGCGGCGGCAGGCGGATGACTACGTGCTGGTGGCACCGGCCACGCGCGAGGGAGGACGTGGAAGCACGTCCCCGGGGAGCCCGCGCAGCCCCAGCCGACATCGGGCACAGTGCTCACAGTGCTGCAGTGCAGAGCACATCCCCGGCCTTGCGAAGGGATGAGTAAAGCCAACGGCAAATTCCAGGCTTGGGAAATTTTTCTCTGGAAGCACCAAGCTCCGCATGTCCCTTGCCACAAGCCTGGATGCAGAGCAGGGGAAACAGCTGCTTTC
Organism: Crypturellus undulatus; assembly: GCA_013389825.1. Classification (NCBI taxonomy): domain Eukaryota; kingdom Metazoa; phylum Chordata; class Aves; order Tinamiformes; family Tinamidae; genus Crypturellus; species Crypturellus undulatus. The sequence goes on along the minus strand of VWPW01028077.1, from coordinate 193,246 downwards.
ACCCCTGCAAAAGGCTACAGGTGCTTCCTAGTTAGGCATGTAGATAAAGCTGGGTTTGGCTTTAATAATTTCTTTTGCCCCAGAAAGGAGAGGGGAAGTGTTGGTCTGAGCCTGGTAGGGTATCTTCCCTCTCACGCCTGTACACTCAGGAACTGTTTGAATTCAGTTGGTCTTAATGGGGAACCCTTTGAACCAAATTTCTCTTGCTGTCTATCCAGGCAGGGTATTTACCCAGCCCATGTCACCTATTTTGCATGGAAAGGTTCAGCCAGCAACAACTACCGTCGTTATGCGCTTTGAAACACAAAGCACAGATCCCACTATCCAAACATGAGACCAGCAGTGGAAATTGCTAAATCTGAGACGCACATTTGAGCTCTATTCCCAGCTATTATCTCTTGACACATTCTCTCAGATACATTTTCATTTGTGTTTTTCATACCATATCTCTCCTAAATGCATTAGAGAAAGCGAGCGAAAACACGGCCGAAGGAAAAGTGATCTCTAATCAGATATAACTTGATCCAATATACTGACATCAGCTAGAGCGTTTGCATGTGTTTTCAGTGGACTCAATATCTGCTCTATCGCCAAGTGGCAGGTTGTGCTGGGAAGCAGCTGCCTCGAAAGGTAGTTGTAGAGGAAAAATGAACCAAGCCCATCAGAGGAGACAGTGGGAGAGGAAAAGTCTTGTCAAGTTTGCACCCTGCATGCAAAGAGAAGAAAGGCTGCCCATCAGCTGGATCCTATAGCTTGGCAAGGGTGACAGTAACCTGTATTTCTGCTCACATCAGACGGAAGAGGTTGTTGCAGGAACCCGCAACGAAGCAGCAGGATTTGCAAGCATGGGGACTATAAGAAAACGAGCAAGGAAGCCGGAGCGAAGGGCACTGAGACACTGACGTACCCTCTCGCTCTCCTCTCATCTCACCTGACTACGCTAAGCTGTCCCTCTCACTCCCCTATACTTGCTGCCTCTTTTGCAGAAGAAATTTCCTGGTGCTCTAAAGACTGATCTTCACGCCTTTGCGCCCTGACATCTTCTTATCACCAAGAATTTCACCACTAATTTATCCGTATCCCACATTCACAATCTTAGCAATCCTATCAGCTCCTTTGTACAAAGGGACTGCTGCTTCCCAAATACTTCTTTTTCCCCACTTTTCTTTTTGTATTGATCTTGCTTATCATTTCCAGACTGGCGGTGTATAATGCGATCTTACAATTCTCCAGCTCCAGCAAGACTCTTCTTTTACATCATGTAAAGAAACCTTGATCTGCTTTTCCCCTTAGCTTTTCCACTGATCCACAAATCAGCCCTGTCTTGTGTTCACTCATACTCTTTTCTGTTCCTGTTTTTATTTTCCTTCTCCCCATAGCGCCCAACTTGTGCACATTTAAATCTCTGCCAACTGAAGAGAGACTAAATCTATTTTTTCTTCAGTTTTGCCTTTTCTAGTACTGCCCACTCGGTTTCCTCCATCTCCTACCTCTCCTTTTCATTTCTACGATCCCTGGGGAACTGTTTGCAACATCTGGAGTTCTCCTCCTCCAGGTTCATTGGAGAGACTGCTCAGTCTATCCCTGCATCCCTTCCTCCACTGAAATGGGGTCGAACAGCACATGCCAAAGCTTCAAACCAGCCCTCTCATCTGTGGCTTGTCAGCCAACTTCAGCACTTCTAGTCAAGCTCTTCTGGAAGTCTTCTCACCCCTTGGCTAGGGGGGTTCCTTCCTCTAACAATTCCCCTGTCCCTCTCTGATGACTCTGCTCCAGGGAGGATCAGCTGTTAGTCTGCCAGGGGCTTTGCAGTTCCCTTCTCTCCGCAGGCAGGGAATGCAGCAGAGAAGAAAGCTCATTCACAGCCACAAAAAGAGTCAGCATCTCCATGCAGGGAGACATCCTGTTCCACGGCAGCCCTTTCCCCTCTTTGTTCAAAATGAAATACATGAAAAAAAAAAAAAAAAAGCACTAAAAAGTCATTACATCAGTACAACTTCAAGTTCCCTCAGATATAATCAAACAGCACCAGCGAGTCAGAATTTGTCTTCAAGGGAATGGGAACATGAAGTTTAAAGAAGACAGCATATCACCAACCTGGAACCAGCTATGAATATGCCCAGTGTTCAGTCTGCAGCAGTTGAGATTCAACCTCTATGATTTTAGAACTGAAATACTAATAGATGTAGTTTATGATGGTAACATAGTTGGGCCCCATATGAATCATTTACCAAACACTTTTACTACAAATTAGCAGCATCAAAAGAAATATGCTATCCGTAGTACCCCGAGAGTGCCAGCAATGGCCATTACTACCTATCTCTATCCCATTCCCTTAACGAAACAGCTGACAAGTCATCCTGCTCTTTGTACTTGGGTTTATCATGATGCCCAAGCCCAGCGACAGCAGCAAGTTAATATATTTACTTTGGGAAAGGCTGAAAGAACAAGGTCTGGTTAGAGAGTCCCACATTTGGTCAGGATCCTGCTTTGTCTAATGAATTGTGACTCCTGCTGAACTTCCTGGTCTTGCCTCGTCACCCCTGCTTTGCTACAGCCCCCGAATCGATTCCATGTGGGTCGGCTGTGGGCAGGGAAAAGTTCTTGGCAACTTGCTCTGGGTTAGCAGAAAAATGATTTGCAAATGAGTTGCTCTAATCCCAGAGCAGAGCGTCTCCAGTGCCTCCAGTCTTTAATGGCCCTATTGTACTATTTTAACAGGTGTTTCATTTCCACTAAGCAGTTCTGATTTTGTGGGTAGCAGCATATGCTGCATCTTTTTGGAGCAACAGTCTATTGTTATTTTTATCTACATTATTTCTCCTACCACCTAAATTATAAAAACATACCAAGAAGCCATCAGTCACTTATCAATGAGAAAATCCTGATCTGGTAGGTTAAATGTGACCAGCTAACCAAAGCAAAATGAGTTTTCTTCTCATCTGTATTTCCACTGCATCTGAAAATTCACTGACCTGTCTCCGGATATAAGTCCTTATATAACAATCCCACATAAACAATTTCAGCCTATACCTGTGGCTGATCAGTATAATACTCATATCCTCAAAAGTATCACTTAATTTTATCTCCACAGCCTAAAATGATTCAGTCTTTGAGGAGAGGGGGAAAAAAAAAAAGTTTTGATCTGAGTGCACGTGACATTTCCATTTCCAAATTTCAAAGAGTAGAAATAGAGGCTGAAATAGAGTATTGGCATTTACAACAAAACCACAGGGCGGTGGTTCCATATTCCCCTGCCCTGGCTGCTCGCTCCCATTTGCCTTCACAGACCACCACTTCCAACCTTAATCTTGCCGACTGGCTTAACAATTTGTTCCTCCTATCATGTGACAAGTTTTTGAAGCTCGCATGTGTAACGGCATTTGGTGCTGGTATGAAAAGGAAAAAAAAAAATTAAGAAAGTAGAGTAGAACATGAGGTTCCAATTGTCTGAAAAACAGAAACATCTGTTGGAGTCATGAGCAGTTGATTAGTGGAGTTCATTTCTAGGGTACGCTTTTCGGTAGATCGGCTCTTCTATCTCAGGATATATTTGTAGTCACTGGAAGCATTACAAAGAGTTACAAAAAATAGGCAGGAGAGAGAGGAACAATTTGTCAGGGTGCTGGTATCCTTAAAAGCTGACTGTAACGCTGCGGTCTGCAGAACTTATTCACTGCTTTACATGATAGCAGCATGTGAAATTAATAGCTGTATTTAAACCTTGCTGTTATCCACAACAGCTAAACATCTGCCAGACTTGCAGTTATAAACCTAGACTATTTTTACAGCTTATAACTAGAGACTGTAAAAATTCTTTCTAAAGATAAAACAGAATGTACAAGATGTCAGATGGAGCACATTTCTAACACAAAAAATAATCACAGTAAGGTTCAACCTGCCAGTCAAGAGAATCACAAAAAAATATTTCTTGCTTCTTTAAGATGCTGCTTGGATTTTAACCCAAAGCTTCTCCTGCTCATTACACTAACACAAGGATTAACACCTTGGAACATTTGTGCAAAAAGCAGAGGTTATTCAGAAATACTAATTCAGCCTGTGTGCACTGCATAGTTTTCGGTGGCATTAAAGGAATGCCCAAGTTGTATATATTACTTCCATTAAAGCTACTATTGCAGAATTGTGCTCATAGCAGCACATGCTATGGGACCTGGGACTACGAGGAGCCACTTCAAGGATGTCTTTAAAATTAAGCGTTTCTTGCATAAGCTTGAAACTCTAGTGCAAGGTTGGCTGGGATCTTAGACCTCGTCCTTAAACCAACAAGCTGACCTAACCTCAGAGCTTCCCGGTGCTCTGTCTGTATCCACCCATCGCCTCATGCCGATTCCTCATACATAAGCAAATAAATAAACACTAGAACTTGATAGCAAGCAGTTTCATTCCTGACTTTATCAACTTTTTTTTTAATAACATATACCAAAAAAAAAATTACAAGATTGAAGGGTTTTTTGTTTTGGTACATGTTTGATTAATTATACTGTGCTACACAAGCACTATTTGGGGGGCAAGATTCTTTCATTACACAGAAATTTAAAGGTGGGCACCTCTCCTATCACAGAGGACAAACTTTCAACGTGTTACAGATACCTAAGAAAATGGTAGTTACTGAGGGATATCCAGTCCGTTGAGCTGCTTCGCGTTTTGCCTAGGCAGAGGAACGTCTTCACACTTAAAAATAAAAATTGGATTTCCCTTTTTCTGTCCTTCAGAAGATACACTTCACTCAGCTTCTGAACTCCTTTCCATAGTTTCCCATTCCATATCAGGTCTTCTCTTTCAAAACACCTTCCACTAAAGATTATTTATCTGTTTTCTCTTACCTAAGCTCATAGATGGGGAAATTACTGCTCTGTAGTTACTAAATGAAAGGGGAGATGACAACTGGCTCTAAACAGCAGATCTGATCATGCTTCCAAAACTAGATATTCGATAGCCTGCCTGAATCCCTGTGACATGGCGTGTGGCAGCCTCTGCATGATGAGCAAAATCCAAGCATGGCCAGTGCGAGTGTTCTGGGCACGCACCATGGAGCCTCTTCCCAGTGCCCCCTCCTGAGAAGGAAGGGTCCAACTGTCTGATCCCCAGACGCTCTGGTGACTCTGATGTGTGCCCTGCATCTCGCACATATGCGTCCCTGCAAGCTCACCTGTAGCTCCGTTCGCTGTTTAATCCTGGTGAAGCACATTATAGAGAATATGCAAAAAGTAGACAGACAATGAGGCTAGAAACTTGTGCAAAACTCTTAAAAGGCTCTTAAAAGCCAGTCTCAGCTTCCTTACAGCTCCAGCAGATTCTGTGGGCTGCATTGAGCCCTCTGTGATGGTGCAGGATTGTGGCAGGTGCAAAGACCTTCTCCTGAACCACACAGCTCTTTCAGACCAGCTTACTCTCCATGAATTACACCAGGCCTTGAGCTAAAACAGACCCTTATGGTAAATGCAAACCCATTTTGTCTCCTTTCTGGTGTAGTCTGAGACTTTCTACAAAGCTTTTCCCCCTTTTGTTTCTTGTACAAGTCCTTTCACAAGACCTACAGGCTACAGATGCACTGTCTTGTTATAAACTAAACCAAGTTCATTGGATGAGAACCATTTGGAACAAAAATAAATTAATTAAAAACAAAACCAAACCCTCAAAACTTCTATGCCCAATAAGCTGATTGTTAACATAATAAGTGTGAGACCCTTAGCAGGGTTACTGGTTCAGGCAGAGAGCTGCTTTATGTGAACGCTTAACGTCTGTAATAGAAATACACCCAGCTGCCTTGAAGAGTGAGCAGACAAAACTGAAGCCTGGTCACAAAAGAGCAAATTGACACACCCTGGGTCACTCCTGGCTAATTTCAATATTTTGATTCCCTTGTGAACTTTCCTAGATAGCTACAAGTTTTTGTCCAAAACTACATACACTTCTGTGAACTGCCATTAAGATTTAATGATAGACTTGGATGCTCGAAAGACATTATACAAAAATTTCATTGCATCACCTTCCTAATGTCATAAAGTTAACTCAAATTTACATCTAAGACCCAAGATGCCCAAATTATTGCTGCTGCCACAAGAAAGATTGGTCCTTAGGAAGAAATAAGGGCTTGGATTAAAGATCTTTGGTGAGCCACAACATGACCAGAAGCTTTCAGAACTCAGATGTTAGATTTCTCTGGGCCACGATTTATGAGTAATATAAACCTCTACATGATCCAATCTCCAGCCACTGAACTGAGATACAGCTCTGTTCACCTTTGCACCAGAGAGGGAAGAAGATGCACTTGATCAGTGGGCAAAGACACTGAAGTGGGAGAGCAACCACTGCCCCTTCTTTACATGATCAGCTGTGCACATTGACTGCCTTCCAAACAACAAATAGAAAATCCATGCTACTAATGTGGAGCTAATACTAATATTGTTACAGAAAATTTGGCCAAGTCCTAGATGAATAGTAGGTTTAAGGATTTAATTTGTGAGTAGGCACAAAGGGTTCCATCTCCTCCTGAGACATGATGGAAACAGCTCCCCTAGAGCAAGAGACACTAAATAGGAAGAATGAAGTGAAAAGGGGGTATGTCCCTTCTGCACAGGAGCAGCCCCCAGGAGCCAGGGGAGCCTGGCTTGGGTATTTTGTCTCCGTTAGGAGTGAGTCAGTGGTGCCCTGACGAGAGGCTGAAGAACCTGGGGTGCGGCAGCTCTTGAGCACACAGCCTACACAGCAGCTTTCCTTTGGGATGGGCTGGGACATGAGCAATGGCAGGAGGCTCCTGTGCCACCGAGACTGGCTCCAGCCTCTGGCAGAGCTGGGTGACTCACAAAAAAGAGGAGGGGAAAAAAAAAAAAGGGCAAGATTTGGCAATCCAGGCAGTCTTGCACAGTAGAAGGTTTTGTTCTCCACAGGAGAGCCCAAGCCCATGTGACATGTGGTCAAGCCCTTTCAGTAAAGGGCTGCAACCCACGTCACTCTGCTCATCTTCTCAGGATCAACGGACCATATTGCCCAACTCGCAGGGCACACAGCCGTGAGAAGGCTTGGAGCATCCTCATTCTCCTGGCTCAGCTACCCCCGGTGACGGGTAGCAGAGCACGGAAGGCCGATGGAACTGCAGGTCTCCCGCATGTCCCCTCGCCAGCAGCTAGACCTGCCTGGCCTCACTGACTGCCAGTATCCGGCTGGGAGAGGACGCCACTCCCAGCTGGCCCGGAGAAACCAGGACTGTGATTCATGAGTGGAACCACTTCCCTTGGGAGAGCCGGAATGGCTCCCATTTCCTGCTCCCTACCCTACCCAGTTTTTAAGGTTCCCCTGCTCACCGCAAGAATCAAGGAGCTTGCGCAACCGCTGCTGAACTGCCTCGCTCGACAGCCTGACACCGTGAGGGGAACGAGCACCAAGCCCTGGTTAGTACCTCTAAGAGCTGCCCTGCAAACTATGGCGGGGACAACTGAGGTTGAGACAAAGGAAAGTTGCACCCACCTGTGTTCAGAGCCCTCGAAAATACTATTTTCTTTCCAGTGAACTCAATGAGTATCAACCTTTGCTGCTGTTAGGGCCCACGAGAAAGCCCAAATCCGCATGTCTTCTGTCGTTATTAGGGTATTAAGAATCTGACTGCAAATGTTTTGCAGAAGCTGGATGTGAATACAGAGGGTCTTTCTCCTTTCATGAGGTGTATTCAGCACCCTGACACCATTTCAGTACTTCACCTTCTGCAATGCAAATGACACATTCATTGTACAACCTGGAGAACTCATTTCACATGCCTGGAGCTGACATATTCTACTACCCTCTCTGCTCTAACAAATCCTGAAGCCACAACTTTTAAAAGAGGCCTGATCATACCTACTGATGAGATTCTGGTTGCTCAAATCAAATGTCCTTAGTGAGGTCTTTTTTAGAGGTGCATGACATACACGTGGTCTAATTCCTGCAACCTGCTGAGCACCCTGACCCATGGCCACAACTATCTTGTGTGCAGAACGACACACATGGCCAAGTACCCCCTTTTTGAAGGGTGACACAACAACTGCTCACCATTTCAGATCAGCAGGACTAACCACGGGATGAGAGTTCAGCAGGAGACAGTGCTCAGCGAGCATTTTCTGAAAAGCAACCACCTCAAAGGTATTCAGTGTCGGATATCCATAAAGGAAATAAAAAAAAAAACCCAAACAAAAACCCCACACAAGGGATTGTAGAAAATATCATGGTGAAAAGGACCCCAGAAGGTCATCTAATCCAGTCTCCTGCTCAAAACAGGGTCAGCTGTCAGGTTAGACCAGGCTACAAAGGGCTTATCTACTTGGTTTGACTTTTGGAATAGCTATTGCCAGGATTGTTTAAAGAAAAAAAAAAAAAGTATTAAAACAAAAGGAACTCCACTTACTGCAAAAGAAACTGCAACTGCTTTGAAAGTATCAGTGAATGCTATCCATTCCCAGTTCCCAGAAGCCAGTTAACAGTAAATGTTTTCCCAGCAATAACTCCTGTTCTGATATTGTACATACTGTGTTAAAACAAAACCACGTGAACTGAGGTGTGAGAGTTGATTCTAGATCCTATAAATTTCAGTTTCACAAGTGGCAGTGCGACTGATAGCGTGGAATATATGAGCACGTACTGTTTACACCCAGGTACTGATCAAATACACTAAGGCTAAAATGTTAGTTTTATATAAGCTACACACAGAGCCCATCCCTGGAAGTAATAAGCTATCAGTTAAAGATTCCTTAGATTTTTTTAATGCCATTTCCTAATAAAAATCCCATTTATAAGCACAGATTACATGTTTAATATGCATGGTTTTACCAACATTAGCTCGCTAAAGCTATTTGTTCTAAAGTCTGCTTTATCCTGTGTTATCAGAATTGGAGCCAAATTCCTCATATGGTTAAAGGGCAAATTCAGATACCTTTAGTCACCTTGTTCCACAACAAGTCTCACTGAATCAACTGGAGATTGATGATTAGAGAAGGAACAAAGAGCTGAGGCTGCACACAGGCCACAGTGAGGGTGGGTCACCATTAGACAGGGGATCTTCAGAGCATCTGCACCATTGAATGCACCCCAAGATTTCCTAAATTTCATTGTCAAAACATTCACACATTTTATTGTTTTATTAGTGTGATTAAAGCAGCAGAAACTCCCAGAGTAAGGAGCCTTACACGGCCTCAAACATGCTTCTACATTGCTACTTAATTCACATATGGGAAGGGAAATAAGTCCTAAATATTACTATAATTATGTTAAAATAATGTAGTTAATCTGGAGAAAAATAAAAGAAGGAAAAAACACACCATACAATGTATTAATATTACTGAAAGTGATAGATATACTTTGCTACAAATGTGTACATGAAAATGTACTAGTGAAGTCCCCTTCAGAGTTGCTACATTTTGGACTAAGGAAAACAAACAGCTACAAGTCAAGAATGTCATCGCCAAGCATGAATAGGGGGTGTTGATTCAGATCAACTGTCTTTAAGTGCTGCATTTAAGTGCTTGGTGGTTAGAAAACATCTCTAAAATTAAATATAAATATGTGTTTATTTAAATTTCTATCAAACCTAATCAAATTTCTAGAAGAACTTGATAGTTTAGTCTGCCTGAATCACACAGAAGACAGGTAATGTTGCTTTTCAGTAAAGGTGCTTTTCACCTTAAGATTACACTGTGTGAACATTACTCAGCTTTGACTGCTCCACACCTTGATTGGCAAAGGCAGGAGCGACCTTTTCTACCAGAATTTTGTGTAAGAGCACTCTTATATTTAGTGCCCAAAACCTACAGTCATAAATTCTTAGTTTTTCCAAATTATCAAATTCCATGGCCACTGGTCAGACAGGACATCTCCAGCTTCACCTAACCAGGGCTGTTAACAATCACCTTCTTCCTTATTGTACCAGGAACATTTCTCTCTAATCACTCTTTTCCTTCTTGTCTGATCCCTGTTTCTCTCTCAATACCTCCTGTTAGCACCATTCAAACACGCAACATGACTTTTGATATGGTTTATGTGAAGGACATACTTCAAGTATCAGCAGCTATAAAAACAACAACAGTAAATATAATATATACTGGATCTCACTGAACAATGTGCATTAAGCAAGGGCCTGGCATTCTCATTACTTTTATCCTAACCCCACCTACCTGATGAACAGGCATGAGCCCAGCTCTGGTACAAAAGTCTGTGTAAATAGAAATGTGAGCTAGAAAACACCTCATGATCTCAGAAAAAGAGAAGATGAGGATGCTACGGCAGAACCATGAAAAGAGCAGTATTTCATCCTTGGCTGTGGAAGCCACTTTTATAATAACAACTGTTTGTGCTGCTGACTTCCTTTCACACCTGCAACCCTGCTTGTCACGGCCTCGCTGCCTGCTGGAAACTTGGCAGGAGACAAGAGAAGAGATATTAGGGAACCAATGCTACATCCTGAGCGAGGCCATAAAGTCCAAAGGTTGAACAGAATTGCCAGGAGCAGCCTGATAAACTAAGGAAGTACGTGGCTCCAACCAGACACGCTGCTGTGCTCGAGTACATTATGTTCAAACCCCGAGAGCTGCACCCCAACGTCTCGCACGCAATAGAGAACGTGCTACCCAGGCAGCTCCAAATAACCCCCTTGGAAAAGAATTATTTTAATGTTTGAAACCATTCTGCGAGTGCTCAGTTCCCTGCAAGTGCCAGAATTTCACAGATCTTAAAATCCCCAAACATTCCACATTATTTGTTCAAATTAAGATGGCCTGTTAATTTAATTAAAAAAAAAAAAATCCAGTCAACTCCCTTCTGAATTAACATATTCAAGTCTTTCCAAAATCTGGCTCCAGTAAAGGATTTGTCTTTAAAAAATCTATCAGACTGTAACTAAGTCTGTAACTTGGCATGAGAATAATTAAATCAATAGTCAGATCCTTCAAAAGCCCTCAAACCTTCAAAAATATCTAGTGTCAGGAGGAGAGTAGCGCCGCAAAGGTTTCACGTGAGGAGGAATATGGGACACGATTAACTTCAAGTATTTCTGCTGCTCTCTGTCGTGGGCTGTGGCCTGACACCCGTTCAGTACAACTAGCACAAGTCTGGGGAAGCTGCGCGGGAAAACGGAACAGAAAACTCTCTCCTGGCTTTCAGAACAAATCCAGCCAAAGGAAAAACACAGTGTGGCCCCCCACAGAACTGAGCAATCGTGAGCAAAGAGACAGCCAGGAGAGGGAGAAAAGACGACACGAATTCCTTTAAACTCCTGCAACTGCGACCACCTTCAGGCTTTCGAGACAGCGGCCCTGGGAAGGCGTTCACAGGGCTCCGGTGCTGACTGTGCGGGCTCCATCCCGATTGCTCCTCAGGAGCAGAGCAGAGCTCCCCGCGAGCACAGGGCGGACGGGAGGGCTGTCCTCCCGGGGAGCGCGGCTCGGGAAGCGGGAGCGAGGAACTGCCTTTTTAGGAGCGCGGCTGAGGCGAGCCGGGAAGCACCGCAGCGGGAGCCGCGCTCCGCAGGGACCTCCGCGGCCGTATAAGGAGAAAGGCAGGAATTTCCTGGACGCGGCCGGAGCAGCGCGGGCCCAGCAGTGAGACGGATCCCCAGGGCAGCCCAACCGCGGCCCCTCGGCCACCACGGCGCTGCCTGCGGCCTCCAGCCCGGCCTCGCCAGCCCCCCAAGCCTTTGGACTGGGCCTTATTAGGAAACGGAGAGGCTTAATTAGGGGATCATTTTCAAATCTGCAAAGCCAGATGGTTTGTGGGTGAACTGCACTGGATTTTAATGTGACATTTTAAGGCAGTCAAGGCAACATTTTGGAGCACGAGTCTCTGATGTCAGGCGTCATTTCAGCTACCGAAATAGGGGGGCAGATTTTCCGGGGTGATGAGGAACTGCCGTCCTCGATGGCTTCAGCACTGATGGCTTCAGCAAACGAGGCAGGACACTTGGAGCCATGGATATGGGGACAATTTGTCTGAACAAGCTCTAGGAACCCGTCTGATTAACTGCCCCAAAATTAGGGCCACTTGATGGAGGAGCCAATATTTATTTTCTTTCAGTTTAAATTAAATTCCTTTTAATGTAGATGTTCTTTTTGCTGGCGAGCAAAACAAACTCATTCACTTTGATTCACAGTGGTCTATATAGTATGAATGGGTACACAATCCCAATATCGGTGCTCTCTTTACTTTCCTGACTCTAGTTTTCACTTGGAGGAAAGAGGAAGGAGGGAAAAAAAAAAAAAAAAAAAAAGTTGTGAGAAAAAAAAAAAATCCTTCACACTATAACATCAATATGAGACGCTATCGATCCATGAGTAAAGCAGCATTCCTGGTCTGAATATGAAATGCTGTATCTGTATTCAAGGAATTACCAAACATTTTGCCACTTTACCTTCTCAATGTTAATCCTTAAGATCTGCCTGCCCCGAGATGCTGTAAGTACCATTAACAAAAAGTAGTAAGTTTTAACGCAAAGATACAAGTGGTTCGACAGGTGCCATTTGTATCTATTTTAAGCAGAGAGATGACAAGTGTCTGCTCCACATCACAGACCAGTGCCACCCTTAGTGCCTTCGGGTAATAACCCCAGCAGGGGAGACCAGAACTTTGATTAATCTTCCCACATCCCACTTGCAACTCATTGGCAAGACAACACGGGCAAAGAACTAATTACTTACAGATAATAAACAGGGCATCAGTTTCCAGGATCTCATACATGAGGCCCATCATGAGAAAGGAGAACACAGTTATCGCATTGCCATAACCACAGGTTACATTAAACAGCTAAAAAATACCTAGATGCACAATGAACGTACTCTGCGTGTGCCGAGATGCTGTGTAGGCCGTGCTCCAACTCTTGATTGAGCTGGGATTACATTTCTGCAGCTCCAAAGGAACACCAGGGGAAGGCTACTTTCATAAAAGGAATAAAGGTTTGGACATCAAGTTTCATACTGTAAATTTCACCTTTAAAATAACTTGCTTGCCAAAGTGGTTCAGCTGTCAGAGGGAGAAAAGCAGGCAAACTTCCCCTAAAAGCTACCATTGTGCTATGCTGCTCCGATACAGGAGGCATCACTCCAGAACTGGGGTACGTTGGCTCACTAAGAGCAATTAAAAAAAAAAAAAGAAAATCTCAGAGGGGATTAAAGAAAAAAAAAAAACTACAACTTTCAAAAACAAAACATGCATATATGCCACATGCATTTGTTTATGCAGCTGCAATGAGTGATGAAATCCATTTATGAGCTGAAGTCACAAGATTCGAAGCAGGTCTTTGTTTAATCTCAGTAAGTCATGACATTTCCCTACTACTTATAATAATATGATTTGAATCAACATTTTCAAACTTATGCACCTGGTTTTTAACAGCACTGACCAAATGAGCTTCTCATCTGCTTCACTGGAGCTTGTGCACAGCTATTTCTGAACCATCTTTTTGCCTAAACATCCTAAACACAGATATAGGAATCTTGTTTTGGTTTAAAAGATGGACACAGATTTTGAATTTAGGTTATACTCTCAACCCTTACTCAAATTAAGCCTCTGTCCAGCCTTTAAAGTGCATAAGAAAAAAAAAAAAATAAAATAATCGATGAGACCATTAGTGGAATGAACAGTTACCAAAGCAGCCCTTCTACAATCAAAAAGTCTTTCCAGATGGACACCCTTAAAAGACTCAAGACGGTTTGCTGGAAACAGCAGCTCTCCTTCCAGCACGTTGCTGTGACTTGGGAGAATAAAATCAAGTGGAGAAATGCAGCATGACTGCACTGAGTAACAAAAGAAAGAGAGTGTTTGCAGGAAAACAGATTAAACATAAGTGTCTATCAAGATGTGCTTATTTTGTGTATAGATACAGTGTACTAGGCTCTAAATGTATTATTGCAACTATAATGATATAGGTATCAGTAATACTGCATATAAGTCAACAATACATTTTTAGCTTTGATTTTAGGAAAAACAGTATTTGCCACTATTGCTAATGCCACTACACTTCTACTAGCTTCACAGGCACATCTGTTGTTTTTGTGAGGATCAGATCAATACTAAATGAATCTAGGATCACTCTTAACTTACTGAGAAATTTTTAAAAACTGTTACTAGAAGGAAAAAAAATGGACTTCTAACCAGAAGAAAAAGTGAATCTAACGCAAGAGCAGGACATCCCAGACAGGAAGCTGCTGCTTAACCTTAGCCACATCTGAATAAAAGTGTTGCTCTCTGTGCACATTTCTCTGTTCTGTTTCCAGTGTTTGGCTCATCCATCTGTTGCTCTTCAACATCCCAAAAAGGGAGGAAAGGAGGTGGATTTTGCAGCATGTCCTGAAGTTGATCAAGTCAAGTTGGCAGGAGGAAAATGCAAAAGATCTTTCACCTAGAACATTCTGCTCCAAGTTCTCTCTTGCTTATACTAGAAAAACCCTGTTAGCTCAAATACCTCAAGCAACATCACTGCAGTACAGGACGACTTCTTCAGCAGCTTGGACCCAAGCTCTAAGAAGGCAAAAGGCAAAAACTTCATGCATAATCAACCAAGGCAATCTATCACCAAACTAGCACAAGTAAGTATATTCCTCTAGCTAGGATCTTTTATGATCTGCTTTTGTAATAACATAACACAGTCATCAGCATCCTTCCCAGGATGGAAAAAGTCCTGAAATGATGATAAACGCGAGCCAGCCTGGGAAGCAATGAAACTGCTAAATGGAAAGCAGCACCTTTTCTGTCATTTTCAGATGCATGCACATATTGGGCCTGTGCTTACGTTAGCTACACAAGCATTACACTGACGTGTGGAGAGAGAGTAAGTTCTCAGCAGGACTGTATAAAGGCCTAATTGCCTTCCATTTTCTCAGGAAGGCTGCATCATCCAAATAAAAGTACCACAAGGTCATAACAAACATCTCTAATGTTACTACCACTTCAATTTACATAAGCCAGATATTTCCATAGAAAAATAAATTTAGATGCAACCTTCCTATCTAAATTCTAAGTGTCTGCTGTAGTTTATATCTCATATTATTCCAGCTCCAATGTCCCGTTCACTTTCCTTTAGTCTCTTGGCATCTACTGTACCAGCCTGCCAGAAAGAGACTGCAACTATCCAAGTCAAAGTAACAGCTGAAAAACATGTATCAGTAGAACACATTATTTAAAATGCTAGTCCGCATGACCTAAACCCAGCTGAAAAATGCCCGAAAGGGCACATTTAAAAAATAACTGTGAGATTGTTAAGTAAACAGCTCCCTTACTGGATTTACTAAAACTAACCAAAACCTTTCCACATTAAAGGAGAGTCCTAAAACCACATTTTGCATATTTTATTAGTTCAAACTTTTTCTACCGTGGTTCCCAGGACAGACCAAGTCTAATAAAACTTACAAACATGAATCTAACATTGTTCTGAAATAACAGTATTTTAAAAAAAAAAAAAAATGCTGGAGTACAAGCTCCCAGGACTATCAGTAACTGTCTGTTCTTATTGCCAGATCTTTTTTGGAACCCTAAACAACTTTCAGCCCCTAAGAGTTACAGTTTATTGAAGCTGAACTAGCAAAAGATTTAAAAATCAATTTTACCCATTACTATAATTGCAGGGAAGAATTGCACATTTGGAGGAAGAAAAATATTTTTGCAATTGCTTAAAAAAAAAAGTAGAAAGTTTCTTGAAAGGTCGGAAAACTAGGCGCTATCCTGCTAGAAACAGATTAGCAGGGAGAGAAAAGGCAAGGTGGTCAGAGGTGTGTGAGAAGCATAATCTATCAGATTGATAGCACCACTATGTATATGGTACAATTATATCTTATCTTCCCAGCCCTGCAACCAAAATAAACCACATAGAAGTCTTGGAGTCTGATGCTGTTGTCTTTAAGCACACACCCCTTGGGGTGGTGACCTAGGACACACCACACATCTTTTATTTCATGTAAGACAAAAATCAAAACAAATATAATCAGTATTTTTCCTTTTAGGACTCTCACTGGGGCTCTTTGATGTGTTTTCCCTATCTCTCTTTTTTTCTTTTCAAACATCACACTCGGGGGTTTCTCTGAGATTATAATGCCCCGGTTTTTATGTAACCTCTTCCATGCAAGCGCATTCCCAAGCTCCCAACACGGCAACTCTTGTAACAGTACACAGCAACCCTACACCAAAGCATACCTTGTCCAAATGAAACCAAAAGGGAAATTTAGATGAGTACATTCTGCTTAGGTTGGAATTTTGGCTCAGGCACAAGAGTTAATGCTGCTCGTCTTGCAAAAAGGAGCTCTGCAGGAGATACTGAAAATGAAAGTATCTCTAACTCAAATCTGTGACAATCTGGTCACTTATACAGCATGTTTACACACCCTGGGAAATTTTACCCGTATAGACCCACTCACAAAGGGGAAATTCTCAGTCCCACAGGAGTTAACAAGTGTCTTGCCACTTACTGAGTAGACCCAAGATTGCACCGGTATGATTTAGCTCCATGGTGTAAAACTAATTAACTTTCTATCTGGCTGCTTGCCAGTTTTGCTTTGTTTCAGGAGCAATTATTTACATTTAAATTTTATCTTAATTCTCTTTAGCAACATCCCTATTGACGCAGAGAATCCTTAAACAGATTACCACATCCTTTTTTAAATGTTACTTAAGAGATGCATTAGTGCACTGTACTGAACTTTTTCAGACACACTATTAATAAAATGGCTAAACTTTAAATAGGCACTACACAAAACTTGTTTAACTGGAACATCTATGAAATAGTATGTAAACGGCTGCCCTACATTTATGTTGCCAGTAGATTCATGAGGTTCTAGAGTTAATTTCCATTTATCAACTACGATTTGACAGCACCAGTATCTATTTCTGCTCTTCTCTGCTACGCTCCATCAAGTCACTTTGCATGGGCGAAGGAGGAGGTAGGAGGTAAGACAAGACCTGGAAACACTGTCACATAGGAAGGTGCCACAAGAAGAAATTGCTTGTTGAGGCTGACAGTGACCATATAAACAGCATTAGAAGGAGTTCACACACACGTTCTCTCCTTAAAAGGGAGGACAAGGTGGGTGAAAGTCAAAGCTATTACAAGACAAATACGAATTTAAGACATTATTTTTAACCTCCAGGATCCCAAAATATTTTTTGAGAACTCCCAGTGTTTGAGGAAGCGGGGAGGGAGAGGAAAGGGGAGAGGCTGTAAGCTTTGCTGAAGTGTTTCTTATAGTTTCTATCCTCTTTGGAGGAGGAAAAAAAAAAAAAAATCTACTACAAGCAACAAAGCATTCTGAAACCTACAGAAAAGCACTCACTTGACAAAAACAAACAAACAAAAAAGCAAACAAAAAAAAAAAAACTAAAAGAAAACAAGAGAGCTTGTCTTTTCCTAAATCTTTCTGTTATTCTCCAAAAGATATACCCTGGAAATGCACTTTTCCAGCAATGTGCATACCCTGGATACACACGTTTCATTTTGCAAAGGAAATGCTCTTTGATTCAAAATCTGTAATGCATTTTGACCAGGAGGGCTTTATCTGTATCACTGATCCCTTGACTATAAATCTGTAAAAAAGCAAAAAAGGAGTCTGAGTTACATGGAAGATATAGGCATAATTACTGAAGTTCATGGAATTTTCTACATTCCCCTCCTTACCCTGAAACCTTAACCCTTTTGTGAACATTGCCATATATACTTGCTTTGTTTGGCTGCCCGGTGGGCCACCTGGAAAGCATCAGCCTTCTACCAAGAAAACTCCTCTATGCTTATTGAGCATTTCCTTAAAATGAAGCCTTGCCTTCCACTGTCAGTTCCCAGAAAGGTTTATTGTTCTATCAGCACCCCTATCAAATTGGAGCGCGGGGAGAGCAGTGTTTACAGTACGTGCGGCGGCTCAGACAGGCCGGGCTGTTGCAATCCTGCTGCAATCCCGCAGAAAGGAGAACGTTAGCCCTGACACGCGGCTCCCACGCCCTCCCCTTCTCAAGGCTTTACATTAACTCCGTGACACCCTGGGAGGCACAAGGTTTATTTACACAACACAGTCTTGAGACTAGCCTTTGTTTGACAGCTATGTTGAGAGGCTTATCAAGCATTAGGGACCATAGTAAAGGTGTATTAGGAATCGACTGAAGACCACATATGAATGAAATGTTTTGAAACTCCTTTGATTGAGTTTCCAGCTGCAGCTTAATGTTCTTTGAGCCAGAATCAGCCGGAACAAATAAATGAAGCTCCTGACTGTAATGGAGAGCAGTGAATCCCACTAACTTGGCGGTGCCACGAGGACCTCAACTTGGGATGTCTTGGTGACACTCTAAAAAGAAGCAAACATCTCTTTCCGCAACCATTCAGGTTTTTGTCCTGGGACAGATTTGAACTGGATGTGTTTCCCAACACAGTTCACCTCATGGTTGTGTCAGCACAAGGGAGGGGACAGTGTGGGAGCAGGAAGAGGGCAGGACTGCCTCTTTTGTCAGCAGTGCTGGCCGAAAGTACTTGTGGAACTACATTGTGCTGATCTACATCTGTAGAAAACCACTCCTTGGTTTTCTTAAAAATTGCTGCCATCCACATAGCACTTAAAAACATACGTGTATGTAAAAACATGCTCAGGAGCAGTTTTATCAAGTGGAGGTGGTCAAGGAGGCTTCACCTGCCCACAACTATCAACCCCTGGTCGTATAAGGAAGCAGTGGCTGCTGGACACGTCCTCTTCCCTGTGGGGCGTATAATGTAGAAAAGTTCCTCTGTTGCACATAACTTTTTGTTGTCCAAGTATTGGACAAGTATTAGGGCTATTTCCTAGCTTCCAAGGAGCTATGCGTGCCATTCTGGAGAGGATTCAATCCCTGTGCCTCAGCTTCCCCTCCTGTGAAAGGGAATACTTCCTACCACGTGGTATTTTTGACACTAAACAACTGCAAATCATCTAAATGCAAAGAAAAATACCCTCAAAATAGAACTGACCCAGAGCAACAGGAAGATATCTAGTCAAAATGTCAGACAGTGACCAGAGAAGGAAAATTTTATAAATCTATGTGCCAGGATATACTCTGCACAGCCTGGGTCGGTTTCAACACGTGTTAGAAGGCTGATGAACCAAGAAAAATGTCAAAATATGTGAAAAGCAAAGAAGGCCAGTAATAAATATTTTATACTAATAAGAACTTAGATAAGCCAAGATCTTCTTCCACATGAAATTCCATTCCTGTTCTGTACATTTTTCTTAAGGCTTTTTTTTTTTTAATAGAATTAGTTCATCACATTCATAAAGCATCTTTTTCCATAGAGCTTCATACTTTACTCACATTATGCCCATTTTACAGGCAGGGAAACTGAGGAACAGAGAAGCAAAGGCAACTTAAGGTCATTTAACAGAGGCAAGGGCAGGAAAAAAACAGGGGTCTAACCCATTTCAGTTAATTCTATTTCCCCCCCTCCTTTCCTTCCCGCAAGGTGTACAGGAAATAAGATTATTTCTCATTAAACTCATTAGGTGACATTAAAGAGGTGAACAAATTTTTCTTTTAATTTGCAAATTTTCTTGGCTGAAAGACTAGATAACCCCCCACCACCATCACCACCACTGCAGGCTTAGGCAAATGCTTTCCAGGGCAATAAACATGAAACAAACCACTGTTCTTATTAATATTTATATAATCATCGAGGACTGGAATTGGCTATCATTGAATTGACCTCAGATCTTTGACATAAATGCCTATTTGAAGCACCTGGCAATAGGCTGTAAGCATCCACACCCAAAACATCTTTGTCTGGACTTGCAGACTTGCCAGCCACACACCTTTTCCTACCCTGACTGCAAGGAACGCAATAACTGGAAAACATCAGCACAAAACGTGCTTATATAGAACAAGCCTACATTGTACTGGCAGCTCTTACAACACACATGCTGAACCTCTCACATGACTTACCTGAGTCCACAGACCATTCCTAGCTCAACAGAAGCCTCAGCAAACACGCTCCTGTGACAGCAGGTACCCACCCCTCTAAGTGCTGAAAAGCCATTTTGGGAATGTCTTTCTACTTGCACCCCCTGAAAAAGAGGTTTGAATTTCAACTAGCAGGTAGGTATCCCTGCCCTTAGGCCTTTGCTGATTGTCCTTTTATCATCTTTTTTTTTTCCTCCTCTCTCTAGATCTCACCAATGTCCTCCTAATATAATCAAATATTATGCCTTTTTATGTTTTGCACATTCTCAACAGGCTGTGTAATTAGTCCTGTGAACTGACCAGCATGTCTGCTGAATATGCACACTATGGGGAGTTTCAAGCAGTACTTCCTCCAATACATATGTGAACGGTGCTCCTGAACCAGTTGTACAAAGTGAGGACTCAGGAAGATCTCAGTAATGATTTTGGATAGAATTTTCCACCTCCATCTCCCTTCTGGAACATACAGACACTGCAGTGTCTGCAACTACCAACAGTAGTTGCACTACCAACACTGCAGAAGAAAGGAAGAAACAGCAGCAATTTTTAAAGTTTCAGGGAGCTTGGGTCTTCTCCTGTGTAAGTTCTGTGGGGCCACTCTGGCTGCAGGCCGGACACCCCCATTTGTGAGGGGACAGGGCTGGCTCCTGCAGCAAGGGGCAGCCATGCTGCTGGGCTCATACATCAGCTGCGATCACGGACGGGCTGTTTGTTACTAAGCTCCTGGGAGCAAGGAAGGGGAGCAGTTTAGAAGCATCTTGTTCAAAAGTGAAGTGTCTAGCTGGAGTTGTGCTTTTAGGTATCATCTTACCGAGGCCGTGCCCTTTCCTCCCGACGGTGCCTGCCTGAGTTATTTGGCAACCCTTCCTGCTCCCACACCATGACTCCAACACAAATAACTATCCTGCAGAGTGAATGGTGCCATTTGAATTACATGAGCAGGCACTCCAATCTTCCCCACAGGCTCCGCCACTATAATCCCTGGGAAGGAGTAATGTGCAGGACCTACTTTCACTGTTCAAGGCTTTCTCTGGACATTGCTACTCCTGGCAGCACCAAAGTCATTAGTCAAATTCAGATAGGGGCCCTTATATCCGCCAGTCGCTAGTGATATCCAGTAACAGAAACTCCCTGTCCACATCTAAGCCTGAAGCCATAGAAAAATAAAATAAAAAAATCTGGAAGAAAAGCTTGATTTCTTATTGGAAAGCCCTAAGCTCATGCTTTATACCAGCATGTTCGGTCTCATGCAGACTTGTTTCCTTTGCTTCTCTGGTCAGGCACTGTTTTACTCCAGGTTGCCAGGAACCTACTGTTCCAACAGCTGCCAAGAGAATGAGGTGTCAACTTTGATAGGATGCCAGATTGTTTATTAATTAAAAACAAAAAACAAACAAAAAAGCAAGCATTTTGTACCCATTCTAAGATGATAATCAAAACTGAGTTATTTTATCAAGGGCCTTCAATGGTTAAATAACTTCCCTAAGCTTACAGTCACAATCAGCAATCATAAATCAATGTATTTTGTTGCCACTGCATACATTAATGTGCATTTATGGCAACATCAGACTAACAGAAAGCTAACTTCAGCTCCCTGCAGGGAACCTGCATTTCAGTAGTATCTCGATCCTCGTCTCAAACACAGTAGCTCTTCATCAAAGATGTTTACCTGCCTCTCCAGTGCTCGGAGTTTGCATGTTTCTGTTTGTATGTCACATTTTTTTCATGCTGTCAGTTCCCAAGGCTGGACACATCCCTCTGCTTCCCGTACGGCATGTGTCCTCCAGTGCCTCCTTCAGAGCCTACCTCCAGCCCGGCTCTGCTCGCTGCCCTCCGACCACAGATCGGCTGCTGTTCTGCCAGCCCTCGTTGTGTGCAGAGGATTTTTTCACGTGGAAGCTCTGCAGGACAGGGACTTCACCCAGCTCTGCAATTCTGAGAGCACTGGGTATGCTATGGTATAAAAATAATGAACAGAGACATTAGCAGTGTGACATTTAGACTTCTAACAGCCTAAAAAGTATGGTAAAGGGATCCCAGGGTCCCCTTCAGACTCATCTCTAAGCAATGTGTTTAACTTCAATCATTTTTTTTTTATCAGATATATGCAGTATGTGCAGGTTTTTTCTTTTTTTTTTTTTTTTTTTTAAACACTAAAGATATAGGTCAGTAATCATTTGAAAAATACATTTCTCAGCACCACTGGTGACCATCAAAATCCTCTCTAAAGCTGGCTGGGAATAGGAAAAATTGAGAGAGAATAACTTCTTGATTTTCAATTCACAGACAGCATTCTTAAAGGGGGAAAAAGTATATTTTAGTGGTTCCCACTCTACTCCTGCACTCTTTTGCCCTGTTTACAGCCAATGTTACTGTCCTGCCCCAGAGGTAACCCAACAGGTCTTGCGAAGTCTCCTAACTTGGCCCCACCTCCATCATTCACAATCTAACCTACTCATTTTCCTCCATTCCACAAAGTGGTAGTTTCAAAGAAATTCAGAGATTAATTAAAATGATTGGTGGGATGAGTAGGTGAGGGGGACAGGCTAAAGGGCTTGACAAGAAGAAAGATGAAAAGGACTAACTGCGTAGAGCTTGGTTATGCGATGACTAATGGAGGGTGGAGGAGATGGACATGATACTCATTTACAAGAGCCCATAGTTCCGAAGAGCCTTTTTCATGTGCAGACCGAAGACTAGCTCGGGACTAGTGTTCAGTCTTGTTTTACAGATCTGGTTTCAGTGTCCTTCACCTCAAGCTCAGAGCCTGTCTCTTCCCTTGGCCTATACATTCCCACCCCTCCCCTTGTATCCACAAATATTTTTTTTTTTTTTTTTTTTTCAGCTCAGCTTTCAGCCAGATCCAGTCCTTGGATCCCTACCTGGCCACATGAGTCCTAGCGGGAGCAAAAAGCAAGGCCATGGAAACCTGAAGCTGCTGCAGAGGATGTGGCACCTCTTTTAGCAGTGATGTAGGCTTGGATGGATTTGGCTGAACTATGAAAACAGAGGGAGGAGATGGGGAGGACTTGGGAGCAGAAGCAACAGATGCTCTGCAAGTTATTTTCCTTCCCTCACCCCAAGGAAACTGCTATTTTTTCTCTCTCTCCCAGCTCCATTTAGTGTGTTCTCATGTAAGGTAACGAAGAAACAGGCTTGTTCCTTCTCTCTCTTCATACTCCTGCATCTCTCAGTTTGGGGAACCTGTTCTTAGAAATTCCCCAAACAAGGAAAAAGCAGCACCAAAGATCCACTCATTCCCAGGCTCACTCACTCCAAGCAGTAGTGAAACAGGGGAGTACATTTGAAGGCAAGACTGAGAGTTAAAAATGTCTAGTAATAATCACATTGTAGAAATATCTCCAGCGAGGGGAAAAGCAAGAGTGTAACAAGTTAAAAAAAAAAAAAAAAAAAAAAAAAAAAAAAAGAAAAAAAAAAAAAAAAAAAAGTACCACGTGAAAAGATTTTCCTTCTGTTAGCACTTATACATACATATATATATATATATATATAAAGAATAGAAACTACCATTTGTCTTTTTACAAGTGGCCTAGTAAATAAGCCCAAAGCACTTGTGTTACAACACTGAGACAAAACAAACAATCCATTTACTCCTGAACACCAAATATAATTTAGACGGATGCGGTATGTACAAGAAATTTTAATTTGCCCCTGAAAAGCCATTTAATTATTCAGATTATCTGATTGCCTCAGTCAGTCTTGTATTGATTGATTGGAGAACTTTATAAATCAAAATCTGCCTTACTGCTGTTCAGAGCATCTGCCTCTCACATGCACAGAAATACATAGTTAATTTCTAGTCCCTACCCACAGGTTGGTTTATGGAGACATGTAAATGGCTATGGTTTATAAGTGGGTTAGCAAGCGTTCTTTCAGTCTACTAAAGGTATATTTACTTAAGGACACCAGGAAAGGGGGGAAAGGCCCTCAAGTAATAGCTGTTTAATAAATCAGGAGCCTAGTCACAAAAATTCCCAGTTTCTTGGCCAATGACCACGGAGGGATCACTAGCTTCACAGGGCCGAGCCTGCTTTAGCTTTGTGACCTGTGAATCTCGGTGAATCTCAAACAGTAAATTTGGCACTTAGCTGACATCTAAAGTGAGGCTTCTGTGTTCAGCTAAGCACCACAGATTGCTCTGTATTAGACTCCAAAATGTAGAAACCCCCCCAGACCAAGCAGCAACATCCGTCTGTCTTTGATTCTGAGTCTTCTTGCTACGCACAACCTTTATGACCAGCTTGGCAGCCTGTTGCCAGCCTGGACCAAATAACCCCTAAGTGAGCAGCAATTAACGTAATGAGTGGCCTGATGGGTGTCCCCCATAGCTACAGGCCTCGGCAGCAACACGTCCCTTGCAAACTGGAATGTCTAGTCCTGAAACTCCACCTCTGCAGAAGGAAGGAAGTCAAAACTAAAGTGGGGAGAGAGAAAAAAAGAAAAAGAAATTAAACAGCTTAAGTATGTCCATCCCAGGCTAACAGAAGCTAGTAAAAAAACTTGAACTGACATCAGCGGGGCTGATCTGGACCAAGCAGAAGGGAGCGGCGCTTCCAGCTTACACAAAAAGTTACTAAGGTAGAGCAGTTAAAGCTGCACCAACCCCATTCCTGACCTCTAGTCTGGACTTGGCTTTCCAGGACAAAACAGACTTGAAAGAAAACAAAAACATAAACCAAAAGACGGAATGCTGAAAATATATCTACAAGTCATTGAGATGAACTTAATTAGTATTATTTGTCTATACAGAAAAGGCAATAAAGCAAATGATCTTCACAGATTCAAAAACAACAACAAAAATTCCTCCTTGCACAGACGTTACAAACATAAAAATTGTGCACTAACAGAACAGAGAGGGATCATTTATGGTGTACCTGGCGGGGGGGAAGCTTTAAGACAGCAAGAATGTAAGGAGAGCTTCTCAGGCGCGATTAGATACCCTATCTCTGACAGTAGCCAGCAGTGGATACGTCAAGGAGCGTGTGGAAATCTGGGTGAGCACAGCACAGCTTTGCCTCAGGATGCTCTCACAGCCACGAGTCATC
The DNA here is from genome assembly GCA_013389825.1 of Crypturellus undulatus. Classification (NCBI taxonomy): domain Eukaryota; kingdom Metazoa; phylum Chordata; class Aves; order Tinamiformes; family Tinamidae; genus Crypturellus; species Crypturellus undulatus. The sequence goes on along the minus strand of VWPW01028077.1, from coordinate 168,248 downwards.
TGCAGCTTTGGGGTTTCCAGAACCAGCGATGTATTCAAGAGCCCTTAAGGGGTTTTTCTTCTGTGAATTTACCTAATCACTTTTAAACTCAGGAACCATTTAGTGTGCCAAGGAGCTCTAAAGCCTAATTTCGCCTTTTTTTTTGGCAAAATCTTGCTGGCATGCTCTGAACCTGCCACTTTCATTTGATGCCCTTTGACTCCTGCATAAGAAGAGTCAGCGACTGGTCTTCCATTTATCTTGCACACAAAGATTAAAATGGAGCTAAATAACTGCTTCCAACTTCACTGCATTCAGAAATTTAAGAGATATTCTTAGGCATACACAAGAATTCATGTTGTTTTCCCAAACAGTAGGCAGCTGAGCCCATGCGAGTTGAGCAGTTTCAAGTAACCTGCAACACAGACGCGTGAAGGCAGCACGTGTACCAACAGCAGATGGGAGGCCACCAATTTATGGGCAAACTTTGTATTTCATGTTATGGATTGTTAACACAAGTGTACTAAGAACTGCAACTGTTGCTTACATAACGCCTGTTAGCTTAAAAAGTCAAGTGGATAGAGGGACTGAAACCAGGTAGGAACGCTAGGGGAAAACAGAGAAAAATGAAGAGCACTAACGTAGGAGCTGTGGAGTTAGTTATATTTTACTTTTATTTCACAGCTGCTTTTGTTTCTGTTTGTTTCATTGTTGTTTCCATACTGTAACTGCTAGTTATGTCATTACGTCTAAGGAAAAAAAAATATAGGACAGAAGAACTTGAAAGTTTATTTTCAAACCTAGACATCAGTGTGTTGGCTTCACGTTTCACAAAAAGCGATTCACTATCGCGGCGCCCATCCTACAACGGAGCGAAGGGCCGGAGCGCTCCACGACCGAGCGCTTTTGCGGCAGGAGCTCGCGGGGCGGCCGCGGCTCAGGGCGCAGCGCCGCGCGCCTCCCCCAGCCCCGCGCACCCGCTGCAGCGGAGCCCGGCGGCGGCCTCTGCAAACTGCCGGCTCCCCGGGAGAGGAGGGGCGTGCGCGGCGCGGCGAGCGGGGCAGAGGCCGCCGCGGGAACCGGGACAGGGGCGCAGCCCGGTACTGGGCACACGCGGAGCCGAGGCTGTGGCAGGCGAGGTGCCGCACAGGAGGCGCAGGACAGAGCGCCCTCAGGTCTCCCGGTTAGGGCCCTTCCAACGCTTCCCCCTCCCCAGGCAGGACTGGGACACTCTAAGATCAGGCTGCCCCGCTCCCATAGAGCTCCGGGTTCGAAGAAGTCCTTCTGCACCCGCTGCTTTTCCGGACCCCTTTCCGGGCAGACGCCGAGCCGTGCGGGCAGCAGACCCCTCCGCCGAGGATGACGGCGCTCGCGCCCGTATCTGCGCGCCGGGGGCCCCGGCGTGGCCGCGGCCGGGAGCAGGCGCGNGCCCCGCGCGCCGCCCCCGGCGCTGCCTGGAAGGCGCCTGCGCGCGGGGACGGCGCGGAGCGGGGGAAATCACGTGAGGGCTCCCCCCTCCCGGGTTCCCCCCCCCGCGGCCACGCTCCCGCGCAGCGCCGCCCTACGGGCCGTACCACTCCGCATGGGAAGGGAGGGGGGGGCGCGCGGGAAAAGGCTGCCGCCAACGCGCTGTGGCGCGCTCGCAGCCCGCGCCGAAACGCGCCAGCAACCCACACCACACACGGGCACCCAAAGGGGAAGAGGGCAGAAAGGACGAAGCAGCGGCGGCGCCCGGTCCGAACAGGCTGCCCGCGCTCCCCCCGCCCGCGGGCGGCGCTTGGTGGGTGCCGGCGGGGGAGG